>JAQMCX010000027.1:8345884-8474983 GCA_029814765.1 Acanthurus leucopareius | reverse complement strand
TTGTGTGTGTGTGTGTGTGTGTGTGTGTGTGTGTGTGTGTGTGTGTGTGTGTGTGTGAGTGTGTGTGCGCTGTCCTGGCAGATTTAATCCTGCTTTAATCAGCCAGTTCTATCAATCAATTCAATGCTTTGTGCATCATGTGAGTAGCTTATCCACAATTAATGGAAATGTTCCTTGTGATACTGTGCATTTAATAAAGGTGGTATGTCTTACAATAACCTTTGTGCCCTCTTAACTGTCTGGTTATCCCAAGCTTAAACGCGCAATATATATTTCTGCCACTAGAGGTCTCTCTATCAAAACAATGAAAGTTTGTGGCTTAATGACACAGTGAAGAAGAGTGAAATTGCTTATTTAATTGTTCAAAAGTCGTTATTGCAGATGATAAAATATATTTAATTGACTCAGGAAGAAGTTCTCACAAACAAGGTAACGTTTTGAAGTATTTTTATTTGTTTATTACATTTTTTTTCTTTTTGTTTGTTTTTGTCTTTTAGGTAACATACCTGGAAGTTTGTAACAGGCGAGAAAATGAAACGCACCGTTACTTTGAGTAAAATTACAAACAATTTCCCTCTAAATTTCTTTTGTTTTCATTTTTACATGAGTTTAAGATCTAAAGAGAAAAACAAGAATGGAGGAAAAATATTAATGCAAATTGATTATGGAATTAGTTTTTCTTCTTTCTTATAAATCCTAATTCTAAGAAATCTTTTGTAAATTGTGACCAGTGAAGAAGAAAGTACTCAGATCTATTGTTAGTAAAAAAAAAAAAAAAAAGTACCAGTAAAATTACTATAACTACACTGTAAAGGTAATCTGTTAGAGCTGTTAGAGCTGTTTGAAGTAAACAGTGCTTCTGTTTTTTCTAACCAGTAGTCTAAACCATTAAATGTTTAAAGGAAAAGTACCAAATCCTCACATTTTAAAAGCTGGAATTGTGAAAAGTTTTTGTATGACAATATCTAACACAACTCTCAAAATAGCTGTCAGTTTTCTGGTTGAACTGTTAAAGCTGTACTTTGTTACACTGGGAAACTATGACTGACATTTCATGTGTTTCACTGCTGCTTTTGGTGTTGGGCCACTTTAAAAGGAACCCAACATGTGTCGTGAAAGGTATCCCATGGGCACCATTTGTTTCTAACAATAAACTACCGAGGAGTGACAAGGACAGCTGCCCTAAAGGACCTCACACACACAAGGACAAACTCGCAGCAGCAGCTTTTTGACTGTTCATAGGCAAATATATTGTATTGTAGACACACACAAACATCAGCTTACAGACTGAAAAACTCTTAAGCTACAGCGTTTAACCTACCTTTGTGAATTGTTGCTCAGACTTGTGGGAAAGATCCATCAAAGGCGTCTTCCTGAACAGATTTATCTCTTGTTTTTTAATCTCTCAGGGGGTCACCTACTGCCCTCTGAGGCCAGCTTCAGTGTGTCTACAGGAGGACGAATAAAGCCGAGCCCTCTTGTCTTTCATTCATAGAAACCACCTCAAGTGACTGAACACTGCTCAGTTCAGGACAGAAATGTTCCACTGCTTTTCTGGTTTGATTATACTGAAAACAGGACGTGCACAAACTTTTATAGGTTGTATATTATTACATGAACTGATGTTGTTTATCAGTGAATTCAAGAAGTTCACTAAGAACACTTGGCACACCTCTTTTTAGCATTTATAAGAATAAAAACATGAAAAACAATGGTTTAAGACACACTATAATATAGGTTTTAACAGATGTTTCATATCTTTTCACTGTTACATTGTTCATTTTCATACGGCTGCCATCACTCATGGCTGCTCACAGGAGTTATAGTCGCCAATAAATACATTTATACATATTTGTACTGTAACTTGCTTGCTACTACATTATAGTGTGTTTTAAGCATTAATTCACCGTTTCTAAACTTGTAAGAGCTAAATAAGGCTTATTTTTTTTAAAGTTGTGGTTGTTAGAGACTTCATGTTTATGACATTGTGTCAGCTGATCACAAATCACAACAACACAAGGTGCAAAGGTGTGATGGTCTCTTGGTTTCATCAAAAGCTGTGCGCAGTTTATATTTATTGTCTTCTAAATTTACATTTTAAAAAAATGTCTGCCCATGTCTTAGAACCATTATGAAAGTTAACGCACAAATCCAATATACATCTCATTTTACATAGAGGGTAAAAGTATAGGCATGAAGGTGGCATGATTCATATCAAGGCTCAAAAAAAGAATCAGAAAACAAACATGAATAAATAGAAAGTGCTAACCTTAGAGAAAAAAAATTAGAATGCCTTCTCTTCGAAAACAAAAACAAAACTGCAGCGTGGAAAGTCGAGCTCCTGTTACCTTGCAAAGAAATTCAAACAAGCCATCTAAAGCATGTGGTCTGACACATGAGCTGAGTGAACGGCAGAAACTAGTGTGAAAGAGCAATGGACATACTCTAGTTGGGCGTTTGTACTTATCTATAAATAATAAAGTATACTGTGCCTAAACAGCTTATCACTAACATTAACGTCTAGGAAAAACTCTTCTCCGGTTCCTTGCATTCATCTGATGCATGTAGTCGTGGCTCCGCTGCTGTTCGCACAGCAATCGACATATTCAGACAGAGAAAAGGCATTCTGGAGACGAGACACACACACACACACACACACACACACACAGTGCAGCATTTTCTTCAGAAGCTACAGCTTAACCCAATTTGTTTTTTCTTTGATATAAAAACCTAACAAAAAATATTGTTAGAGTTAAATTTCTGCATGTCAGTTTTTGTAAATTACTCAAGTTTTCAATACTTCTTCACCATGTTTCGAAATAACCATTTAAAAACAGTTGAAAGCTTTGGGATATTTTAAAAAAAGGTTTTAATGACAAGGTCATTAAAAGTCATGCACGCTGCAAATAACTGCATGCAGTAGTTATGGTAACCCATCCAAGCACTTTTTATTTATTAATAGTCATAAACACACACAGCAGCTTCATCAGAGGAGCCTACGCCCTCTTGACTTTTGAATGTGGAGTATTTATACGGAGAGCCATTTGCATGTCACAGGAAGCAAAGGTCTGCCACAGCTGCCTGTAACATTTACCTGATAAAGAAAAGTTATGTGGACTGATTATCAACTTCATATATATTTTATATATATTTATATATTTATCTTCTCTTGCTCGCTCACTCAGTTGCTATTGCGCACTCGCACATTTATCCCACTTGCTCTCATTTATTTTTTTTTTTGTTTACAATGTAACAAAAATGGTGACAGGCCTGAAATTACAATCACCAAAAAACAAACTCAGAAATTAAAAGGAGGGCGAAAGAGAGGAGGGGGGTGGGTGGGTGAGGCCAGGGAGTACTGCTGCTTTTTGCTGTCCATCACTGACAGTTGCAGCAGAGAGGACACAGTCTGCTTGATGCTCGGACATCAAAGAGGCGGCGGCGGAGGCTCCTTCCCCGTAGAGCTGCTCTCTCTAAGCTGGAGGTTCTCCAGCGCCACATCTAAAGGCATGATATCCACGCAGCCCATGGCTCCGAAGTCGGCGAAGTCTCGACGTTCGTCCTCGTCAGAGGATGAGCTCTCTTCGCGCATCAGTGTGGACAGAAGCAGCTCCTGGACGAACAGGCTGCGGTCTGCGCGCTCTCCTTCTAGAAACTGACGCTCTGCTTCGGACATCTTAGGCTCATTCAACCTGGATACAAAAAAGTTAAAAGTCCATTTGAATATATTTAGATTATACACTCGGCAAATTAGAGCATTTTCTATTCTAAACACAAAAGAGAACAGACGAGAAATGTAAGCAGGTCAGTCTCCTTTGTCTGACTGTGATGGTGAAGAGGTACAGCTCGACTTCAGAGCCGGATGGAAGTCGGGGAGAACGAGGTTAATTGTTGGTTATTAGATGTCACTTAACATTTAAAAAATTTTTGGTCAAGGTCAGCACTCAAGATTAGTGTCACAAGTTCATATCCGACCAAGGCACTGAATAACAGCCAGAGGAGTGTTCTTCTTCAGCTCCATGACTTCACAGTGAAGTTGACCATTGAGATTTCGGATATGAAATGTCATCACATCATCATTTTATCTTATCAGACATTTGTGTGAAATTTTTGTCATAATTACTTCAGTTATGGCCAAATATTTGTTTTTGTGAGATTACAAAAACCTGGAAATTCAACCACCAAATTTTAATTAGTTGATCCTTGAGTCCACGAGAACATTTGTGCCAATTTTAAAGAAAATTTCCTGAAAGGTCCAGTGTGTAGGAACAGGGGGATCTATTTGTAGAACACAGCAGAAATGGAAAATAAAATTCATAAGTATGTTTTCATTATAATCTGGCATAATCTGCCATATATAAGAGTTATTATGCCTTATTAGCCCTATGTATCTACAGAGGGAAAGGGACCTCTCCCACAGTGTCTTCACTGTTGTCCAACCATGTTTCTGCAGATGCCCAGCAGAGACCTTTCCTGTTTTTCACAGGTTTTGCAGCCACTATAGGTTCTCTTACATTCTTGGAAGAGGGGAGGTTGAGCAGAAGGATATAAAGTCATGCACAACCTGCAAAATCACCACTAGATGCCACTATAATCTGAACCTTTAAAGCGTTCCAAAGGTAAATGAGCTCATGAGAATCAGGCAGATGGACAACCTGATTAAAGATCCCAGCTGTTACTGGCGAGGAGACAAAAAACTATGAAAACAACTGACTGTCGACACTCACCGTGCTAATAGGAACTGTGAGTTGTGGGACGAGGATGAGGGATTGCTTTCGCCCACAGCGGCAGTGTTGGCAGTTGCTGTGCTGGGTGGAGGGATGGTGGTGCCAGTGTTGCCTGGGTTGTTGCTGCGTCGTGTCGCGTGGCGGCCCGTCTCCACTTGCTGTCGTGCCGCCTGAGCCTGCTGACGCTCCAACTGCAGTTGCATCTGGAGCTGCTGGAGTTGGGAGGCCGAAGGCCCTGATGAGTTTATTTGCCCCCCTGCTGCACGTCGCACACCTGACAGCTGAGACAACAACTCTGCAGGAGACACGACAAAATCAAGCTTTACTGTTGGCTGTTTCTAAATAAGTCATAAGTCATTTAAAAGGATAACACTTTAGATATCTCTCTCTTTAGATATGAGAAGATATGAAGGACAGAGGAAAAAAGAATACAGGGATTTAATAAATTATTAAGATTGTGTGAATTCATTCGACTTATAATTTGTTTTGTAAAGACTGTAAAAAAAAAAAAAAAAAAGCGGGCTGGAGAAAAAAATATAGACTGATTATCCAGTTACTACTTTTAGCCTGTGTGTGCACCGAGAAAAAATGTGCCAAAAATACAAGTGATTTTGACACAGACTCTATTAAATTGTCTTGACCCAGTAACTTTTGGCTGAAGACTAAAAATGTTGTGTGACAGGAAACAATCTGCTTTGTGAGACAAAAAAAAACTTTGTTATTAAAAGACAAAGTTGGTCAAAATAATATCCATGCAAAATGCAGTTTAAACAGTTGCAGTTTATCTTGTGTTTGAGCTCTGATACACACACTTGACTGTAACCAGTTTAACTGTGGTCCCTTCGGATAAAACACATCCTACACCGCCAAACAGAAGGAACATTAACAAAAATGAGTATTGTTTCAAATCTCTCTACCTCTGTATTGTTTCTTTGTAATTTATTCTCTTAATGTTTGTCTTTTTTCTTTAGAAGCCACCAAAGAATAAACCCCAGATGGTAAACAATTTGTTCTTAGCTTAGGTTTTTTTTAGGGACCTTTTGATCAAAGTGGTAATATTGTTTTGCGCTCTTTATGTGATCACATTTATGAGGCTACTCAAACTGACTGGCAACAACATGAACACATGATGGACCATACAGATGAGAGACAAAGTTAATCCGGTTATACATACTTGATAAGTTATCTGTCCGTAGAAATAATTAACTAATGTTGGATACAAAACGAACTCACTGACAAGGCAAAAAAGGACAGGAAATGAGTAATCAGTGTGATGATGCAGTTTTTTTTATTGTATCTAGTTATTTATGTACTAGTACAACTCTTCTTTTCCGGTCCCAGTTTAAGTTTGTGAGGAGTATAATTTGCTTTGATTCTTACCTGCAATTGGGTCCATTGCTTCTCTGTTACTGGGGGTGTAAGTGGAGCTCTGTGATGAAGAGGATGAGAGTCCCCCCGTGGAGCCGCTAGTAAAGTGCATATTTGTCCTTCGTGCTCTGGGACCACCCAGTCCTCGTCCAGGGTGGAACATCCTACGTACATGTCGAACACTGCTGGACTCATCGTAAACAAGGACTGTTAAGGTTAAATGCTGTGAAAGAATGTATGATATCAATCTTTTTTGGACATTTAAACATCATCTTTATGTTGACACCAGTGTGTGGAGATCCAGAAAGGATATTAAATCTCTTGGTGCTCTATGTTCAAGTGTGAGGTGAGCCGTAAAGTCATCTGTGACGTGGTTGGGGTCCCCTCCTGGCAAGGCAGCACATATTGGACAGATCTGAAATGAGAGAGTGAGAGGTTTCTGTTTGACTCATTCAGTGTATAATAAATAGTAGAGAGAGTCACAGTAACTTCAGCCATTGGTTGGTTAACTGCTGCTTTGAAGTCTTGAGTTTGGCATTGTGGCCACTGCATTATTCAAAAGTGACTAAATTTGGATGAGAGGTTGCGCACCACCTCACAATGAAGCGTTAGCATAAGAACTGAGCAATGTTGTCACTTTTTTAGTCAAGTTTTAGCTTGACACTTTTTTGTGCATGTATTGCTATAAGTGTGAGAAAGTAAATATAGTCACTATTGTACATACTGAACTTGACAGTTACATACTACGGGGCTATTTACATAACACCCAATGAACAAAATTAGTAATCTAATTAATTCACTGCAGACTGCAGAAAATTATAACAGGATGTTTTTCTTTTTCTTACATAGGATTATTTGAGAAAATAAGCAGCAATTAAGCTATATTGAAAATAATTGTTACATGCTGCCCAAAATCAAACTCAAAAGAAGTGAAAAGGAGGGACCGACGTGCTGTGAAATCAAACTCCCTCCATTGTGTTTCCCATGTCTGCCCACACCAAGATGGAGACCATCAAACTTTGTTCATACAGAACATTCCACCACAACTAATCCATTAAAGCAATTACTACATATCAATTCCCCTCGTTACAAAGCAGGTATCACAGCACCTACACACAAGTGCATCAAATTTGCAGTTTCAACTGCAATTTAACACCTTAGTAAGCGACATCCTTTACATTAGTGGAGCATAGTGACACAGCAACAGGTTACAGAAACACTTCCTCTCTATCTGCTGTCTTGTTTCTGTCTGCAAAAAAAAAAAATTGTGTCATCTGTAGAAAATGATCTTTATCTAAAAGAAAAGGATGGCATGAAAAGACCAAAACCAACAATCAACTTATTAAACTAACAAATGTTGTCTGTGCAGCTAATCCCTGACATATCTTCCTTTCTTTCTCTCATAGTGCTCCATTGTTGTCTAAAACGATTAAAAGCACATGAATGAGCAACATTGTTGCAGTGGGTGACACGTTTCTTCATTTCGATGAACACGGCCACTGTCCTTTATATTGAGTCAATCCCACATACACCATCCTGCTACTGTAAATAATCATTAGTGCACCAAATATGTATTAATCCACTGCTGGAAACAGTCCCTAACAAATGCACCATTTACTGCTCTTTGAATAACATTTGCTAAGAACTACAGCGCTCCACTGTTTGAGAAATTACTTGCTGTCCGTGTGAAGTGAGCTGCCACTTAGAAGTGAAGGTATATATTTACGAGCAGTTTTTAAAGATATATATCTTTAGACAGAACAAGATGCCTTAGGGCTAAGTGCGTGAACACATTTGGTAAGTCAAGAAGTGTCAGGGGATTAAATTAAAAATGGTTGATTTTGGTATTTTTCAATGTACTCTGTTGATAAACAGAATAAAATATCTCCAGTCAAGGCCTCTCACTTTTATAGTGAGTGTCTCTCTGCAGTGGGATCAGTAACAGAATCTGACAAGTCTACAGGCAGAGTGACTGCTTGTGGTGCTCTACTCTGCTGCCCAACAGACTACCTGCTAGCCAGCCAAGCAAGTGTCAACACTGCCAGTAGTAGCCTGACCTGCCTTGCTCTGCTCAGTTTACTCAGCAGTGGACACTGCTCATAAAATCCTGCTCTGACAACAAGTAATCCATAAATGTCCTCTGCGTGCACATTCTGAAAAGTCATTTTAGCTGACTGAAGTGCAGTGCTCAACAGCAACAGCAGACTGAATTGAAATGATGTCGACAGAGGAGAGTAAAAAAAAGAGGCTCTCCATCTAATAACTTCAATATACAGCAGGACAGTTGAAGTCAGCCGGGCTGCTGGAGCTG
This sequence comes from Acanthurus leucopareius, assembly GCA_029814765.1. NCBI lineage: Eukaryota > Metazoa > Chordata > Actinopteri > Acanthuriformes > Acanthuridae > Acanthurus > Acanthurus leucopareius. The sequence continues at coordinate 8,466,577 of JAQMCX010000027.1, read as the reverse complement.
CTTACAGCAGAAAAGGAAAAATCTGTAAGTTCTGTGAATTAAATATTTGAGTAATACATGACATTACAACTCAGAAGCTATAAACAAATACCACAGTCTCTTAATGTGCGCAGTACACTCACCACCTCTGTGGAAGTCTCAGCATGTTCTGAGGTAACATGCTCCTGTAGGGACGTCTCTGTAAAGCCCATCTTGCCACAGTAAGGACATGTAAATGACTGGGGTTGCTCTACTGAAAAAGTGTCTCCTCCGTAATACAGGTCTGTAGGAACACAGTAGTCAAAACAATCGTTATTAGCAATGAATATTTTGGATTATTAATGCAAACATAAGCAGCTCTGAACAACACTATGCTCAATAAATTACGTTGACTGAGACTGAAAACATGATGACTGATTTGCAATCAAAGAGGAGGCTACAGTTAAGTGATAAAATATACAATAATCAAGGCATGACACAGATGTGATTGATTTGTGTATGATTAGAAAGCCGTAAACTCTCATACCATAGTCTACTCTGGTTAATATACACTGCATGGGGTGCTCTGTGGTGTGTCTCGTTGTTGTAGCTCCACTCTCGTAGCACGATGCACACAGGTCGTAGTCGTAGCAAATTAAACACTTGAACCGTCTTCCTCTAAAGTTCCCTTTTAAACATGCATCGCAGCTCACGCCTGCAAAAGAGAAAAGGGGAATGTAAAGTCAAACAAATGGACCTGACAATAAAGTCACAAATTCCTTATAACTGCGTCACCAAGGCTGAAAGTGAAAAAGCAATCTCTATCTGCAAGCCAGTCTCACTTACATGAGCATGTGTTTTGGAGTGGCACCAACCCACAAGTGCCAGCAACAAAGAAGTCTGGCATTTCAGTCTTCACAAGCAAGGTCCCACAGACGCAACTCAGAGGCACGCCACTGACATATTAAGCATCTAAAAGCTGTTTTCATTACAGCTTTTTCTTGTTCATTAATACCACTATTCACAATTTTTTTCAGGGGGAAATGTTTTCTGTGTATGTATTAAGATCTACAAGAACCAGATTGGTCAAGAGAGATGGGAAGTATGATGGAGCCAACAAAAGTGTCAAGCACATTGTCAGCCATTTTTTTACTATTCTTCAGATAGATTATTGCTATAATTACAAGTCATACAGTCAAATATTATCAAATCTCTCTGCTTGATCAATCTTAACTAATTATTTCAATTCAAATCGAGCACTGGCGTATTGCTCTGCAGACACAATTAATTTATTTTGCTGTGAGACATCATAGCTACCATTATACTGTTTTTCAATATTCCAACTCCTGACTCACTGATATTTCCTTTGAAGGGAAAGACACCTTATTTGGTAAGCACTGGATGGCATTTAAGGAATTTCCTTGTTGGGACTGATCTGGTTTCAAAATACAGAGAGAAAATTTCCACAAAAAAGAACATTTATCAACCTAACAGAGGTAGGAACAAACAAATCAACTGGCAAAATGCAGTTATCAGCTTTTTGTGTTGATTAAAGGTTGGCCATCAAAGCCGGTTTTACAGAGACTGACAAAAACTGAGCTATTAGATAGTGTGCCACCTGAGACTAAAAAAAAGGAAAAAAAAAGTGAGCCTTCCTCATGTGAACATACAACCCACTTCCAGAAGAAAATTTAAGTGCTTGGAAAATCACTGAGTTTCTTTTCAAAGACTAACTTGCCCAGAAGGGACAATTTAGCACGTTATCTACGCTGTCTTAAACATGTTAAAGCAAGTTATATCAGCAATCCTCTTGGTTATTGGTGCTATCTAACTGTACTGTGTTCATGTTTGCGTTATTGAACACCATAGCAACTTCCGAGGTGATTAAACAGAAAGATTAACCTCTTATCTGGCCTGCTAAAAACTAACGTAGTAGTGAATAAAGCGAATCAATTTTATAGTCCCATCTGATTTAGAGTTATCAAATAGTAACTTAACTCTAGCTAGACAGTAGCCTACCAGCTAGCTAACTTAGTCATTAGTCTGTCTATGGTCAGAGGCCTTAGACTTTCTCTCTTCTTCTTGATGACAGTGCATTCAGTAACAACATTAGGTTATGTGACTAGACGGGACAGTGTGGCGCTAGCATTAGCGCTACAGGCTCTTGTGTTAAAACGTACCTCAAAATGTAAACAAATGTCGATACTAGTTATATTTGGATACATCGCGGTAAACACGTAATGGCGATTTGACCGTCATTATGAGCAAAATTACATCGCAGCCTTTTACACCAACGATTCCTTATGTTAGCATACATTAGCCTGCCTGCTAGCCCTAGCTAACCTAAGGTAACGCAGTACCTAGCAACGGCTAACTGCTAAGCTCCGCAATGTTACCATATCATTGCGAACAGGTTACGAGAAGTAACAATCGTTTCACTCAAATTAGGAAACACAAATTGTATGAGTACACCAGAGATGTTGAGGGCAAATGCGTATGTGTGAGGACAAGCCCAAAAACAAGCCGCGAAAAACGCAACACTCCCCCTGACTTGAATAAGAACTTAGCAAAGCTAGCTAAGGAGCTAGCTGCTCAGGTAATGTAGCCACCAACCAAGGCACTATGGACCTGATTATCAACTCACCCTCATGTCGGGACATCCTACAAACAGCGGCACAGCCCCTCCTCGGGCTCCCCAGCGCGATTAACGGGGAACGATACAGTCTTTTCAATACTAAACTGAAGAAAAGCCTTCACCCTCGTCTCTTTTTCGAGCAAGATGGATCCGCCAACAGCTTACAGTTTGTTCTGCTTCCCCTCCCTGTGTCACTATCGCTAAATGCTGCGGGTGAACACTGTGCGGCGCACTCCTACATGAAATCACTCGGGCCGTAAAGGCGATACAAATGGGAGCTGCCCTTTTTCTTGCCTGGCAGGAATAAACTCAAGCCAGAGGGACGCCTTCAATGAGCAAACCTCTTCCACCAGTCCTGGACGGAGGATTATGAATCCTTTATTTAATAAAATATAGTGTAAATAGGACACTTTCAAAATATTAGAGTAGAGGATAAGTAATGAAAAAGGCAAAAAGTGTTATGATCATCCCACTAGATCAAATGTGTACTTTTCCTACTTTTCAGTGGTGAAACGCAACTAAGTAGGAAACATTTAATCATGTATTGCCCATAGGTACTAAATAGTTCAGTAGTTAAGTGTTTGCTACTTAATACCCTACTTCACTACATATTGAAGAAAAATATCTATGTGTATTTGATAAATGTTTTGCTTTGCAGATTCCGATAATAGTTCAGTGCCTAATTATAATCCAAACGATAATCAACAAGAGATAACAATTAATTCACCAGCTGTTCTGCAGCATATAAAGCATATAAAGTCATCTAGATTAGTTCAATCCACCAGCTCACCAGCTGCAGCATAGAAGTGATTTTTATCAATGGCCTAATTTTTATCAAGTATGTTATCGTATACAACTCTGAAATTAGCCACACTTTTTCTTTTAGTATTGTGGATCTAATTTGATGTTAACACTTTTTTAAGCCTAGTTTAACTCCTTACTTCATACCCGTAATAGTGTATTTCGACACTGTGATGTTTCTACTTCTTCAACAATTGCATTTTTTTAAAACATTAAAAATAAAAAATAAGGGGTAGCAGTGGGATTTACAGCAGATAAAATCAAAACACTAAAAAGTAAAACATTTTAAAACAATAGAAAGAAAAAAACATATTTGTTTAACTAATAATTATAATTAAGAAGAAGAAGAAAGAAGAGAGATGCACTTTCCATTGTGTATTGTTTCTGTATTGTACTGTATGTGTTGTTTTATGAAGCATGATCTCTTCTTTCTATCAGCCCTCTCTCTGTGGTTTAGTTGTGACTCACACTGGAAATTATAATCCCACTGATTGTAACCTTTCAGTACTGTAAGTCAATTGACTTTAATCATTAGTCAGTTATCATAGTTGCTAATCATTTTATTGATTAGTCCACTTGATTGATCATTTAAGTAGAAATACCCACTGTTTGCTAATTTAAGAAAAAAATGAGTTAATTGTTCTGTGTGAAAATGTTTTTCCCTAAGTGGAAGAAGTTGATTTGCTTTGATTGACAGATCTTTAAGCTGCACCTTTCAGTTTTTGATCAAATCAATTGGTTACAAATCCGTTGTACATTAGACGACAAAACAAGCAGAGGAGTCGATGACCAAGCATTTATTTCGTAAAAAGTCTTTATTTTTTGTACATAAGATTCAGTTCATTTCTGTGCTGATGAGGACAAATACAGTCTGACAAACCAGTGCATTATAATAAAGACTTCACAGCAGTGTAGAAGGCTGGCGTGGAGCTCGCAGCTCTCACTTTGTGCCTTTCACAGAGGGCTACGTCTGAGAAAATAAACCCAAAGAGAGACTGGAGACTCCACCCTTGTGCATAAGCACAACAGTTACACATTCTGTACATACAACTTATTACATGTGCTTCATGTCAGTGGAGAGTGAGAGCTGAGGAGTACTTCAGTATTTGAGAGCTGCCTCTTCTTCTTCTCGCTGTCTTATGAGGGAAAAAGTCGAGGAAGAGGCACAAACTCGGTCTCCCCCAATATACAATATAATCTCTTTTAACATATTGTGTAGCTGTGCAATTTTGGAAACAAAAAACAAGACAGAAAACCTGATAAAATAACTTTGCACGGCACTTTGTACTGCCTAGACATTGAGCTTACAGGATGCTAATACTTTGTGTACATGTTGTTGCTTGTCTACACTACAGACCACCAACCAAAAGATCCTATTTACTATCTGGCAACTGCTGGTGAATGAGGACACATAGAAACATACACTGGAAGAAATTTTACATTTACATTTAGCAAATTAAAAAGGTTTAAATCAAAAAAAGCCACAATCGTATCTCATCTCAATCATGTTAAAGCCTAAAAACACAATCATTCACCAGGCTTGAAATATCACTTTCAGTCAAATAAAAACCAAGGTAGTGGATACAAACCCTCATCTTTGTGTATATTTCAGTACAGAATAATTAGATTTCACTTTCTCATCAAAAAATAACAATATTTACATATTTGCATCAGCTTTAAAACTAGGCCAGATATTTTTCTTACATGTCAAATGTTTATGTCATCGTTCATGATACTTGTAGCACCTGAGCAAAATCCTCGAATCTGACCGCTGATCACAAAAACCTCTTAAATTACATGAACTATAGCAAACACAATTATGTACATTTAAGCTTTACATTTTTGAGCATTTACTTATATTTACAGTACAATCAAAAGTTTTGGATTTGCACACTAATTACAAACATTTAACATCAGAGCTGTGACATTTTTTTCTTGTTTTTAAACTGGTTAACTAGGTTTAAAAGTATAAAAAAATAAAAGCATACAGACTGAACCTTTGTTTAAAATGAACCTCATGTTAGGTCAGTGTCTTTAGCCAACATTTTGAACTTAAACATGTGCCACGTTACATTGTTCAAATTCAGCTAAAAAATAACAAACAAAACCAAAAATGCTGTAAAATGCTACAAGGTACAGTGTCTCATGGAACTAACCAAGCATGTAAGCTTCAAAGCAAGAGTCTAAACTATCAGACAGATTGCTCCAACACATGTAAGTTTCACATATTTTATGTCTCACAAGCGAATGCATCTTTGGAAATATTTGCTGTCATGACATAGAAAGTATGTGAGGTGGCGTAAGCGACATCGGATCTTCATACCGAAAAACCTGAGTACTTTTTTCCACTGAAGCTGAAGTGCAGCTCACCGAGCTCTGAAGGTGTTTGTATAGACTGCTGTTTTGCAATAGAGATCTATGCTGCTTTGCTGACAGATACCTGGTAAGAGATGGCTTCATTTTCCTCCTCATGTATCCTTTGGCTGAATTAATGCATATTGTATAATATCTGCAAGCAAGAAGCTGATCTAGAACAAATATAATTTGCAAATACTTCACATAAGTTTTACCATTGGTGCCACCGCTTTGTTACATTAAAAAAGAAAAAGTCTGCATAAGCACTTTCTGTGCATGAGATCATCTGACTAGCCCTTGTGTTGTAACCTTGTGTCATCCAAGGACGAGGTTTGGAAAGTATTTGCAAACGTTATTTGACTCAGACCTGCAAAGGAGACAGTGAATGGTGACTGTGTTTTCCAGGTCGTCGCTGTGTTGTAGCGCTGAGGTGTCTGTGGGTCTTATGGCGTCTCCTCCGTCCGTCCGACAGTCTGTTTTAAAAGTCTGTCCGTCTGTCACTTTGTGCGACCTGGTGGCTCTGAGAGCAGCCGGTCACAGAGCTTCAGATGTCTCATTACCTCAGTCCATCATATCCTCCTTTGTGTAGTCGTCCCTGGATTTTCTCTTGAAGAAGCCCATCTGGAGGAGCAGAAATCTCAGTTACAAAACTAAAAACTAAAACAGTTACTCTTTACAGATGTGAATAACTGTCTGCAGTAAAGAAATTGTTGGAGATTTTGAAAAATATGCCGATTCCTCCTTTTTTTGGAGTGACTTTAGGTTCAAAAAAGTTCAAAACCTCTCTCATGTCTGTCTGTGAAACAGTTACTTCCAGATGGTTTGGTTTAGCTTAGCATCAAGACTGAAAACAGGAGTAAACAGCTCATCAAAACTAGGTGCAACAACACCTCTACAGCTCACTAAATACTACAACATATCTCCTTAGTTTAAAGCTGAGGGAGGCCGTTTGAACACACACACACAATGCAAAACCTTCTGCCTTTCTCTCTCTGCTGTCTTGTACCACTTTGCTATCACCAAATCTCAGTTCAACGCAGCAACAAAAGGAGCCGTCTTGTTACTGCAAAACTTCATGTGTTCCCCCTTCAAGGCATAAAAACTGGACTGTACTAGGTCCCCTTCATCCTCTCAAAGATGCACTATTGAGGTCCAGGAGTCAAGATTTTCCCTCAGAGCACTTGAATTACAAAATGCTGAAAATTACTATTGATTTATTGCACTGTGACAACAAAACTGCCCGCCCCAGTTCTACAGCAACACCACCATTTCAGCACATAACCTCCCAAAAACCCCCCACAAACTATATTTATTTACACTTGGATGCTTGTGTGGATTAAGCTAACGTGATATTACAAGTTAAGTGAGATTTTAGAGGTTCTGAAAGAGTCAGGCTAACCGTTTCCAGTCTTGATGCTAAGCTAAACTAAACACCTCTTTGTTGTGGCTTCATATTTAATGTGCAGACATATAAGTATAGCTATAAATTTTCTCATCTAACGGTCAGTAAGAATGCAAGTCCTGGCATGTTTCATATTCTATTACAGAGACAAGCTGCCCAAGATGGTGACAAAGCATCAGAAGTTTTGAAATTTACCTTCCAGAGAGCAAAGATGACAAGGGCTAAGATCAGCAGTCCTATCAGGATGCTGACGATGATGATCCAGATGGGGATTCCTCCTGAAGTCTCCTTCGAAACCTGGATCCTCACCTGATTAGCACATACATTGAGTACAGATTAAATGTATGTGCAAGTTTGTGTATGCAACAGGTAAATTGGAGGGTGTGTCTGTCATATACATTTACACATACATGAAAACACAAACAAGACAATGCAAACTGTCGGACTCACAATTCTGTTCTTGTCACCGCTGCTTAGCTCGAACAGGTCTGCGTTTTGGATCTCCAAGGTGGCGTTCACCGACATATACAGACTGGAAAAATCGCCCTGGAAGATAAGTATCATTCAAGTGTTTGCTGTCTTTTAAGTAGTCACATAACCAGTATTCACTCTGCCTCCCAGTTTTCTTACTGGGTTAGTCTGGTCCCATCCATGAAACACAAAACAGAGTAGTCAAAAAAAAAAACAAGCACTTTTTGTGTCATTTTGAAACCCACCTTGATGAACGTAGGTTTCCACACTCTGAACGTGACGTTGACCTGACTGACTGTAGCCTCTGGGATGAAGCAGCTAAATGATGCACATGATTGATGTTCACAGCTCTGTGTAGAAAATCAACAACACACGGTTAGATGGGAGCACACACATTCACATGCACATGCACGTACACATACACATGTTTTATGAAGATGGCTCAGAAAAGAAGAGCTCATACTGCAATCCACTGCACTTGGAACTCAGACAAAAAAGATCACTGCCACAGGTGTCAGAAACTTAGGCGAAATTAATTTAGTCAGGGTTTTTTGATTTAAACATGACACAGCATGATGAAGGCGTCGGTCTTCATCAGTTTTTACTTCATGCAGTGTTTATGTAGTAAAGTGAAATGCTCTGCAGCAACTTTGAAGTTTGCTAACATCCTTGTGAAATGCAGATGTCGACATACAAATATCAGTTTGCTGAGGGCGTCCATGTTTTCCTGAGCAGACTCACTGGGACGCGATTAGATTGGAAGTCAGGAATATTGACTCAGAACTATTGAATTCCAATTTGCAACAGATTGCAGCGTTTTTGTGAAAAACGACCGCTCGAGTGAAGATAAACACGCTTCATAAAGCAACTCTGAACTAAAGCATCACACACTACTTCCCTAGTAAAAAATAAATAAATAAATAAATAAGAGAAGTCTGGTTTCACTGGCTATCAGGCTTTACAGAATCAATCAGATCACTCACCAGTAGGTAGACACTGAGTGTTTCTTTCATTGGATTAAGTTTTACAGCATATGGGTTAATATTCTGAGGGTTAACCAAATGCGCATGGCCACATTTCACCTGCAGAGAAAAGAGAGGCACATATGAAGGCAGGTCTGTTTATTTAGATACACCTTCATGTTTGTGTGTGTGTGTGTGTGTGTGTGTGTGTGTGTGTATACTTTTGAGCTGGCGGCAACATCTATCAGGTACAGTAAGTTGTTCTTCCGAGGAGACAGATGAGGATACATCACTGTAAGGCCAAGGGGCGGAGTCTCTGCATCACCTGACTTCTGCACCTGGAGGGATGTGAAATACAGAGGAAAAGTGAAAAAAAAAGAAGAGGCAGGATTTTCGTTTTACTAAGACAGTGTATCACATCTGGATTACCAAACATCTGCTTGCAGCTTTATACTCTACGTTTTTATTAACATAACACCAGATGTGAGCAGATGTTACCGTGTAGCTGATGACGACCTCCTCTCCAATCATCTTGGTGTCGTTGAACTCAGCAGGATATTGTTCCCCCTCTTTTATTTCGATATGTGCCTCCAATGGACGCCTTTTTTTAACAGAAAAAAAAAGATTACATTATTTTTTTTTACTTCTCAACCAGAGTTTTAAATTCAGACGGATGTTCATGTATCGAGTTTATAAGTGGGTTTACACAAAGAACTAGAAGGTGTTGAATAAAACAGACCTAACATGTTGGTTCTCATGCATCAATTTTAATCCTTCCTTTTTAAATTGTAATAGAAGTAAAATTTTGAATTAAAAAAACTCTTCTATATATTCATAAGCCTTTCCCACTTGACTTTACTAAGCCTGAGTTTGATGACTTTTTGGCCACTTGAGGGCAGCACAACACAACGTAAATAAAAGCCTGACATATGTGAGTGTAGCAAACAGTTACCTATTAACACACAGCAGATACAGAGCAACACGATCAATCATTTGGCTTCATGTTTGTGTTCAGTTGATAAAAGTAGGGTTGTTATGAGAAGAAATTAATCTGATTACTCACACTGAGAATATGAGTCCAGCTTCATACTTCACAGGGATGGAGATTTGCACATAGTTGTCATTTAGCGTAGAAGCCAACTCTTCACTGTCACTGTGGGACATTTAAAACAACCGTGTACAATTACAATGTAGAGAGTACAAAATAAACCTTTGCCAAATTATTTGAATCGTTTAATCTTTTTTTTTAATCTAATCATCTTCTAAATGGATATAAAAAATAAAATACTGGTTTTCTCACCTTGTAGCCGTCAGGTTAATCTGAATGACGTCCTGAATGTGTTTAGGATTGACCTCAAATTTCACATTGAAATTTTCCTGTGGATGTTAAACAGACACCTTTAACCAGCAGCAGTTATGATAAAACATAGCTATTATTATCTCATACAGAGTCTTTAGCCTGAATTTAGGCTGTAAACCAACCTCAGCATTGTTTGCCAAGAAGGGGTATCCAACAGCACACTCCACCTTAGTGTCATTCAGAGTGCACACCTTGTCCGGCTGAAAATACAAAATAAAACATGCGTTCTCACACATATTTTAAACCTGAAACTGTAAAATGATGCAGACAGAGAAGTCTGAGAAATCCCACCTCTACTTTAACGTAGTTGATGTTGTGCGTGAAGCTGAGGATGACTTTAGTGTTGTATGCGTTGTCTTTGCTGTTTCTAATGTTGATCTTCACATCAATCTTGTCTTTGTTTGATTTGATCAGCATCCTGAAGTGAGGAAAATAAAAACTGTCAGGATGTTTGGTTGTGATGCACATATCTCCCCACAAGAGTGCAGTCATGCACCGAGTGCGTTTGCTGCTAACATGGGCCAACAACTGAGCAGTAAGTGACATAATAACTATGATATAGTGCATGATTTACAACTTCAGACTGTAATAACTGTAACACAATCTGTCATAAAACAAAACCACATGTCCATCTGTACAGTGAATGAGTTATTGGTCGCTGTAATTGTTTTTTCTGTCCGTACAGGCTGTGACAAGATCCCTTTAAAATGTAATTTTCACATGGGTGATGTTAGACAAATTCCAGTTCTCTTTCTGTGCAAAAATGCATTTCAGTGTTCATCTGAAGAAAATATGAGGAGCTTTATTCCCTCACAGCATCTATTTGTGGCCTTAATGGAGGAAAAAATATAACCAATAACTCTTTCAATGTACTTATGTTTTAGTCAGACTGTTGTAGAAAAAAAATTCAAATGATACTCTAATTCTTGATCCGGTTACCTGGTTCTACTTGGTTCTGCTTTGAGAGAGAGGTCAGCAATGCACTTCTCATCACTTCCACAGTCCACTAAGGGAATCTACAAGATAGATATGAACATTAAAAATACATTTTGCTTATTGTTGCTTCATTTGGATGTTTCTCTGTGATCACCTTAAAAAAGAAAAAGGCAGTTTAAGATGCAAACTGTATGTTCAAGCACGGTTTTATGACACAACAACTACAGCAGAATATCTTCATATGCAATTAAAATATTTAGGAAAATAGTTTTTAAAACACTGGATAAATAAAATCCGGCTTCAGAGGCTCATCTTCAGAAACAAGCAGATGAATGAGAGTCAAACAGGCTGCTGCTTCTGTTGCTGCGTGTTTGTTTGTATCACTGACTTAAAAAATTGCTCTCAGATGACTTTATTTCCTTTGCCTTATTTACCCTCAGAGTGTTCAAAGGTCACGGTCGTGTTTGTTCCCATTCTTAATGCTCTCCCAGCGGACTGCTGAGATCAACAACGTCCACTCTCCCAAGAAAGCACGAGAGACCACAATATCAAACGCAGCACAAAGTCAAAAGACCAACTGCAGCATCCGTTTGATGACTTCCCCCTTTCTGTGTGTGTGTGTGTGTGTGTGTGTGTGTGTGTGTGTCCCTTCTCTTCCTTTCAATAACAATAACAGGAGAAGTCCTAAGGACGCCTCCTTGCCAAAGTGTGTGTGTGGCGTGCACCGCTGCTATGACAGTACGACAGAGCCAGGATGTGTGATGGAGGAGGTGGTGTTGTCACTACTGTGTGTTTTACACACTCAGGCATTAGCTGCATTCTTTGTCTATGTTTCCCTCCTTCATCTGCACTGATCATCCACTGCAACAATAATCTGGGAACCCTCTTGTTAGAGCAGCTTTGCATGTGGGAGTGTGGGAAGACCACGTCCTGACTGCTGGTGTTGAAACCTTAATGCAGTCTCGAGGAAACGCTGCAGGATGGCAGTCAGCTGTTCCAGATGCTAATGCGCCGTAACAACAGCGAGTTTGGAGCCAGGCGAGAACACTCCACGTTTAACTCTTGGATCATAGAGACGGACAGATGGAGAATGTTTAAGATGAGGTTCAAATCCCTCCTGTCTGCGACTCCAAAGCCTCCGTTTACTGCTATTTGTCAGAAAATACTTGTGGGAAGTGCTGAGAGAGACTTTTATAAGTGATGTTAAATAGTCTTACTGTCTTATTGATGGATCTCGGAAGGCTTTCATCCAGGACGGGGCCTTGGTCCTCATCTGCTAGTCCAAACTCCAAAGACACCATTAGAGGGTCTCGGAAGTCCGGCCGAGCCTGTCGAGGAAAAGGAACGCAGGTGGAACAGATGGGAAGGAAAAGGGAGTGGGAATAAAGGTTGGGAGATAAAGAGGGTGATAAAATAAACATAAGGACTTAATGATCCCACACACTCATAGTCCACCCACGAGGGTGTTATCACCTAACAGATTAGACCTCTGCCAGGGGTTGCGTGGGCGAGTATAGACCATGATTCATTGCCTCATTTTGTTCATCATTACGGTCAGACCAGAGTTACGAGAAACCAAGTCAGATAAAACAGTCAAAATCAGGCTGTAATTCTGTTGTTTTGAGTTTAAGATATCAGATAACTTCTCCAACTGGGTGAAAACAACAAGAAAAATTGCAAAACGGTTGCAGAGCCTCCATTGCCGGCAATTACATTGAAATGAAATCTAATTTTAAGACTATTACAATCAATTCAGCTGATTTAAAGTTTATTTGTGTCTGGCTTAACTTGATGACAAACAACCCTAAACACTGAACACAACAAAAGTCTGTCATTATGTCGTTAGCCTGCATGGCTGAAAATAGATCTTGTTACCCTGAATAACAAGAAAAACCTGCGTACATGAGCAGGGCCTTTAAAGATTTGAAATATGGAGGCAGCATTTGAAAGAGCTTGAGCCCGTCTGAGATAATACACGAGGAACACACGCTGCATCCCAAATGACACAAGTCAGAAAAGATTGTGCCTGTAGCTTAAAACATATTTGAAAAATGATCTTCTTGTCCACTAAACCACACTGTAGTCTGTCGGGCTTTGTTAGCCATAGATTTTTGCTCTATTTATTCAGCCCAAGTTCACCTTTTTTAAAGGCTTTCTTGCTTGTTTTTAAACGACTGTCTGTATACTGAAACTAATAAATTAATGCTGTAATTCAAACACATAAATGCTGAGGTAGACCAGGCAGTGTAAGTTTTGAATGAAGCAGAGATAATTCACTTTTAATCTCAGGATTTTCTTCTCTGGTTTTGGATCTGGGTCCTGTGAGAATACGGAGGTTTTGCCAAGTGTTAAACTCCTAGATTCATTCGTGACACAGGAGTTGCTCTGATATCTTCAGGTTTGGATCTGGTCCATGTGAGACTCAGGTAAGATGGCTGTGCTGCCTTTTGCGTCATGTACAAACCCTCTGACCCCTGAAGACCTCTGCCCTGGACTCTGAGGGAAAGTTGCGCACAAACTGGCACACAAGAACAGAGCAGGTATTCATGCTCGACACACACAGCAACAACAGCTGTTTCTTCTGATTAGTTCCTCTGTCTCTCGCCCAGAGGCAGCTAATCAGGGAAATCCATTGCTGTGGTGGAAAGCTGGATTGCGCAACTTTGTGCACATGGCTTTAAATGTCAAATAGCTCGAGATTAGTAGATGGTACAAAAAGGTCTCAGCTGTGATTAACAGTCTGTGTTGTGCTTGTTAAGCTGTAGTAACGTCGCTTTGTCATATTCTTTAAAACACCTAATTCACTCTCTCTCATTTTGTGTTTCCCTTCTCTTATTCCCTCTCCAACACTCCGAGGGCCTGCAGATGATTTATCACTCAGAGCAGCACGGGGCTGCACTCGGCATGCTTTGATCAGAACGGGTCTGTTTCATGTTAAAACTGAGGTCTTCCTGCTCTGCATAAGACTTCCAACAGCTTTGTCCCATCTCCTCTCTGGCTCAAAACACCATTTACATATCTAACAAACCTTTAATACAAATATAACCTTCATGAATGAATGTTAAATTAAATAAAATGAAAGCATCCAGTCATTCTGATTATTCTGTCTTGAGGTTGTGAGGCAAAAGTGCCGTTTTGGGTGGATTACTTTACAGGTAAGAAACCATAAATAACCCCATGTGTACATCAAAAAGGTGAGAGCACTTACCGACATCATGAAGGTATTTTGCACACATCTTCTGTCTCTGTCTCTCATGGTGATGCTCCTGGTAATCTTGCGATCACTTTTATCGTCTGAGGTAACAAATGAGGCTCTGGCTTTTGCACGGAGAGCATCGAGAGTCAGATTGTAGCGAATCTCTGCAGGACAAGACAGAAGAAAAAAATAAGAGCGATAGAACACAAAATACTTGAAAGGAGCTATGAATCAACGAAGGATGCTGAATGGCTCACCTGTCGCAGTGTTCAAGTCCTGCTGGTCAGACTTGATCCTGTATTCAAAGCACACCTCAGTTTTCACACACACAGACTTGCGTCCACCGTGTTCACACTGATAGTTAGCCTGCTGCAGGTTGATTTTAACAGGGTTGAAAGTCATGTTGGCACGGAGCTCTGCGACATCCCTGGACCTGGTGAGACAAAACAAACATGGCAACTTCAAAAAAAAAACCAGTGCATTAGTGCTGAACTGTGCACATGCATGCACTTTCTCTAAGAGAGGAACAAGAAACGGAAGCATCTTGAGTATTAGAGTTGGCCTCAGCTTTGACTGCCCAGCAGCCAACGGTCCAGGAAGAACAGCCGCCTGATGCTAAATCCTGTTTAAACTCTAAGCCACTTGGGAGTTGGAGTTTTCACACAGTTTAGCTGAGCCTCTGCCAATAGAAGCTGTGGGAGAAGGTCTGCCTGGGAAGCTAAATCACGCTGTTTGCGGGTTAAAGACTGCAGGCTGGAGTCCAACAGTATGTAGCCAGGGGTTTTAACAGAGAGATCATTAGGAAGTTGTTGGTCTCAAGCCTGCGAGCCCAGCGGGACGTGCGCAGCTGTCTAAACCCAAGTAAAACAATGCAGGACGGACATGGAAGATGTTGTCTTGAGGATACAGGCGCTGCTGCTGGTAATGATTCGAGTGGAATGTGCAGTTTTGGGAGTGAATGTTTACATGCGAGGATGGGCCATGTCTCACCAGAAGAGCGAAGCCCCTCCCAGACCTCCTATGGTAACATCAGTGATTCCATCTCCATTCAGATCCATGACGCCGTGAATGGACTGACCGAAGAACTTCACCTTCTCGCCATCCCCACCTGCAGGAATACGCTGAGGAGACACAGCAGGGTCCATTGAAGCATGTTAACAGGAGAATTTGGCTTTATTTCAACACGGTGTAATTTCCATGAGTGTGGCTACCGTGGCTTTGTGGGTCATGCTAACTGTGCACCGCAGCAGGGCCCCCCTACAGCTATGCAAACAAACAAGATCTTTGCATGATTTCGAATGCTCGTCTCATGCACAGAAAGCAGACACCTGTAATAGTCATTAAGGGTAACCACACAGGGATCTACACTGGGGGGCAACTTGCCGGCTGATCCAACCGACTTGCATATTAATCCATGCATGCGGTTCTACTGTTATTCCACGAATTGCTGTGAGGATAATCATGATTCATTTAACTTTGATGGCCTACCATATTTGTTTGAACCACATTACACAGATGAGATGCTGAATCAAAGGGTGAAGGGCAGAAAGGGAACAGGACCGTCCTGAAACACACTCAGGAAATCGGTCTGTTCCTGCGCTCACTGCTCTCCACGGCTGACTGACGAGGAACAGTTTTGCTACCGAAAATGGGACCTTTTGATGTCAGATTTGGAAAATCTAGATGTGTCCAGGGGTGAGAGTGATGCCAGCTGTGTAACTAAGTCACAACAATTGAATCTGCAGCTCTGATCAACACTGTCATCATGGAGGATGTGTTTCACCTCCTTAAACATCTCCTTCACATGTAAAGACAACCATCAACTTTTCAAAGCAATTGCAAAAAGCTTTTGCAACAATCGAAATGTGGTTTTGTGTTTCACCCATCAAAACTTGGAGAGCTGAGGGAGCCTTTTGTCACATGCCCTAATAAACTTTGTTCTGCAAGAGGCTTTGTCTCCTGAGGTGGTGAGTTCAAAGTTTGCACAACTCACAGAGCCACAGTGGCCACATTTATGGGAAAATATGCCAGAATTTTCCTTAAATTTAAATAAACAACTGCATTTCTTTAGTTGGTAACTGTTCATTATGTGGCCCTGAACTTGTTCTCACCTGCACATATTTTTCTTTCAGAGATGTCTTGTCTCCGTGGTAGATGTAGACGGCCCCTCGGTGGTCGTTCTCAAAAGGTGCACCGATGGCTACGTCATTAAACCCGTCAAGGTTGAGATCCGATACGGCTGCAATGGCTGTACCAAATCGAGCACCGCATGGTTCATTTTTATTAGTGCAGGTGGCTGAGTGGGCGGTGCAACAGGATTGATTGACAGGCTTTAAAGTGAACTCGTGCTCAAACTGGCCATCCTGTTAAAAGAACAGAGAAAAAAACAGGAAACACTGCCATGAATCTTCTCTTCTCCTACAAATTCTTTCAGTCAAATATGCACAAAAACATAAATAATACCTCATTTTTTAAAGATCATCTGTACCTGGTTGAGTTTGTAGACGTAGACTTGTCCCTGCTCGTCTCTTTCTGTGCCCATGTACATTGGAGCTCCAACCAAGAGGACGTCTGTGTAGGAATCACCATCCACGTCCACCGTCTGCAGGACGCTGCCAAAGTAGGAACCAATCTGAAACACAGGGGTCAGAAATCATCTGTCAGTGTCTGCAATTGTTATAGTACAAAATATCATTCATCTGGGCAACATCATGCGTGAGATGGACACACAATAGAGATGGTAGAAAACAACCTTATGAGAGCTCATGAGGGGATGGACATGCTTTTTTTGTGTTAAACTGCACAAATTTCAAAAGTGATGGGTGGAAAATGTTCATTATCTCAAGATGGATACCTCCCGGCTGGCTCAGAGAGCCAAATTAGCCATTAGCTCTAGCCATCTGGCCAGAGCCCTGGATTTTACAGTATATGGCACAAGATACGGGAAGGTGGTAGGTGGTTCACCACAAAACCTTATATGGAAGGAAACATGTTTTAAAGTATTGTGTGAAATTTTTCAGACTCTGTAATCATACGTAAGCGACTGGCTAAATTAAAGGAAATGGCATGATTTTTATATATATATTCTAATATTACTGATATAAAATACAAGATGAGGAAAGTTCTGTGCTCTTAACTAGCAATTTTCATACAGTGTATGCTCCCGTATGAGAGGGTTTTCTGAGCTTTTAACTTGGGGTTTGAGACACTCACGGTTCATTTTTCACTCCCTGCAGGACCGACATTGTGTATATTCTTAGTCTGACAGGCTCAGACAAATGTACGATACAAAGTTTTGAATATATAAGGGCAAATGAAGAACACAAAATCAGCTTTAAATAATATTGGCAAATTGATCAATTTGTAAACACTGAAAACCACATTTCTTCAGGGATTAAAACAGTCTTATTTCTTTTAAAGTACACTACAGGGACATCAGTAGACACTGAGCCCTCGAGTATTATCTTCAACCTTTTTACATAAATTGATGAAAGCATCTTTTCTGCAAAAAATAACCACCTGGGAATTCATAAATCCCACAGACTCACCTGTTCACCTTTCAGTATTTGTGAGATGACAACTTGGTTGTTTTTATCCAGACGGTAGATAACAACCCTGCCTGTGTGGTTGTAGCGCGGTGCACCTGTGATGTACAGCACTCCGTCAGGGGTGGATGCTGACTGAACATCATAACCTGAGGAGACACGTGTATGTATTTACATCGCATAAAACACAAACAGACTTCTTAAAGGAATGTGTCATGCAGTTGAATAGAAAGAAAAACACACCCCGGCTTTCCTTAAGGGATATTTTTAAATGCGTTTTCAGCCAGCTGTTTACATCTCACTGTGTGGAGGAAACTGGCAGGACGCACACACACACACAGACGAGCACACAAAGGCAGTGTATGCGGTCAGACCTTTAGGTATGAACATGTGCCAACGGCTGAGTTTACAGTACGCGAGCCTGGACCCACCAGTGCTCCTTCTAATGACATGTTGATTAAATAACTTGATATGAAGACGCTGCAGTTGCTCTGCGAACCATATAAGGCAGCAGGACGGAGAGGAGAAGAGCCTGAGTATATTATTTATGTGACAGAGAGGCAGAGGCATCCGCTGTCACAGTTTGACAAATGATGAATCTTTACTCCTCCATGCAACAGAAACTCCGTATTTATTCTGCAGCTGTAAAATTTCACATAATCTCTTGAAAGATCTAGTTCATCTCTCTTACTGTTTAACAAAAAAGTACTCAGCTCACAAAGAGCTGTTCGTGCAAGTGTGAGAACTGCACCACAGTGTTTATTCTCTCTATTTTACTCAGCTTACTGACAGGTTTATGTTGCTTTTTTAGCTTAAAGCTTCTACAAAATTCCTTCAAATCATCAGTGTTTTAAAATAATATTAACATTTAACATCTAAACAGGCAACCTTTGATTTAAAAAAAATATTAAGACACTGATAAATAAGTTTGTTTCATGGATGTTTTTAATAAAGTAACTGGAATACTCTTTGCTGCAAATTTCTCCCAGTGGTCATTCACAGTACTGCAACAAAAAAAAATTTAGAGGACAGAATAATCCGATTATCCGTGGAAAATCAAAAAATTCTCTGTTGTACCGAATGCTACAAAAGTATCAATACATTGTGTAATTCGAATGGATTTAGTGTAAAGTTTCCTTTTTAAAACTCTTAGCAGGACACCTCAAAGACGGGCTGGGTATTACAACTTCCTGAATTGTTTCAATCCCGAATCATGACTTCCTGAATTGATACGAGGACCCAGTAACTCACACCAAGAAGCTGAATGAGTAAAAGTATTATTTTTAGGGTTTTTAAGAGTCGACTCACCGAGGTACCCAGCTAGTCCTTCATACCCGGCCTCCTTGTTTGGGTCAAAGAACTGGTCGTTTCCTGGAACTACTGTCCCTCCACCAGTATGCATCACCACCGTCCCATTCCAGTCATACGCTCCCACAGCTCCCAGTAACACACCTTCCTACCGGAGACAACAGAGTGGATATGAAGACCAGTGACTAAAGTAAAAGCACTCATTATGCAGAAAAAAACCCTTAAAAGAGTATTTAAATGTACTGCTGGAAAGTTATCACTGATGCACCATGTGTAGGCCTTGAGTAGTATTTAATGTTTTAGCTGGTGGAAGCTGAAGTACTTCTAAATACTTTATAATGCTTTTTGGTGGAAAATTCTATAAAATTCTATTTTATTTGTTAAACATATATTTATATCTAAAAACTGAACCTATAACTTAAGCAGAGCTGTCAAATAAATGAAGTGGAGTGTGAAATACAATATTTTTTGGCTTGCATGTAGTGACAAAGAGGTATAAATTAGCATAAAATGACAATACTGTGCATAAGTAACACAAAATTGCACTTACATAAATTACTACAACACAATCCATAAAGACTAAAAAGTATTAGTACTGCTGAAATTTATCCAGTTCGTTGAATGGAATATTTGTGACACAAGTCTACAATCAATCTTGTTTTGTCTACAGGAAACAGAGTTATCAAATAGGAAGGGGAGGGGTTACACACAGGACACAACATGTATCATTACTCACAATAAACTGCGTCAGGAGGCTCTCTCCCTCTGCTGACCATTAAAAAAGACGCCTCACGTGTTTAGACAACCGTGGAGCAACTCATTTTGGTTGTGTCTAGTTTTGTTAAGTGGAATGAGCCACTGAGGCAAAGTGCAGAGTGATGGAGGAGGTGATAAACGTGAGTCAGGAAGGACAGGAAGTAAAGCGTAAGAGGGGAGCCAGTTTGTTTTGAAACAGACATAGGAAATACCTAATGAATGAATTCAAGAGGCGTGTGGCGGGGCGAAGGCAATCATGTTGTTTTTTTAACGTATAAGTGAACAAACAACCGATTCAACCTCCTTCGCCGTCTCTCTTGACGTCCACGCCTCGTGTTTTGCTTTCCATGTCTTTCTCACTGTCCGTCTCACACAGTCTCATGCGATCAGACAAAACACAGTCAGTCTGAAGTCTGCAGCCGTGCGAGCAGAGAGGACAGAAAGAGTCCGTGTCTGGAAACTCAAACTGGCCGAGGTGAATCATCAAAGGCTTGAAGACGCACCAGAGATAATACCATAAATTTTCTTAGGAAGTTTATTAATCCAGCAAACATCGACGCCCACACACACACACACACGTGCATGCCAGACAAGCACACAAAATAAGCAATCCATGACTCGGCGTAACGCTTCTGGATTTGTAATCCTTACAGTGATCTGAAGATATGACACACTCATGTCTCCTTTTGGTTCAGTGATTTTAGAATAACCCACTGACTTCTACTTTGCAAATATGGTATTTGTGTGTTCCCCTGAGATGAATACTTGGCTTTGGACTTACTTTGGAAGTATGTGCACTAAACCCGGCCTGGGACATCTCCATCTCAAAGGATGAGGTGAAATTGCCAGTTGTAGCTAAAAAAAGAAAACTTCATGTTAACATTTTTTCATAAAAATAGACAGTGTGCCAAAGAAAATTATTATACTGAACGCTTTAAAGGACTCAAATCCTTTAAGATGCTATAATGTTTTTTCAGAGCGGTTCATAAGAGGAAATTGATCTGATTGTAGTTCGGGGAGTTTTTTTTAGTACATTTAACACAGAGCAAAGCTGGCTCTCTATCTGTGTGCTAAGCTAGGCTAAGCTAGGCTAATTGGCTATGAAGTTAGCAGTGGCATTGATCTTTTCATTTGACTTTAATCAAGACAAGACTCTGAGAGTGAATCGAAAACAAAATGTGGGGCATATAACTCACCCAAAACTACCATGTTTTTTGTTCACAACAGTTTTTGTGCAGAAACAAACATGATTTGTAAAATTATTGAGTTTTAGAGGTGCTGGTTGGTGGATTTTTAGACAGTTTGCATTCTTTGCTAAGCTAATCAGTTGCTAGCTGGAGCTTCATTTTTACTCAACAGACTTTTGGCTCGACATCAATCTTCTCATCAAACTTTAAGGAAGTGCATGAGGACTAAAGGTGGGCTAACATTGAAAACTGAATGATCATGCATATGTGTTAATGTTGGTTTTCAGGTTTACCTTCCAAGGCAAAAATCCTGCTTCCCAAAGCATCAACGATGGTCAACAACGCCACCTCATCGGACACATTAAAGAAGTGATCTCGTAACGGCTCACTGGAGATGGACTCAATCTCTTTGATAAACTTCTGCACTTCCTCTGAGCTCTTGTTCTGGCGATTGTAGTCTCCCAAAACCTGAAAACACAGATAAAATATAACATCAGAGCTGAAAAATGTGAGATTTAGTCATCCATTAACCTTCTCTTGCTTTAATTTATAAGGTACACAATCACAGGAGTCAGTAAATGACTTTATGTAACTTTTTATATTTATATCTACATATTCCAGCTACCATTTTCATTTATAAAAAATTAGCTTTCCTGGAGACAAAAAAAACCCTTAACCCTCTCTCACTGAGACCATGAAACACACACTTGTTAACACAATTCATCTTTGAAAACAACACAAATGTAGCTTGTACTCACGGCAATGCCAAACCTCTCGATGTTATCAGCGTCACAGTCGTTAATGACCTTATCCATATTATAGAAGTCATGTGACTCTCCATCAGTCACAATCACCATGACTTTCTTCACCCCAGGTCGTGCACCTCGCTCCGGCATGAAGGCCTCCTTCCTGATGGGTAGAAATGTTCAAACATTCAGTCAAGGAACACAACTTTATTGTAGCGTAAGTTGGTTTATATTACTTTCAAGAGACTGGAGGGAGGTAGTTCATGATGCTTTTTTAGAGTAAACACTCAATAAATAATGAGATACACAAACTTTAAATGAAACCAAATACAGAAGCTTAATTATGGCCAAATAATCTAGATTGAGTGGCCCTGGGAAAGACAGGAAGACTTAATTATGAACTAAACCTATTGTTCAATGACATGTTTTGTGGCCTGGCGTTAAGCGGCTCATCGGTGAGGAGGAGTGGTCAGTGTTTAGTACCTGGCCGTATCGATGCCCAAGAAAGTCATGGTCTTGAATCCCGTCTGCTGAGGAAGATCATCAACAAACCTCAGCAGAGCAGGAGTGTTGTCAAACTGGCTGAGGTTGACACGATGAGTCACCGTTTCACCATAGGACACTATGCCCACCTGGGAAACACACACACACCACACACACACACACACACACATTCCTGAATAAGCTTTATCCTAAATTAAATATATTTTCCCTTGCCTCTCCTTCAATGTTCTTTTCTTCTTCGCCTCCCCTCCCAGACAGTCTGCTGAGGTTGTGGTCGGGTCTGGTGGGGCTGATATGACACAATGTTCTTTATACAGAAGGCAGAGGACTTCAGCAGCTATGGAAGATGTGACTTACAACAACTGGGCTTCACAGTGAGAAGACTTTCCAGTGTTTCCCTCTGGAAAACTCCACAAGCTCCAAGCCAGATCAGTGTAACCATAATAAAAAACTAACCACCCATTGGAAGAGCGATCCAACACAAGAGGACAGAAATAGACTCAAGGTATAACTTGGTAAGGCAGAGGCTTACTTAAAAGACTAAAAAGGCTTCACTTCAGACTGTCTGTTTTTATGAAGGACATCTGACGGTTATTTTTACTGTTGGCACCATGTGGAAAATTCCATCACAGAGGGCACTTAAGTTCACAATATAATATAATATGAAAAATTGACTTGGCAGCAAATATATTCCTTCATTCACCCCTTTTCTACATCAGTCTTACCTTATATAACTCTTGCGTTTATCCATATTGTTTTATTCATCCAAACTTAATTTCACAACCTGGTTTCTAATATTGTTTAAACTCATACATATAAGAAATATAATTTCCAACAGGGATCCATATTATTTGTGTGTATAATCATTTCATTCATGCATGTGACTCACCTGTGAGAGTTTAGGTCCAATCTCAATATTCTCAATGAAACGTCGCAGAAAATCAATGATGCTGGACCAGGGGTAGATACTGTTAGATCCGTCCAAAACTATCACAATGTCCAGCTCCTTCCCACACTCTAAAACAAAGCCAGACATTATAGCTAATTCAATTCCACAGTTATGTAAGGTTGGATTTTTCCTTCTTCAATTACAGTTTTTAATGTACCTATTTAAACTTTTCTAAAGATGGATGATGGTTCTCACTAAAATAGCAGATTTCACTCCAAAGAAAGAAATTAGATTACACATCCAGTCCTCTTCCTGTTTACTCGTGCCCACATCAGACAAAAAATAGCATCTTCAAATTAAACTAATAATGTAGAACAGCAGCTCCCAACGTATGAGTCAGAAAAATATCACGTGTGAAAAATCAAATCTGCCTCATGCAGAAGATGTGTTTCCATAGAAATAATTAACATGGTCTGAAATATCCTTTTCAAACTCATCTAAGATCTGAAATATTCCGAGTCAACCTGTGAGTTCCAGGAAAACAAAAAGTCCCAATTATTTCAATCCTTTAAGTCATTTTAATGGATTGTTGCAGCACTGTATTATAGGTCTAGTATGTGTGTTTGTTCCTGTGAAAGGAATTGCAGTAAAACTGAAGCTGAAAGAAGCAGAGAAAGAGAAACAGAAAGAGAAAATGACTGTTTACTCTCCAGCTCTTCTGAGGCTGTTTCCCTACCAGGAAACAGAGCGCAGGCCTAGTAAACTGTCTCCTAACTTGGGCATACAACACAGCAGAAGGTCTGGGATGGGCCATGCCGGAGAGGGATGGGACACACAGATGAGTTTACATTGAAAAGAATGCGCTAATCTCCCTCTTCGCTGGGGGAGGGAGGGTGAGTTGGATGTCAGGATCTTGGGTGGTGCTACTGTGAAGACTAGATTATAATCTCTTATCCCTGACAGGCAATTTGTGCGGATGCTGTCGGGGCACCCGTGAGGATCTGCTGTGTCTCATTTGGTACCTTGCACAGCCGGTGCCACGGAGTTGATGATCTGGAAGGAAGAGCTGACATTTGCACAAACTCCTGAGATGTACTGCTGCTGACCACACATGTAGCCATACTGAGGACCGCAGGCCTGTGGAGACGGGGAACACACACACATGAAAACAAACTAAAAAGACAGTAGTTACTTGAGAAGTATAACTGGTTAGCTTTCCACCAGCATGAGGTCATGGTTGAGAGGAGGTTCAAGGCTACTAAAGACAGAAACCAAGAGGAAAGAACTACTAAAACTGGGGATTACACAGAGACTATTAAAAACCACCATAGATCCCTTTGCCAAGAGGGAAAAAGAGAAGAGGGAAACAGAGAAATTGAGCCTGCAAGGAAGCAGAGATTTAAAATGACCAACAATAACTGGAAAATTGAATAGCATATTAATCCTTCAGCCTCATTTCCTCAGATTTCTCTGCATGCTGCACAACCTCAGCGCTTTCACGAGGGACAGTTTACTCGAGTGCAAGAACAAGACAAGAACAAGACTCTAGCCGCTCTGTGAGGTGGAACTTGGGCTCTGCTAAATGCTAACATTAGTATGCTAACATACTAACGATGACAGTGGTTATATGCTTATGTATAGCAGGTTTAATTCACCATGATTACTATTTTTACAGAGTCCACCTGGTTTTAATAGCTTCTAAGTTTATGTTTACATGCTCAAAAACATTCATCAATTGGTAATTTGACTAAGGATGATGGGAATATCTTCATCACAAAGGGTGTTGATAGAAATTAGATCATAGAGAACTAAAGTCTTCCGGTCGACCACAATAGTACCTTATTTTGAGAAAAAAAGTCAATTTAAAGTCAAATAAAAGAGACAAATGACTTTTTATTTTGTTTGAGTTGTGCTTTCAGTTACACACACAGTGTTTTTTAATTAAAAGATGATT
Source organism: Acanthurus leucopareius (assembly GCA_029814765.1). NCBI lineage: Eukaryota > Metazoa > Chordata > Actinopteri > Acanthuriformes > Acanthuridae > Acanthurus > Acanthurus leucopareius. The sequence goes on along the minus strand of JAQMCX010000027.1, from coordinate 8,441,612 downwards.
TTGCAAGTCAAAATGATACTCTGAAAACTTGTCGGATGGCCAGAAGTGATGTAATGGACGTTATTTTTATGTTCTTACATGGAACTGACCAACTCATTTTTACGTCTTATAATACTTGAGTCATTGTTCTGGAGAAACAAAATTAAATGTGCTAAGGGGGCTGCAAAGTTGGTGTTGATAACATATTGTGCAAGACGAGAGATTTAGTCAAGCAGTTTTACAAGAACACCAAGTGTGACTTTTAAACTGAAAAACATTACTAAAGAATCAAAAATCAATTCTTAGTCTCTCTCTTTTGACTTCTGTACGTATTTTTTCTGAAATTGGGTTCATCAGAAGAGGTTGAACTTCAGCTCTCCACGTAACACATCCAACCCTTTTCCAGTTCAAACTCTCATATGTTTCATATTAACACAATGGGTGTTGAATTACAGCATAAAAACACAGGCTGAGTGTTGAAGTGTTAAGTTAACACTCAAGTTAACACAAGTTTTTAGGGTTTGGAGCTTCAGTTCAGCTGCACAGGACTGCACCTCATATTATATTTTCTTGGCACAAAATTACACTTTGCATGAATATAAACACATTTAATAACCGCTTGTCCAAAGTTTTTGCAATTTCACATCCTGCTAATCTCATAATCATGTGGAAATAAAATGTGAGAGGACTCCACGGCCATAAAACCCAATGGGTGTCCCTGCCTCCTACAACACTATACATTTCTGCATATATACAGTTGATTCACAGTTTCCTGTTGCATTCAAAGGACTGAGGCCTCGCTGGGAAAATTACAGGGTCAAGCCCACTCTCTCCATAGAGTGCAAAGGTCTAGTGAATATATATTTGCTGCCAATATTCAAAGTTCAGTTTGTTTTTTCTTTGTTTAGGATGTAGAATTTACTTAAGAGCCTTTTTATATATCACAAAAAGCAGCGTCCCCCCCTCGCCTCTTACCAAAAATCCTCCGTTGGGATTGGTCACCAGTGTGGTTCCCATGGTCATGTTCTCCTTGACTTCAAGTAAGTTGGGAACTGTTGTGTTTTCTAATAAAAATATGGATGAAAAAACAGAGTGAGACAAACAGAGAGGAAGAACAGAGAGGAAGAACAGAGAGGAAGAACAGCTGGACAAATTCCTCAACTGTATTTTCCCATAGGAAGTGAGCCGCTCACCCTCCTCTCTTACTTCTGTCCATCTCAGGAAGATGTAACGATCATTGACATGTGGTTAAATAAAAGCTGTTTCTTTACTTTAACACACCGTCCCTGGTGTGTAGCTTATGGAAATTACAAATCTATACAGAACAGGACTAAATGTTGCAGTGAAGAAGGGAAAAGAGGATTGGAGTCATTGAGCAATCACAACATGTGGCTAAAATTAGACTGTTATGACAAACCGCTTCTTCAGCTTGGGAATCTTTGGATCTGCTCTACTTTCAAGGGTTTTTCTCACAAACTCAATGACATGCTATTTCAATTTGGAATTGAGCTCACGGCGGAAGTTTGGTATTTAAAAATCTCTGATTCTGATTAGTTGGCACTTATGACTTCGGCATGTTCTCTGCTTTTAAACAGACAGGACTGTTAATAGTTACTGAAGGGAAACAACGACCTTTGACGATCTAAGTTTAGCCGAGTCAGTCAAGAATAAAACACAGAATTAAAAAAATCTTTTTCTCATCTAACACATGTTTTTGGCCTATTTGATACACACTGTGAACTCTTGAACTATATCACACTTTCATGTGAGAATAAGCTGGTTTATAAATCAACTTTTCATTGTCTTAACAATCTGATTAAAATGAGTGACATGGACCAAGATCCTGCACCTCATGACACGTCCACGTGGGACTGAACGCTGCTTTTTTTGGAGCTGCAGAGGAGAATACATGCTTTGTCTCCAGTGAACTGTGAACTGCAGATAACAATCAGAACAAATCAGACTTATCACACAATCCCTCTTAGTCTAGAACGACCTATTGGAAAATTTAAGAAAAATACAATTCAAATACTGTCAACTAGCTTATGCTTAAATGTATCTCCATTATTAGAAGTTATATACAATGTAGAAGCTGAAAATGAACAACTGCTTTGCATCACTATAGCCAGAGTTAACTCGGAGTTAACTGGAGTATAAATAGAGCGTTTCAGATTATCAATATCATGCTCTTAAGTTACACACTACATGCATGTAAATATTTTTGTTGTTTTGTGCATCCCATATGTTTTTATCTGGTACTTTACAGTTATAATATCAGCATATATATAGATATGCTAATAGCTAATTACTTCTTTGGCCTGCAAGACTGCACACTGAATTTGCAACTGTGCAGCTAACAGATTAAGTTTAGGAGGATGAACTTTGTCTGTAGTCTGCAACCAAGCAGCTTTGTCGTTTTAACTGACCAAACTGCCACCGAAAAATTAAGTAGTTAGTCATCTTAGTCTAAAAATAAAAGTCAGCATTGGCTCTTTCTTGGTCTCGGATGGGACCTGAACTCCAGTCTGCTGCCTGAATGGCCAGCATTCACTGAATCATCATGACCTCGTTCAAAAGGAGATTTGTCGCCTTTTATACTACCTGATGACAAATGTAAAAAACTCTGTGGCTTTCTTCACCAGGGTGCAAATAGCCACTCTGTAATATTTATTGTTCGTCATTTGATTCAATTTTCCAATCAGAATGCTACTGCAGTCAAGTTTTACAGACAAGTTTCTGGTCATAATGTTATTAAACTTAATAGTCCTGGAATAACCAGCTTCTAATTTTATTGGGAGGACGGAAGCAGGATTAAATTCAAAAAAAGAGCATAATGACCACATAAATTTAAATTTGCTCGTTATGGTTTGGCAGATCTTCTCTCTCTCTCTTTCTCTCTCTTCTCCTTAGTCCGGTATGGAGACAAGGGCGTCGTCAGTGTGCATAAACCAAAATTACTCAGCAGGGATTGGACTTGCATGTGATGGAAAAGCCCTTTCCCCTAAATTAAACATTGATACGAACCACTCCTGCTAGCCGGCCTTGGATTTCGTCTCATGTATCCACTGAAATTTGTTTTTTTGAATAAATCTGAGGTCGTGCAGTCGCTGCTGCAGCCCTGTTGTTGTTGTTGTCATCATGCACACCACTCCCTGTTGTTTGCCGAGTGGTCTGGTTCCGGCTGCCAGGCTCAATTGATTCCCAGTGGATGTTTTCCAGACTAAACTTGAGTTTGTGAGATTTCAGAAATTTGCTTTTCTAAGAAATCCGAGATAAAACAAATAGAGCACGCTCCACCGGTTAGAGAGAGAGTATCATTTACAGCACTGACTGTAAACTGTCAGCATGTAAAGCCAGTAATTTACCAATGACAGACGAACTGTAACTAAAGTTGTGTGATAATTCTGAGGTGTGAAAAGCTGCGTTGAAAAGTCTTAATCCCTCGGCTGAAAGTTAGTGTGCAAATCTGCTGCACACACAAGCTCTGCGTCCCCCTGGATCAACAAATCCAAACACTAATAGAGGCTTTGCAGACTGCTGACTGGGAGCTAAGTTGTGTTTGTCTGTTTAATTAAGATATAATTGGAAGGATGAAACATTAAAACTTTGTTTATTTACTGTCTTCCTGTTTCTGATGGGCCCCACTTCCTCCCCACGAGACCCAGTCAGATGTACAGTAGATGTAAACACACAGTGGTGCAATTACACCAAAAGCTGCATAATCTCAGTACATATACATGTTCAGATTCTTTCCTAGATTTATTGATTTGTGTAGTTTGTAAAAAAAAATGACCTTCTCTTCCCCCAGTGGCACATTTATATGTCTTGTTTTGTCTGACTTATAGTTCAAAATTTAAAGGTTAGTCATTTACAACTAAATAAAACAAAGAAAAGAAGTAAATTCTTTTATGTGAGAAGCTCGAGCCATAATGGAAACAACTAACTGATCATCTAAACAACTAACTGATCATCTAAATAAGTTTCTGATCAATTTATCATTGAATTAATCAATCATTATGGCTCTATATATGAACAGACTTCAGTGTAAAAACACACATGGTATTCTTACTTGGTAGCTCCAGTTTGATGCATGTGTTGTCCCCCCTCCCAACAGGACACTTGTAGACGTCTCCTGTCCGTTTAGCCGGCTGGCCCGACAGCGGCGAACCAATCAGAACCCTGAACAAACAAAGAGCAGTTGTGATTGGTCGGTTAGTTCGAAAAAATGCTGCCAACAACCACATAGATTTTATAGTTGTGATAACAAGCACGATTCAAATATTACTGCAGAAATAAAAACATTGGCAGGTTGGAAGCGGTGAGCATTTGCGTAATTTCACACTTTCAATTTGCCTTAATTATACCTTTAGAGTTAAATTGAACATAAACAGAAAAGTTCAGATTGGTTGATAAAGCTGGTAAAGTTTAGCGGAATCGGCTTATGAGTTTGTGGTTTTCATATCATTATATTTGCCCAATTACTGCTTAATTTTCACCTAATTACATATTAATGCATGATATGTTGCAGATGTTTGCAGACCGGTACAGTGCTGTTATACATTGTAAAGTATGGACATATATGTGCATTATTCGGAGCCCTACATGCCAGTCTGTGTTACACATTCATGTCCATGTGTGAGCTGCATAACATCGTGTGACTCCGTCGGTAATCTGATGCTAAAAAGAGTCGATCATCTGCCTTCCTCCAAACACACAGGCTCATTAACATTCCTCAACTCTAATGGGCCCTGGTCATCTGAAGCAAGACACACAGAGAGGAACAACAACACTCCCTGCAGCCCGCCAGAAACACCACAACAATATCGATTTGCTTACGACAAATACTCAGCTGGGAGAAACAGGGATGCTTATTCTTTTAATACATCTGTAAGTGATTTTTAAATAAATGACAACAGATTATAAAAGCCTGAGTTGCAACCATCCATGAGACTGTTTGTGTGTGTGTGTGTGTTTGTGTGGTTTCTTAGCTGCGTCAGCTTATTGTTAGCTTACATCGCTGCAATAAGAATTCAAGAACGTCATAATGTCTTTCTTGTCCAAAATCACATTGTTAAACTCGTTTTAAGGTGAAGCCAATATGTGCACAGCCTTGTTTCAGACTGCAACGTCTCAAAAACACATCTGATTTGGGAAAATTCTTATCATTCCTCTACATAAACAAGCAATCATTTATTTATTTGTGGGGTTTTTTATATATATGCATCACATATATGTTAATCATCTCAAAAACATGATGACAACTTTCTAATATCTTTGCCAACAATCTTTTGAGAACAAACAGAACTTATGGAGAAGCCAGAGCCAGAAGAAACTACAGCAGAACAACGAGCTGACTCGGCCACATGTAACACATTTTCTCCGTGCAGTCGATCCACCTTTCAGCACTGCTGGGGTGCACTGAAGAGCTGAAGGGTGGAGGTCCCGATGGAGACATCTGCGACTAATCAGTCACCTCCCAGTTGTGGCTACCTGCCTCTTACATCACCTCAAGATCGCCATCTCTTTCCTTCATAATATTCTCCCACATGGACGCTACATGAGGCTACATATCATCTTTACTTTTATTGCCTCTCCTCCTCATTTCATTTAAAAATATCTCCATCATTCTGTTTTATCTCTTTTTTTCTTTCTTTCATCTGCTCAGATCTCTGATGCGTTCCCTCTGCTCTCTGCTGGCTTTGCTCATGTTGTTTCTCAAAGTTCAACTTCTTCAATCAGGCCTTTATCACTTGGACCTGTTTGGGGTGAAACTTCTCTCTGAACTGGAACAAAATCATGCCGTCTGGAGAGGGAGAGGGAGCAGTTTTTAAGATTCAGCCACAGCTGGCTCTGCTGATTAGCAGTGAGTGAATTACTGTAACTGATCTCATATGAGCCCGATAAGATCTTTACTGCAGAACAGCACCAGGTACAGAAACGAGGGACAGACTCGGCCGGGGTGTTGCAACAGGTTGGACAAGAGCGGAGAAACTGAAGGACAAATGTAGAGACACAAAAGCCATCAACCACACTCTAATAGCTTTTAACAAGGTTTTAAAAAGGTGCTTCCAGACTGTTTAAGCAAGGAGCCACGGACGCTTGGTTTCAGTGTATTTACAGGCTCAGAAAGTGGAGACTCTGCTGGGCAGTTTACGGTGAACGGTGAGAGCAGTAAAGGCGAAGATCCTCATTACAGCAGCAGCTGGTGTGTTCTACTAAACCTACTTTTACAGGTGATTTAGGGGAGTTTTCGCTTCATTAATGTTTTAGTTATAAATTAAACTGGATTTAGACTGCTCTTGGTGTTTTAAAATGTTGTCACGTGAGAACATTTTTGGCCTCTTTTAAACAATACTAAGGAGATTTTTAACTCTGAGGACCATAAAGCAGAGATATCAGTCTGTGAACACACAAAAAAGAGTTGATACTATTTTTTAGATACATTTATCTCACACTGTAGTCAAAGTTTCTATTCTAATCTAATCCTCATTTCAACCAAATCTTAAGAAAATAATTAAATGTTAATCAAAATATTGTGTGTATCCATCAACGACTATTATGAAAATATTGTGAGTTATGGTAAAACCTTAAATAAATGACAAAAATGTTAAAAATGTTACAGTCGCATGTTTTATAAATACCTTGAATAAATCTGTCCCCATCACACTGTTTTGAAGTTTGCTTTTACTTTAGCCATTATAAAAACTTTATGACTAGGTGGCTTGAAAAACACTGTTACACCAGAGTGTGAATATGAACCAATATGTATTCCTGTAAATGTTCATGCATTTTTCTCAATAAGCTAGAAAGAGGAAGCTCTGGTAAATGAAAAGTAATATTTCAACAACTTAAAGCTGTTTCATTAAGTGTTTGTCATTTATCAAACTTTTATTTTCCTTGTGTATAAGACATGACACCTGTGTAACATGACCTGAGTTATAACTTTATGAAGTGAATAAGATAAATGTGTTCAGTTTCACCTTTGCTGCTGCATTTAAATTAATTTAAATACATTCATTAGACGTCTACCAGTTAAAAGTTTTGCAGAAATCTTAGAACCTTTAACCAAACAACATGTCATGTGCTGCATGTCTGAAATGGACTGAAATGGTGTTTAAATCAGCATCAGCATGAGATTAGGAGGAAATTGTGTCGTGGTGAAAGAGGACAGAGGTAAGTTAAAAATGCACAGTCGATGACACTCACCATTTCCCCTCGCTGTTCTCAAACTGCTGAACCGTGTAGCCAAACATGTCCTCCAGTGGACCGCTGAACGACAAACCGTTTTTCTGGTCCACATTGAAGGAGAACACACATGCCAGCAGCACTGCAGGGGCGAAGGGAGAGGAAAGGTCATACAAAACGCCTGAGACTGCTGTTTATGAAGCAATATGTGTTTATTAAGACTTGCATTATCTACTGTTCTGCTGCGTCTGTTTAGATTAAATAATCTAACTGATAAATAAATAATCCAATCTAGAAATAAGAGACTTATGTGATAAATATCTCATATCAGACATCTATGTCAATGAAAAGGTCAGACTCCACAAACATTCTTAATGAATATTTATTAAACACTGAGGATGCAACCCGGAAATTAAAAACAAACAGGGAAATAAATTAATTTCCTCAATAATAGACATATTGGTAATTAAGCCCCAATATTTATATAATTGTAATAAACAAAATATTTATTATGCTTTATATAGCAATGATTTACAGAGATGAGGAATGAACTGTGTGAACCAAACACACACACACACACACACACAGTCATTCTGGAGGACACTGGAGGAATTTCAAACATCAGTGTGAGGTACTTTGGTCAGAGTCCAGTCTGACCTGCAGGACAATGGCTTCTTCTCTGCTCTCTGCGCTGTCTGTGTCCGTCTGTCACGGAGCTGAGTATATATCACAGAGGCTCTATATAAATCCATCCATGTCTCATTGTGCCGACGCCACAATGACCCTCTTTATATCGACCGAGCGAGGGAATTCCATCGGTATAATTTATTCAATTTCTGGACTTGTGAGGGAGTGCAGAGGAGTAGAAGAACAGTGGGATTAAAAAATGAGCATGCAGACAGAGACCACATACACGGGGACGCAAAATAAAAAGCAGCTTTTTTTGCTCTTTGATGATTATGCTTTGTAGCTGATGTGTCTCACCCAAACAAAACAGAGAACTGCCATATGGAGTCTGGACTGTGTGTCCAAAGTAATAACAGACTTTTTTCCAGCCAGCCAGGATATGATGGTTCGGTCAGTCGCTGCACCACTTCTGCAATCTGACAACACATTTCATTCACTGGTTTTGTTATGAAGTTTTGTCCAGACATTTGCAGCCCACAGATAATCACCTCTTTGATCTTTGTTTCCCAAAACTCCACCAATATAAGATGGAATGCAATTAAATTTTTATACAAATATATAAACTTTCCACTTAGGGATGAATTGTAATAACTTTGGTGATCCTTTTGACTTTTCATTTAGCACTTTCTTCAATTAAAATACTAATCCGACCAAGATTCTGTTTTTTAGCGCTAAAATCCTTTGCATGTAAACGCACCATACTAGGATGAAGAACCTTGCAAACCTTGCCTGATAAGCATCAGCATGGTAGCAATGCTATTATGAACATTAAAGCATGGTTTATTATTATTATTCCCTGTGCCTTATTATAGCCTACAGAGCTGTAAATCTTAAGTAATGAACCCACAACATCAAACTCTGCAGGTTATCGTAGTTTTATAAAGTTTCTTTGCATATTTTGGCTCATGGTTTGGTTTTGCACCTTTGTTATTTGAATTTATTCTCACTGCTTTCAATCTTGTCACCTGCCACAGAAGGCAATTGTTATCAGCTAAAAAGCTGTAAGCTAAAGTTTAAAAAAGCACTGTGCACCATCTGATCAGCAATCAGCTAACTAGCAGCTAAAGAGCTAAATATTCCCCTCTAAAGCTGGTGGAGACCTAAAACAGAGCTGCAAAGAGAGAAACACGAGTCCTACCGAATGCTAATGTTGCTACATGTCTGCTGGATGTGTAAATAAGTATCTGTTTGCTAGCACGTGCTCCATATGTTATAACAACTCTCTGCCATGATTATATGTTGGTGTTGTGTTTAGCCACAACGGTTTTGTTATAAAGTTACCAAATGTCAAAGTGAGAAAAGTAACTGTGAGAAACAGACAGAGACAGATGTAAATCTAAGAAAGTGGAGGAAAAAAAGTGACAAGGCAGAATGTTTAAGCTTTATTTTAAATTTGTATGTATTTATTTAGACACAAAAGCCATGAACTGCTGAATGTTTGGTGGTCTCCCATGCATGTTAACAGCACATGCTGACAGGCATGTGGGATCAGTACATGTATGTGGACTATAACTCAAGGAGGATTAGATCCATGAATTTCATGTAATTAGGTCCATTACCAGCCCTTCTCACTGCTTTTATATAAACAGGGGACTTATTAAAACATACTGCTCCCATTTATCATCAAGTCACTTTTGGATGTTGGTCATATAGATTTCATATAAGATTACACAAAGGAAAAAGCTGATGGACAGGGTATTAGAGAGAGAAAGAGAAGCAGATCTGCAGAGTCACACACTGAAATCTCTGCCAAGAAATATTATCCCCCCTGTTTCTCCCTCACCCCTTTTTCTTTCCTCTCTTACCCCTCTCCATCTTTCAGGGAAGCTCCATTTCCTGCTTCGATTAACCTGATTATAGAGTCCCCTCAAACCCACAGGTACACACACTCACTCACACACACACACACACACACACACACACACACACAACTAATTTAGCTGATTTAAGATGGCTTTAAGCCATCCAGCCCTTTTCCATTCATTCATAACAGACTGAGCTCAAGTACAGTCCAGAGTCACTCCGGCCGGAGCTGTAAATTACACAGGGGACGTCCTTCGTCCGTCGTCTCTTGGCAGACGTGTCTTTGTGTATACCAATCTAATTTTGCTGCATTTTGGTGTCTGCTGGCTCTGCTCCGCTCAAATCAAAACCAGTGAGTTATGTAACTGGCTGTTTTTCATGAGCTGGGCGAACATCTGCCCTGGAAAACCAATAAGCAGGCTTCACCCTTTGTGGATGGAAATGTCCTCATGAGCCTCTGAGGTATTGGCATATAAAGCTGTCCGTCAACGTCTGGAGGCTTCGTGTTGTGCTCCATTACACATGGTGAGCACAGCAGAGGGAGGAGGTGTTTTTTTAAGTAACACCAGTGGCACGGCTCTGTGTCGGCCTGTTCACTGCTTCGGTCAAGATGAAAATATCTCAACAACTGCAGGATGGACTGAGAGGATATTTACGTACAGATATTCATGCTCACCAGACCCTGAATCCAGCAGTTCCCTTGCTTTATCTCAAGCACCAACACCAGCCTGACAGTGTGTGGCTTTAAGTGAAATAACACAACAACTGTTTAATGTATTGTCATGAAATTTAGCATAGATATTCACGTTCTACTTAGGAGAAGCTGTTTTTTGGTTAATGACCAAGTAAGTGCAAGGATAATGACATTCCCATCAGTATCAGTTGCTCCTGTGTTCTGTGCTGATTTTTTCACATGTAAATGCACTTAACTAACATAGAAACATGGTCAACATTTCCTGCAAAGCATGAACATGTTAGACCTGTCATTATTACAATATTAGTATGCATTTGTGGGAATTTATGAGCATTTATATCAAAGGACTTCTTTGCCTAAACTCAGCCTCACAGAGCTGTTAGCATGGCTGTGCACTCTCCGTTTTGTTTATTATTCGTGGAAAAGTCTCCTGTAAAAGGTGTTGCATGCAGTGAAGAGTCCCCAGATAATTACAATATAATCCGACTCTGCAGATGTGTTTTAGTATCTTTGTGCTCACTGGGCCTCAGCTGTACTTTGTGGTATTAAGTCAGCATCCAACACTATACATGCTAGATATTGATACCGTATGTTAGCATAGCTGTTGTGAGAATGCTTTGCTTTTTGATGATGTGCAGCCTCACACAATTTTGTTTCAATACAAATAGGAGATCAGCCAAGAAAATATACTTGATGAATGTCCTTGTAAGCAAAATATGTCCTTTTTGCTCAGCAGAAGTTTCTGATCTAATTCTCTTTAAATATCACAGTCTTAAGACTACAATACCCAACCACTGAGTCTGTTTATGGTCAATCTGCATGTGTTTCAGAGTGATCCTGGCAGGCCGTCAGCCACACTAACCCACAATAAAACCCTGCTGCCCCCTCGGATACAGTTATCACAAGCAAAACGACTCCATTTCAGCATTTAACAATCCTGCAAGACATCAAACCGAGTAGCAAAAGTCAGATCTACTGATACAGCCGGGGCAGAACACTGCGCAGATCAGCACCTGTTGGCCTGTGAGACTTCAGACCAGCTATAAAACTGACCCCAAGTCAGCACCTGCAGGCTTCAAAGCCACGTTCAGCCACAGTAAAAACACACACCCGACTGGCACCTGCTCATCTGTAACATATCTAACCGGCTATAATCAGCTTTAAAGCTTAGCGCAAATCAGCACCTGTGGGCAACAAAGTCATTAAAAGAAAACCCTCTGAAACTGAACCTTAATCAGCCGAAAAAGAAGAAACACGTGTCAGTAATAAAACTGATCCAAGACAGACAGTTAAAACAAATCCTCTAAAATTAAAGTAAGCAAATATCTGTAGAGGCTCAGAAACTAGATTGTGTTAATGATGAAACAAATGGAGTTTAAGATTGAATAAATCAATGTTTTTATTATAGTTTGGTGTCTGACCCTTCAAAGAAATAAAGCCAAGAGGGTTGTTGGGTGGGACGCTGACCGTCATGCATCATGTGCTGATGTTTAACAAGAAACACAACTGGCAGAGGAGAGAGGCCTCATAGTCTGGCACAATCCCGAGCCGCCCGGAGCCATGAAATGTTATAACACTGAAATGTTTCCAGATCTCCTCCTTTGTTCTTTTATCTTCATAAGTTTTTCGTATCTGCTTCTATCTCAGATATCTCCTCTTTCTTTCCCATAATCCTCCTCTGGCCGTTCATTTGTTTGACTGTTTTTTAATTTATTCTTGTTTTTAACTCCAAAAGTATCCATGCTTTCATCCAGGAATAAAAGTCACAAATTGAATTTCTGAAAGCTTTTAGTTCTGCTCACTTGGACTTCATTTACTTGTTTGGCTGTTTGCTTAGTTGTTCTTATTTCTTGCTAAATGTGCAGCATGTGGAAGCAAAGTGGACACAAAAGCCCTTGAATTTAGGTGTATTTGTGCCTTAAAATACAGAGAGGAACACAAACAGTCATATTCCCTTGATTGTAGTGCTAATATCTGTAGGCAGAGGGCCATACAAATGAATTAGACAAACTGCAGCTTGATTGGGAAAGACTGGAGCTTAATGGCCATTGTAGTGGCTTTATAAAGGTGCACTTAGGCAGCTTGCATTATAAATAAATATTCTAAACAGCTCAAAATAACAGTGTTGGCATCATGGGGGACTTTTTACAAATGCACTGCTTACATGCAACATCCTGTTCCACAAATATTGCCATGCACGAATTGTAGATAAATTAAGCTTCCCTAAGTTTTTCTCATATTAGCTAATGTGTCACAATTCACAAGATAAAAACTGTGTGCAATGGTAATCATAGTTAGTTAGTAAGCTAGTTTTTGCATCAAAACTTTCCAGAAAGCATAAACGAGGCTGAGGGATGATGTCTTTGGTTTAAATGTATTTGGTGATAAACCAAAGTGTTGAAAATTTGACCTAATGATGGCGCTAGTCACAAAAATTTCTTATAAAACGTAATACAATTAATTCTTCGGGGACTATGATCATGTGCACAAAAATTCATTGCAATCCATCTTATCGTTGCTAAGCTATATCAGTGAAAAACAAAAATGTCTTGGTGGTGCAAGAGAGAAAGAAAGTGGATACTCAAAGTTATTATAGTTTATCACGAGGGGAACATAAATGTCTGAACCATGTATTGCTGGTGCAAAAGAAGAAGTCAAGGTTTCATCCTGGGAACATGAATGTGCAGTCAAAATGTCAGAACAATCCATCCAATCATTGCTGAGATATTTAAGTCTTGGTGCAACATCCGACACCGTCAGCCTTGTTAGCAGCCACACTGTTAGCACGGCTAACAAAGTTCTCCTTCACACCTGCTTCTCCACCCATTCATAATTCATTCTACCATCCCTCCATCCCACATAATCCATCTTTCTACTATTTCTTCCTTCAATCTATCTTCGTCCCTCCTTCCACCCATCCCGGCATCCCTCTGCTCCCCTCATCGAGCATCCTTTCCTTCATTTACCGAGCATGTCGACCCAATGGTGTCAAATTCCACTCAACTTCCAGATGTATTCTCTGGAGCTCTGCAATTCCAGCGGTGCAGAAAACATGCAGCCTTACAAGCCGGACCCACGCATGACATCATCCCCCCCGACAGTTGTCAAAGCTTTCATCCCCCCCAAAGTTTTTATGTGCTGCAGAGGTGATTGACAGTCTCCAAACCATAACCCCCCCCCCCAACAGACACATTCACATACTGTGTCTGTTGAATCTGCTGATCACAACAGATTTAACATACAGGGAGCAGCTTGGGGATGATGGGGCTTCTGGGATTGATCAAACACCTCCTGCTGTACTAAAAATACACACACCCAAGGGTCAACGAGTGACCCTCCTCCAGATTCAATAAGCAACATGCAAAAATAATCACGCTGTGCCTTGTGCAGTGAGGTAAACTATGAGAAAATGTGATATCTATGAGCTTGGGGGTGAACTCCATTTTCTTGCTCATCAACAACTCTTAAAACATCACTGCAGGTTTATTTTGCAAAGTCAGTCAAAGCAAACAAAAACTCTAAAAAGAAAGCAGAGACACAAATGAGAAACCATACAAGAGAAAAGGGAGATTGCAAAGAATAATTTCCTGTAAAACTATCTGAGTTTTTGCAAAAATTCCAACAAAAAAATAACCGTCTGTGTCATTTTAAATAAGTTTTGTAAATATACAACATGCAGCACACAAGTGTAACTCTCTCCTTGAAGTTTTTAAAAGTTGCAGTGCTATTTATTTGTGCTATATTTGGGGTTTTGTTAATAATTAAGTGAGACTTAAGCTCTTAGCCAAATTCCCACTTAACAGACCATCACAGTGATCTGCACCGTCCACTCATATCGCTAAAATGTTAATTAGTGAACAGTAAAGTGCTTTTAATTTACTGTCTGCAGTTTTGGCGGATCAATGCAATTAATTTGTTGGAAAAACAAGGCAGTTATATTAAATATTTAGTGGTAAAAAGCATACATTGTAAACAAATCCACATTAATGTGGACCTCCACAGGGTGAACCTCTGTCAAACACAGATGTGTATTTAAGGCGTTTCACATCTTTCCTTTATGATTTGTTTCCCTGGTGTTATTTTAAGGCTATTCAGGAACAGAAAAAAAACACGTCACATCACTTAAAGAGAAACTTAGAAAGATAAAAATCTCACACAAATATAGGATTTTAATGATGTGATGACAGAAATAGAGTTTCATGCTACATAAGTTCCTTCCCCATTAATGTCAAGATTCTCTCACATCCAAAAACTAAAAAAAGAATTTGTCATCTTGTTTTACCTCACTATCAAATGTGTTTCCTCTCTGCTGGTGACTTTGTTCTCTTCTCTGCACGCATGATATTGAGCAAGTAGATGTGTTTTCTTACAGAGATGAATTCTTTGAGTCTTTAGCCAAAAATGACTCTGATACTTAATCAAATTGCATGTTTGCTCCATCTATGAGAGCCCACATAAGGTTTATGATTTGAAACCAAACTGAACATGACATGAATAATCCTGGGAAATCTTCTGCTTGGTATAATACAAACATATTCAAAAACTTGGTTGACTTTGCCCTAAAAATAGATTTGAAACATCTTCTTATGAGTCATACCTCTTCTACACACCATTTTTTTTTACAGATTAAATCCAGGATACAAACACAATCGCATCACATGTGTCATAAAAGCATCATCTCTTGCATTGGGGACTTTTCCATTAAAACTGCTCTCAGCTGTTTTTCTCTTATCTTTTAACAATCTCTGGTATGAACCTCATGTTTCAAACTGATGCTTGAAAAATGTGCAAATTCCTTTCTTTCTCGTAGGTTAAGTAGCCAGAAATAGATTTTTATGCCACATTAAAAATGCTTTCAGTCAATGAGTTCAGGGGAAAAAATTTAACTGCATTATAAACATAAACAGTAAACGTCAGATCTGGTTTCAGGCTCTTTGATTCAGCGATGCTGTCAACAAACCAACTCCAGCTGAGGTATCTGGAGGTTGTTCAAAGGCAGGTAAGGAGAACACATGCTGCATTCCTGCGCTTGAAGTATTTTTGATTCCCGCTTTTCTGCAGGAGATTATGTGAGCATGTATGTACTAATTCATACAGGAGCGGATCCTTTTTTTCATGGGGATGGTTGGTTTTTTTGGTTTAAGGAAGACAGAAGTTTTATGTTAATATAACTTTTGTTGTCGTGACACTGAACCTGATCAGAGTATTTTGTTATTGGTTGTAAATCTCTTCATATGTAACTGCACCTGGGTGTGTATGTACCAGTGTCTGTGTCTGTTTTCTCTGTGCAACTCTGACAAGGGAAATGTTTCCATGTCTGCCCATCTGCAAGACATAATCCATCCAATAAAAATCTACCGTAGTCATTACAAAAGGGAAAACACAGAGTCGGAAAGAGTTAAGATACATATATATTAATAAATATATAATTGAAGAGATCAGGATCAGTTTTCTTTACAGCAGTCTACAACATGATTCATCTCATGAATATCACTATATACTGACAGTGACTCCTGATCAGTATTAGATTTTCTTACATCTATAACATATTTTGCTCTTTTTCCTTCCTGTGAGCTTGTTTTGACATTTAACCCCAAAAATTTTTGTCTGATGACATTTTATGAAGTTGAGCAAGAATTCCCAGCATCATCAAATAATCCTGCCTTTATCCATTAAATATTGTGACTCATTCTGATCTATCTGACCTGGTCAGAGTGCAACAGTGACACATCACAAGCAGCCAAAATCTTTCCCATGAAAACTAGTCTAGGAGAGCAGAAGCATCATGGCCGCTCGTGTTGGCCTCTTGTTGCAGAGGTTAATGTGAGCACATTGCCCCAGGCAGACGCCACAGTTCCACTGCTCCCTGTATGATGCCAGTATGATGGATAGCTCTGGAGAGACGGGGGGGCAGGGGGGCTGGAGAGGGCTGGCGCACAGATGCAGCATTGCTTTGGTTGCAAACACACACACACACACACACACACACACAAAGCGAAACACATACATCCATGATCTGGAGCTATCAGCACTTAGCAGGTAAGGAGAGTCCTGGAGGAGTACAAGTATGTGTGTGTGTGTGTGTGTGTGAGTGTGTGTGTGTGGGTGGGTGTGTGTGGGTGGGTGGGTGTGTTTCTGTGTGTGTGTAAGTAACCTCATTGGCTTCTTCTTGCAAGACATTATGGGGTCTTGGTTGGCACTCGCTGGAAAAAACAAGGAAATGACTCCAGACAGACCTAAATCCTGTTTTACAGAAAATCTCTTTATCATAAACTACACCCAAAACAAAAGGACTTTTCAGAGAAACGTCAATTCCGAGAAAAGAGAAACGTTCAAATCTGGCTGTGCTTCAACCACAGCGGTTCTGTCCTGATTAGATGTTCTCCAGACAAGCTGCAGTAGTCAATAAAACCTTTCCTCTGTATAAAAAGAGGAAGTAGTAGCTTTAGACTGTTATAAAGATGCAAAAAATAAAAAGTTTGGCACTGCTGGCAGGTTTAACTTCAGGCTTGCAGCTCATGTTTGCATCTTATATCAACAGTTAGTGTTTTCACATGGTGGCAATGTTTCCCTTATTTTAACCAAGCAGTTTACGGAAGTGTTTGGACCTGTGTTTGGTTCATTTGGTCAACACTGAAGGAAGAAAATGATTATTTTTGGCTCATTTTGGTTGTAGTCAGTGTTGCATTCATATGGACTTTTTATAAACAAAAAACGAGTAAGTAGGAAGTCACATTGACTGACGTGACTCATTCAATCACCAACATCCTGCATCATTTGTCAATAAAATTCTGGCCTCTATTGCTGGTTATAGTTAATACAAGTATAAAGCTGAGATTTTTATTTCATTCACAGACTTCTTTACTTTTGTCAAAGTTGAGGACACAGATATGAGGAGGTTGTGTGACCTAAAAACACCACATACATCACAAATATCAAATAAAAAGGATGGATGATATTAACATTGGCATCAACAGGCCTACAACTAAACTAGGTCAGTGTGTAGGTGTTTCCAAGGTTGAAAATTTTCTCAGGCTCCGATGCTAACTGTGTTATGATGCAGGTTATTATTTTTTTAAATTTACAAAACGTAATTTATTTGACCTTTTTGGTCTGATTGAGATCTTTTCGCCAAACTGTGTAATAAAATGTAATTTTTTTTCTGGTAAAATAATTTTGAAACAATTATCTTGATACACAAAAATAAGCTTAAATCTAAGAAAACTGAACAAAACAACAGTCACATTGGTTACACAGAAAAGGAGATCACCGCTTTGTTGGTTCACCATCAGAAAATTTATTTCATAGCGGTTCAGCTTTTGAACTCAACATACTAAAATGACTCATCTGCCCTTACATGGTGGTCTGTTTTATTTTCCAACTACAAATGAGTCCAATTTGGAAATGAACAGAGGACAGAGAGCATCTTTTTCTCAGCACAAGTCTTTAGTTCACAACTTTCACATCGACCCCAATGAACCAAAATCAAACATGCGAACGGACCGGAGTTTTTTTGAGTTGGAGCACACATGAAACGATAAGGAGGCAATGACAAACCCTGTAATATGGAATGAAGAAGCTGCAGAGATGACTAACCATCTCCTCCGTTAGGAAAACAGAACCAGCAGTCGTCTGCTCTCCTTCTGACCTCTGCACTTTTCACTCTTCTTCTTGTTTTCGCTCAAACTGGAGATAAAACCAACTCCTCCCACCATAAATTCACCTCCCATCTGACTCCTAATCGTCTCGCCTGGAGCTTTCCTCAGCCAGCAACCTCCTCTACACTTCCCCCTTTGCCTCCATGTCTGCCCCTGCTGACTCCTCTGCGCTCCTCTTTACCCTCGATGCCTTACAACAACTGTGCCATGCCAGAGGTCACATGACCATGAAATGCCTCAAACAGTCTGTGGGTGAGCTGAAGAGATGAATTCCTATAAATAACTAATAATCTGAATTTGTCTTTGCAGAGAAGAAGAGCTTAGTGTTCGATAAAGTTTTGTTACGGTTTAAATGTGCTTAATATATTAGTAGACTAATACTTACTATGATATGCTTCAAGCAGAGTTACATTTCACTTTTATCTATCCAAACGTATTCATCTTAAAATATTTCAGACAAATCCTCAATATTTCTTTAATATTGAAACAATTATAAAGGGGCTTCATGGGGTTAAGAGGATGCTCCTGAATCCCCTTAACTTGTAACAGCCTGAGGAAAAGTGGTGACGGCTGATGAAGTGTGAAACACATGCAGAATGCTTTTAAGTGTTCGGTGTGTGTGTGTGTCCGTGTGTTTACACATGTGTGTGGCTTGACCTTCACAGGAGGTTAAGACCTACGTAAGCCGACACGACATGCGATGTCGCACCTTCACGGGTGTCTTTGTTTATTTGAGGCTCTTTTCATGACGGATATCGGTTTCTGTTCAAAGTGTGTGTATGTTGTCGGTTGAAGTTTGGGGATTATTCAGCTCTTATCTCACTATCATGTGAGCGTCTGTGTTTATTTTGGGGGGCTTAGAGGCCACTTACAGGAAGATAAGGCTTTCAAACACTCCATGGAGATAGTGGAAAAGTTAACATTAGACAGAACATGTTCGCTATTTTGATTCACAAGCCAGAAAGGAAGAAAGAAAACATTTTATACATTTGTTCGGGTTGCATAAATGAAAGTGCTGCATGTTTCTGCTAAAACCATAAGACTTCTGGAAGATGACCTCATACTCGCAGTTAACGGGATAAGTTGAATACAAACGTCACCTTGACAACGTGGAGTTTCCCTCTCACTTCCTCGTCTGCAGCGATGGCAGAGACAGAAACGTAATGATTCAATGATGATTCAGTTCCTTAGAAGAAGCCAAGTCAGACCGTGTTTTGCTGACAGTCATCATTCATGTGTTTAATTTGCAATGTAAAACGTGATGAGACTTTAGGTTTGAAGCCACACTGGTCGCTGCCTGAAACTGTAGTGCTCAGTGTAAAGAAAACAAACTAAAGTCAAGGAAAAACTGAATACTTGACTGGGTAAGCGTGCTCAATGAAAAGTCAGGAGAATCACAAGTTAACAAAGACCCTGCATTTCTGCACAAAACTGTACAGTAATTCATCAAAAAGTTATTGTCTTTCTGAACCACAGACAAACTGCTGGTGATGCTATAAAGTATCTAAAAAATCAGTTAGATTTTTCCTCTGAAAATAATGAATGTGTCCATTAAGTTTCAAGTAGCGGAGATATTTTAGTCTGGACCAAAGTGGTGGATCCGTCAATTAACTAACCAGCTGATCAATCAACTTTTTCACCCAAAAACCACACTGCTAGCATCAGCCTATGCTAGCTATTTTTATGAGGTTATGTGTATGCACGGTGGTGTTTTTGAGAAAATGCAAATATTAGCATATTAACCACTTATAATAACTATGTTAGCATGCTCATATTTAGTAGATACGATGTAAACTAGGTTTAGCATATTAGCATGCTATCAATGCTAGAGTCAAACTTAAAAAAGCCTACAATTGTCAATAGTTTTGCTTGCATCTAAACTTCAGTATTGGACAAAATACATGCTTCAAGCCTGCAACAATCTGTTTTGTTAACCTCAGCTGGATTAAGTTAATCTAGCTTTAACTGTTGTAAACTCGAATGATCTAAACCTAGAAAGATAAACCTAGCTTTCCTACACCCACCCTCGTTTACCTGTCAGGATCCTTTTTTGTTGAAAATCTGAAAACTGCACTGCTTCTTGTTTGCTTTTGGCAAACTTTTTATAACCAGCCTACATGTTTTCTTTGTTCCTTTTTCATTTTTCATGTTTCATAGCTCACTCAGCCTGCAAGTAAGTAGATCTTTCATATGACTTTTTCGTTCATCATGCTAATTTGAGATTGCTGTAACAACAGCTAATACATTTCTAATTTACCGACCAAGTCAGAATTTAAGTTATGTAGAGATGACTCTTATAGACATCAGAGTGATCTGTGTAAATGGAGGCATTTGGCTGTCTAGCCATTTAGATGCATTCAAAATAACACAAACAACAGCTGCTATACAGTATTTCAACTGTGGCCCTTTGTGTTGCATGACATACCATATTTCCTGTCAAAGAAAAGGCTGTAAAAACTGATTTATTTTTTTTTTTACACATTCCCTCTCAGATGACACTGCTGAAGGCAAGTCCAGTGACAAGACTGAAGGGTAAAAGACTCAGGCGTCATCAGCTTCTACCATTATCATCAATGCCATCACTGATGTTATTAAATACAGCAGTCTTAACGTGACCTTGAACATATTTTACTTAGCAAGGGGTACTTTCATGGTCGCCACATGCTGCAGAGACAGCAGAATCAGTTGCACATCTGTAGTGAGGCAAAGTATGAAACCAAGTCATGCGGGTGGCATTTGCGGTTTCATAGGCTTGGGGCTGAAACTTTGAACTTTGCTTCAACTGATGCAGCTCTTTAGGGAAATATATGCTCTTCTGTTTTGTATTCATCCACAGAGCACAGCTTCCTGCTTTATGACCCATATTTTCTCATCGGTCACCTCTACATGTACCCAGGATACACGAGCTGTTGTTTGTTTGAAAAAGCTTCATGTGATTCTGCTCTGAAAGTACAGTACTGCTGAAAATGAATGCCATGGAAAGTTAATTAAACCAGCAGACATTTAATGATTGTAGGAAAGCTCAGCAAAGAGTTTTCACTTGGAATAGAAGCCAAAATATGTGGACGTGACCGCAAAAACATGTACAGAAATTCAAATAATGACTATTTTAAGTGTTTTGTTTGTTCTGTTAAACGTCATAAAACTGTGGAAAATGCTTGTTTCAACTTTCCAAATGTCTGGGTGACATTTTTAGATTGCTTGCTCAAAACCATTAAAAAACTCAAAAATATTTAATTTGCAAAAACATAAGACAAAGAAAAACTGCAGATCCTCACTTTCGTGCAGTCAAAACAGACAAAAATATTCAGTTTTTCCCTTTGAACTAAACGTTTAAATTACAGGTTGGTCCACAGCATTTGCAGCTGATGGCCACTATGACCAATATGATATCTGGACATTTACTATCTGACTTTTTGATCAAGATTTTGAATAATTTCAACAAATTACCAACTTTCTTAAATATACCCACGATGTCCCTAATGGGTCACTGTCATGTTAATGTTTATAATGTTAATACAGGGATTTTTGATTATTGTTGTATTGTTGCATTCACTGGCTAAACCAACAACCATGTGAACTTGCAGGTGGAAAACCATACTGCACAAGTTTCCTTTCCTGTGCTGTGGTGTCACACCTTTACCTTAAAAAACAACACAAATTTTGGTTTTCAACCATCAAGATTTGAATAACAGGTAGTTACAATCAAACTTTGAAGTGCATTGAATGAACGAACAGGTGGTTTGTTGATTTGTTCTTGGCTCTGCACACTGTGGTTTGGTGCATGTTGAAGTGAAACCTGTGGTTAGCCAAAGCACCCGACTCTGCAGAGACCCTCGGAGATGCTGAGATGTTTACCATCATGACAATATAAATTGACACAAAACTTTGTTCAGCTGAATGCAGAAGTGGTGCAGAATGCAGCTGTAAATAACTTTACCACTAAAAACATTTCACAGGCAGAAAATCTATTAATCAGCAGCCACATTTAAAAAACACAATTTAAAGTTGTTCTGCCGACTTTTTGTGTTTTACAAGCATAATACACATATAAAGGTCCTTTGGGTGCTATGTGACTGCACATAAATAAATTTTAAAATTTTTTTTTCTTTTTTCCTCAAGTCTTCTCCGTTATCGCTTGTTAAATTTGTTAATATGGCCAATCTGATAACACTGCTACTGCCAGATCTTGTGTACACTGGCCGTAACCCTGGTTCTACGCTTTTTCACATGCGGTTCACAGCCAACACCATAAACCATCCTTAAAAAGAGATTGCAGACGCTTTCCCTCAACAGACAGCTACACAAAAGGATCAAGATGTGTATCTGAAAGCACAGAAGAAGCTATATGAGTGTAATGTCATCTGAATATGTGACCTATTGTGTTCAATGATTGATTTCACAAAGGATCTTTTCAGTAGGAGGAAATGGTGCTAAAAGTTTCTATCCAAGAGTTTCAGAAAGCTGCAGAAAGCAACTTTAAGTGAAGGAACAAGGAGAACTTTGAGGCTAAGAGAGGAGGTGATAAATGTCAAAATTAAATACAGATCAGTATAATGAGGAAGATAGTTAGATAGATGAACCACAGCCGCAGTATCACAGTCGCAGATTTTCACACAGTCAAATTCTACAGGAAAGTATGAGGTAAGTGTTAGTTTGCGCATCAATTCGTATCCGTAGCAAGTGTGAAAACCGGCACATCTGCCGCATCAGATGTATCACTGACAAGAAAGGCCAGACATTAAAGGGAAAACATATACGTTCTCATGGTCGATTTAAATGACTCTTATTTCTCAAAAAGTATTTCTTTACGTGGCAGGATGCTGTGGTTATCCAACTTCACTCATGATCTTGTAGTGATAGAAAACAAGATTAAAAAGATATGACTTCATTTCAAAACCACTAAATGTCCAGGCCCCAGGCTGTCATGATTCACTCTATTTTAACTTCCTTACTTACTGAAATGTATTAATGAATTCTGGGCATCTGGGGTGCTGGAAATAAAGGCCCTGTATATTTTTAATGTGGTTGACATCCTCTAGTATGAAAGAAGTTTCTGGTTCTTTCTCAAAAAGCAAAGTTACAAGCCTGCCTTTGTACATAAAGAACATAAAGAGAGACATAAACTACAACTCCCAGTGTGCATTTCAGGACGAACTACAGACTCACCAACTTTAATATTTTCTTTCAGAGCTGCTTCTTGTCGAGTAAAAAAAAAAAAAACCTCTCTGTAGACAGTTTAAACCAATAAAGATCAGGAGTTTAGTTGCTAATTGAAATAGTTAAGTATGCTAAATTTTGTCCAAAATCTGCTTCACTAAATGTAAAAATGCAGACTCATCTGGCTAAAAAAATTGAACCTGATTCAAACTGTGAATTGGTGTGAATCCTGTTCGGAGCCTGCGGCCAAGCTAGCTGCTGCGTAAAGCTGTACTGAAGCCCAGCAGTGCTTGAGCTTAATGCTAACGTCAGCATGCTAACATGCCAAGAATGACAAATCTAACATGCTGATGTTGAACAAGCAACATCCAGCATGTTTATCTTCTTTATGCAGTGTGTTAGCATGCTAAATTTTGCTGTCAGTGACTCATCAAAGTCAGGAGAGTTCATCTTTTGTGTCTGCACAAGTTTCTGAGAGATTTCACTCAAAAAAATCTGGTAATTACAGCGCCTCAATCTCTTCTCAGTGAAGTGTTTGACAGTTCCATAAAACAGCCAACAAAAGTCAAGACAATAAACCCAAATTTCACGTCACACCTTCAAATTGTCAAGCGGCTCTGCATAACTCAAGACGATAGTTACACTTAACTGATTAAAAAAACGAGGATGCTAAAAGTGAACACACAATACTCAAAGAAGCTGAATAAACCAAATGAACAATCAGATCTTAATTACTTAACATTCCAGAGAGTCTATCTGCCTCTGCCAGCAGACAGTTTATGTCAAATTAGTGCTGATTGCTGCGTCCGAGGGAGTGAGCTGATCCTAATGACAGATAGTGGAGATAGCAGGAGAGGAGGAAGAGATATATTGCTAATGGTAGAGATGGTTCGCTACTCAGGCTCATAAATTCAATTCAAAGCTATATTCCATGACCTTGCTGCTTTTAGTGAATTAACCACCTACTATGTTTGTCTACTGCAGCTTCCATGAAAACGTAAAGAAAAGACAAATCCCCAAATCTGACATGTGAGAAACTTGAGGGGGGGAAAAAGGGATCCCCAGTCCCGAGGAATGTAGAGGAATCTGAATCGGTTTGTGTTCGACTAACCCTTCACCCCTTCCCTCTCATCTTTGCAGCAGATATAGCCACAAAGACATTAAATACATTCCAAAGTGAGATGGACGTGCAGAGTATATCCCGGCTTTGTGATAACAGGCAGCTTGTTACGCATCAAAGAGCCATATGAACCTCAAAAAAAGTCCTATATCTGACAAACATCTCATCACATGTGATCTCTGAGATGAGCTGCAGGACCGTTCACACTATATCAATCACAAACAAGGAGGCAGATTTTTTTTTAAAAAGGGTTAAAATGATTCTTTGATCAATAAGACGGAACTATAACTAACTATTCTGATCATCTATTATTCATTACCAGTCATTCAATAGTGAACATGATCAAGTTTCAGCTTCTTATTTGTTAGAATTTCTTATCAGCTGTGTCTTATGTCACAATCTATGTCTGAATATGTTCAGATTTTTGACTTTAGTTTGGATAAAATAGATGACTTAATATAGTCTTTATGGGCTTTATAATAGTTTGAGATGAATCTTTTTTTTATCATGTCGTGACATTTATGGACCAAATTACTCAATCAAAAAAATTGCTGTGTTAAAGTTCAATCATCTGTTTATGTATTTTATCAGGCCATTAATCAAACATTTGCTGGTCAGTGCTTTTATGTTTCTCTCCTGTCTTCCATAACCATAAACAAATGTTTTGTGTTTATACAATTTGTTAGATAAAACCAGTATTTGAGGACATCATCTTTGGTTTGCAAAGCTCTGGCTTTTACCATAATCTGATATTTTGTAGACCAAACAACTGGTTAGCCAACTGAAAAGTTTCATTTTTTTATAGGACAATTAAATTTCAACCAAAGAGTAAATAAATGCCATTTGCTATTCCCCAGATCCCAAAGTGGCGTCTTAAAAAAAATAGTTTTGTTGGACCAAAAGTCCAAAACTCAAAAATAATCCATTTACAGTAATATACAACAGAGAAAAGCAGCAAATTCTAAAAGGTTTAGATGCTATAACCAGAGACTGTTTGGCCTATTTTTTTCATTATTATTAAAAACAACCGAAGGAAATAATCAACTATTGAAATAGTTGCTGATTACCATGATGTCAGTTAACAAACTCATTAATGAACTGATAGTATTGGCTCATATTTTTACAATTAGTCAGATAAAACAAGCATCACTCATCACCATCTTGGTCTCTGTGGAGCTGTGCTTTTTTTTCCCCCACACTTTTTCCAACATTGATTAATCAACCATAAAAAAATCATTTGATTGATTATGGAATATAATTCATCAGTTGCAGCCCTGGTCTCTGTAGGTGTTCGCGCTGTTGGTAAACCTGGTCACTCCGCTTTGCGCGCGGTGATTGAAGCCAGATGCCCCTCGCCTCCGCAGTAGAAAACTCAAACCACCTGTAGCCCCATCTCCGTTAGGAATTTACAGAGATTAAATGCTGCCACTACAAAACCCGAATGTGGGCCTCTGATGCAGGCGGAGGCGGCTCCCAAAGCACAACACGGGATCCTCCGGCAAGGTCTCAAACCAGCCAGCTCCTACCCCTGTGTGACCCAGCTGAGGTCACACTCCGGCAGCTCAGACTACATTACCGGCTTAGCAGCGGAGGGAGTGTGCAGGACGGGATATGAGACAATAACAGAGCACCGCCGGGCTCATTCACTAACAATCTGATGGTGCGCATGGAGCCAAATTCATTGATGACCCGCAGAAACGTGATTAGAGGAGAGTTGGGGAAGGGGGTTAACAGTGGGCCCACCTGACTTCTCCCCACACACACACTCAGACACACACACACACACACACACACACACCTCCATTTCTAACTCAATTCTCTAATGACCATCACAAGCCAGTATCACATGTACGCGTAGGATTCTGAGAATTAATGGGAGACATGCACTGTTTACTTTGCCCTCCTTCTTCTTCTTCTCTCTTTTTTCGCTCCTTCAAACTCTGAGGGGCGGCTCTCTCAACTTTTGCCGGTACTTTCCATCATGTTTGAACCACTTGGATATGACCTAGAAGTTAATTCACCACCGGAGCAGAACCGGAGAGCACAGCTTCACCAGTGGGACTCCGCAATAGTATCCATTACAAATAAAAGAGCCTCGCTGCTTCTTAAAGCTGGTGTAAAGACAATGTTTACTTCACTTTTCACCTCCTAGACATTGAAATCTAAATCCCCACTTCTCTGTATTCATCCACACTCTTTAAAGTTTATTTTTCTCGTGAAGGGATATGGCTAATTTCACATGATGCACGCTTTGAAAACACCCAGTTTGACGAATATCCATGACGCTGCAGATTTGTTGCTTAGAGGCAACAAAACATGTCTTAAAGGAGTTTTGACACTGTTGTGTAAACACTGGCATACGCAACATTCAATTAGAGCCCAATGCTGTAATTTGACTGACTCTAATGCCTCTATTACACGAGGCAATGCCCCGCTTCCAAGACCAAGCTGCTGCACGTAGAAACAATTAAGTGCTCTGCGGCTTCCCTCAGTCAGAATAAATAACATCTGGGCATTACGCGCGGAAAGTATTTAGGGGCGTTTTACAAAGACACTGTGGTGCCACCACCTTTTAATGGGTTTGCAGGCAACGTGAGTGACACACCTAATGGATGCTTTTAGCCGCGCGGTCGTCAATTATGCAGACTGCATGATCTCAGCAGCCCCTGCGTGTGCGCAAATGCGCGCTGGAGACCTTGACGCGGCAGAAAAGACGCTCTCCCTGTACGGCACTCATTTCATCTGTTAATCAGCACAAATGCGCAATTTCTACTTTGTTATTACTCACCAACAACTGCTGCTGTTGTTAATGTGAAATGTCGACTTATTCCGAGCATCCTGGCGCACTAGAGATGTTCTGTACAGCTTCAGTTATTCCTCGGACTTTCTTCCTTTTTAACTGCTCGGTGTTAAATAGATCCCCCAAAAGAAGTTAACTGCTAAATGACTAACAGGAGCCCAGAAGGCATTTTCTCAACTGCAGCATCCAGAGTTGAACTGTCTTGAGGTCCCGTTTCAAACTGACTCCACCGCTCGGGATGTCCTCTGTTCCATTGCGTGTCTCCGTTGAGCGGACGGGACAGAAACAGCGAGGAGGAGGAGCAAGTTCACTCATACAGAGGACCTTATAAGATCCTTTTGCAGGGGCAGTTCATGGGAAAATCAGCAGCTCACTGAGATGTCTGGAGTCGGGAACACACAACTGTCAGGCATTAAACAATTACACCAGAATGGTCTAATTTTAGCATGCTGGATTCCGCCTGTTGCAGATGTTTCTTCACTCTTATTGTTCTTAATGCCCCCTTGTAAACATGAATTCATTACAATATCCTTAAAGTCACATCATTATTGCATCACAGCTGTAACACAGAACGTTAGTAGGTAAAAGAGCTTCACACATCTGGCCATCTCATGTGTGATTCACTGTGAGAAAAATGATATTTTGGCATCAAAAGAAAAGCTTCCTTCTAATCATTAACATAAAAAACAATAAAACTCAAACACTAAAATGAAAACTTTTAGATTTAGAGGGCAACAAGGAGTAAACAAACGGTTACAAAAACAATTAAGGCAGGAAATGTGAAGCAGATTTTTTGGCGAAATTCAATCAAAATCCGATCAAATTAGTAAAATTGCTGCTGTGGTCCTTTGGCGCTCAGCCATCAGTAATTTCCCAGGGGTCAACGCTCATCTACCAGCTGTGGTTTTGTGGTGAAAGTTTGGGCCCCACATTGTATTTAAAAAGAAGTTTGAGGTCTGTGTTAGTAGCACCTGAAAGATGTTTTTAATCAGTTTTACTGTCAGTAGAGTAACCTAATCAAGATTGTTTACCAGCACCATATACAGTGTCTGTGCAGTACACAGTGCAGTATGTCACACACTGCTATTGTATATTGTTATAATATAATGTAATGCAGAAGAGGATATACATTGCAATGTCTCATATTTCACTTAAAATGATCTTTATGGCATTATTTGAGCAATGTGATGATATGTGAACAAACCGAGCTAATTTTACAATACAAAGTTAATATAATTATTGTCATTTTTTTGTTTTTAAGTAAAGAAAAATGTTTATGTCTCAACATTTAATGCATTAACTGTATAAGAAAACATTGTCACAGATGTTTTTTTATGCATATGACTGTTTTAGGATCTTGAAGCTGTTTTCGTAAGATTTCATTACACTTCTGTGGATTCTCAGTGTTCATTGCTTAACAACAGCTGCATGAAACTCATAAAGTCTAAGATGTTAGTTTGATCAGGATTTTTTATCTAATATAAAAAAGTGAATTTTAGGATGAAAGAAACAAATGCATGTGATGCATCTGTGCAGCTGCTCGTCTTTGGCCAGTAGCTCAGTTCCTGTATTGGAATTAACGAGTCATTTAGGCCCCATAATTCAGCCCCTGGTGACTTATATTGTTACAGAAAGTGCAAGGTTACAAATAGCCTGAAAAGTGGTGCCAGTTAGAGAGTCCCACAGCTGGAGAGGACTCACGTAAATCCCGGTAAGATTATCGCAGGATTATTACAGGGACGGAGCTCCCTGATTACAGCAAACTACCAGTGCAATGTTACCCAATGATGCAAAGAACAGACTCTTACCTTCACAAAGCAGGGAGGTCCACTTAAAAATGGCACCATGTGCGGTATCATGCACAGTTGTTTCCATCGTCCTTTAATAGACCTGTAAAATGATCTTAAACTGAACAATCTGCACGAGTTTGGTGTTGTTACGGCAATCTTGAAATAGCTGCATGAAGACAGCTCTGAGTTGAAATTTTGAGATACCTGAGACAGAAGAACTACTAAAGTTATTTGCCTCAAACTTCTCTGCATAATCACTCAAAGAGCTGCACTGCATGTGCATGTAAAATTGTCGGACGACACCTTATCCAATCATCAGTCGACCATTTTAGAGGAGCTGAGCAAACACAACAGAATCCACCATGAGAACTTCTAAAGCTAACATCCAGAAAATCTCTGTCGGGCTGAAAAACACATCAGTTCTATGAAATAACAGTGCTTTGGTTTTGCCTTGGTTAGATTTAGGGAAGAATCATGGTTTGGCTTGAAATGACTTTGCTTTGTTACGGTTAGAGGACCGTCTGCGTCTATATGGTAATAAGCACTTGGTGAGAGTTACAGAATGATTGTGGTCATGCTTAAAAAAACAGCGCTGAGCATCAGCTGAAAACAGGAAACAAACAACAGTGGCTTGTAATAAAATTCTGCTGATCCATTCACGCTTTTTGTTCCACAAAAACTTCTTCTATCTCTCTTTACCAACCAAACCCAGAATACACCATCAGAGAGCTCTGTCATTTAATTCAAACATAAGTTGATTTAGGGCATTTCCTGAAAAATTGTGTCTTATAAAATGTGTTTTTTATAATATTAAGATTTCACTATTTGCCATGAAATTCCCTTTCAGCCACAATCAGTCACCTTAAATTCACTGGCAACCACTGGTAAACATCTGGCAACATCCACCTAGAAATTAAAGCTTCATGAACTGTTTTGAGCAAACTCTTTCCTACTGCTCGTACTGTTGTCGTGCTTTTTGTTTCCTTACTTTGAATATTTGACATTTTATTGCCTTTTTACCCTGCAATTTTCTTTTGAATTGGCTACATGCAATGTCAGACAAACATCGCTAGACTGTGGACTCTTTTCCAATCCACCCACACACACACACACACACACACACACACACACACCTGTATGCCGCATCTATTTCTTAAATCACCGAGTTGAAGACCTCAGCTATCCTTCTCCATTTCTGTGTATAAATATTATGAATGTGTGTATACAAAGAGCAGAGGATCAGTCAGCCTGCAACACGAGGCTTTTACAGTACATACAGTGTATCTTGTTGCAGTCTTCCTCTTTAAACATCCACAGATAATATTATGGAAGAAAAACGTCGGGGTTGCTCAACATGTGGCAACAACATCGCTTAAAATGTACACACATCTGTATCAGACGTGATCTCAGGAACTCCCAGAGAATGAGACAGTTTACAGGAGTCCTTCCTGTCTTCAGCCCTGCAGATATCTGACTGAGACTCAGGAAGACTCTGATTAGTTTACATGTATTTCCTTGCGACAACATACCCTTCCCCACCCATCTCCCCCCCTTCCTCGTCCTCTCACACACTTCGGCCAGCTCATATCCTTTTTTTTAACAATGTATAGAGAGCGTAGAAACGGCGCTCCACGCTTTCATTCTCGACCTCTGCACAGTTTCCTCTCCTTCCCTCCCGTCCCCCTTCCCTTTCATCCTGACATACTATATTCCTCTATTAGCCGTGGAAGTCTATTCTAATGTGTTTTTCTTCTCTCTCCACCCTTTAAAAGTCTGTATACATGCAAACAGGAAGAGAGCATTAGGAGTGTACGAGATACAAGCCTCTCAGGGTCCCTGATGAATCAAAGGCATCTTCATTCAATTTTACAAATGATTTATTTGAGCAGAACAAACAGAAACAAACAAGTAAAAGAAATTCATATTCTGTGATCGTTATAGCTTTTCTGAGTTGTATTTTTTTTGTTGCGTTCGGCTCTCAGATAATGAAGACGGACTGAACATGCCAGGCCCAGTAAATCCCTTTAAGTGAAGGAAATTAGCTCGGTTCATCCAGTCTGACAGACAATATTTATTCACAGACTCAGTCAATCACTGAGTCATGCTATAGCCAGGAGCTAGACCCGCCCTGTCCCAATAACAACCCCCCGGCCCCCCTCTTCCAGTGACAGCTATTTGCAGTAAGCATCCGAGGAATCTGTAATGTATACAAGTGCAGAGTGCTTGTGTGTTACGTGTAGACAGCTCACACTATGTATGGTATTCTCTGTTATTGCGTTTAATTCTCAGTCGATTTTTGGACATTTGAGACTGAATTTTACAAATATCTGTTAAGACAAATTAATCCTTAAAGAGGCTCATCTGTCATTTACTCGCATAAAGTCGGGGGAGTCGTGGGATGGATTAAAGTCACACTCACTGATGTTATTATATTAATAATAGGATCTAATGAGTAACACCCAATTACACCCAGCCTTTAGCCTCTTTCAGCTTATTGTTTTGGTTTTCTGACTTTAAACTTCAGTATTTTGGTTCAGTCTTACTGTTCTTATCAGCCTCGAGTCCAGGCAGCTGTTTCCAGTACACAGCCTGTTTAAGGTGGTAATATTGCACCATTATTGCACCATTATTGCACCTCGTTTTTCTGTACAAAAGTTACAAAGGGGAGTGGGGGTTCATTGCTTCACTGTTACCTCTGAGCCAGCAAGGGGGGTGATAATAATAAAGAAAAGTGTGCAACACTCTGTTGGAAAGTGACAGCTGTTTGCAACTTACACAAAGAAGAAGAGCAAACAAAAAAGTCTGGAACTTAAGGAGACAACAAGGTGTGGAAACTCCTTACCTTCTGAGCCGGGAATGAGATCAACTCACGTACAACAGGCCCGGTGAATAATTGTTTTTTCCATGTGATGCCATTGCTTTTGTCTAGAAATCATTGTGTTTGTACACGCATCATGGTAGACACTGATGCTGAACAGGTACACGTCATGCTCACCATGCTACTTCATGCTCTGGACATGCACTCTCAAATCTTTATGTCAGTATTGATTGGTCAATTTGAAAAAAACAAAGATGGTTTTAAAAACCTTGTTGTGCAACCTCTGTGTAAAAAAGGGCATCTAATAACACTGTTGCACACCAGCAACCAAGCCCCAAACAGCAGACAGACATGGTGAGTGATGAGCTGGTGAGCACAGTGGAGCATTTAATGAGTCAAATGTTTCCCTCAGGGTTCGGTGGAGACCAAATGCTGTGTTTTCAGCTTCTTTTGCTGCCTCCAAGTGGCAAAAAATTGTCAAAATCTCAGAAGTAGAAGGTGAGAATCCTGATTTTAAATCCAAAATATTAAAAAACCCTAGATCACATATTCTCCTGTAATGTAACCTGTAATCTGTTTTTGTCAGACTCTTTGTGTCTGGTTAATGTTCATATCTTTTATTTCACTCGAGCCCAGTTTGTAACAGTGGCTTTTCTGTTAAAAAATGTGCCTGTTCCAAGCTTGAGCTGAGAAAACCCTGATAACAACCTCGGGAGTTATTTTCTCAGACTTGACAAGGCTCCAGCTGTTTGCACAGGCTTCCCATGAGAAGCAAATTGACTTTTGCGACTAAAAATCCATGGAGCTTCCCTTTTAAAGAACCAACTTAGACCTTTTAAAAGCCACATTAATGTTGACTGATGACAGTTCATTCATCTTCATGGTCTTTTTTAGTATTCTCAAAATAACATCAACAAAACCAGGATGGGGTTCAGCTGCCAATTCTGCTTTCTAAGTCCGTCTCTGCAGCCGGTTGCTGTGTTCATGACAGGACAAATACAGCGGCCCGTTGCTATATAAGGACATGTCGGCTCTATATTGTTGCTACTGTTTTTTAATCTCCAACCAACAGTGAAGCCAGTGAATTTTGAAGATAAGACTCCTCTGCAATGGCTCAGTATGACTGTGAAGCCCTGTTGTGGTCAGCAGTACAGGTGGTTGCCTGCAAACGTGACTTAGCAATACCGCTGGGGATAAACTTCTGTCAGCTCAGTGTGAAACAAAGCAGATCCGTCCTCGCTGATTCCTCTTTGATGGGAGCAGCATGACTATGTTTTGAGCTCTGATATAAACCAGAACAAGGTGAGCAAATGGAAATATCTCAAATTTAAGCCCCTCACAGTCCACAGTTATGTTCCTGAGTTATTTTTTAATTTTTATTTCCTCTTTTACACCAATACTAAATGTTTTTCAGGGTCATCAACAAACAGGAAATGCCTCATAATAAAAAAAACAGATGGGAAGCAATGTGATAAGAGGATCTGTGCTTTGTTTCCAGAGTATTAAACATCGACCTCGCCTCAGACCATTAGGATTCATGGTACACTGAGTTTCAAATCATATCATGTAAAATCTGACTTTCCATTGAAAAGCCACAACATCTTGGTCCTTTTGTACCCATAATTTACCCACCAGGGTTATTATGGTAAAATAAAACTAAAATAAAAATGAAAATAAGCAATAAAAAATATTGGAAAGAAAAATAAAAAAAGAAATAAAAGCTAAAACCAAAACATCATTAACTGCATAATATTTTTTTACTGCTTTTATTTTAAGGTTTCAATTTCATTTATTGATTCTGCAGTAGGTTACAGAATTAATAATAAATTTAGGCCTTCATGCCACACGTAAATATGTTATTAGAAGCATTTAGTTGCATGTTTTGTACATGTATTTTGTATTTACTGCATATTTCTTACACATTTTATCTGGTTCTAGCAAGAAATATCTAAAACTACTGTAAATCAGAACTAAATGTATAAAAAATAAATTTAATTAGAAAAACTGAGCTGAAAGATAAGTATAACCCTGTAACCAACAGCTAAAGCTGTCAAGATTTCAATTTTACAGAAATGCAATGAGATTCTTTCATACGGAAAGTCCATGAATCTTAATTTAAAGGAGGTTACAAGTTTAAACTTCATTGTTTTGTTCTCTATTTCCACATCCGACTCTGAGGCCTGAATAGGAGCATGTGAGTGGAAGTTAGCCCGTTATCTTCAAAGTCATCCTCCGACCCCCCCTGGGCGAACAGGAACAACAATCTGACACATGTGGACAGCAATTAGAGGTCTCGTCAGTCTCCTCCCCCTTTCTGGGGTTAGGGTCTGCCCCCCCTCTCCCTGTGGTGCTGACAGGACCTGGAGCTTCACTTCACTCTGCAGAGGGCCAACATGGGGTCTCGACCCTTTGACTCTGTCAACACTGAGTCAGAGAGTCAGTTACAGCCTGGACACTGACTCTCAGTCTCCCACAGACTCGCTGGGCACCTCTGCCTTCTGTCACAACAGTAGCGAATCCTTCTTCTCTGCAGAAAATCGTCATGCAAAACATGGAAATTCCCAAACGCGTGATGCATATTTTAGCCTTCATGTCACACATTCATGTCTTTAAGAAAATATTTATGATTGATATTTAATGAATGAATCAGACAAAAAGTGGACTTAACTCCAATAAAACTGCTCATGTGAAGCATTTTAAACCACTAGCAGCTTAGATGGATGGCAGTCAGTCTACTTTCATCTGTATCAGTGGTTCTCAAGCTGTGGTGCAGGCCCTCTGCTGGGGCGTGGAGCTGCTGTGGGGGGAGTGAAAGATCAGGGGAAAATATGAAATGAAACTAAGTTAATTTAATATGCTTTATTTTGGGAAAATAAGCAGAGTTAGTGTTTACTGAGGCTGTTGTGCTGACTTGTTTCAGCAAAGTTCAACTTGGATTTGGATGATATAACTTCTTTTATAAGTTGCTCCCCCTGTCTTTATTAATAATTGATAAAACTGAAGGGTTGGGTGGGGTTTAAACTTTTTAAGCTCCTGAAAGCAGCCACGACATGAAAAGTTTGACAAATATCTCAACAACTGTTTGATTGTTTGGCATAAACTTCTGTGCAAACATTCATGTTTCCCACAAAATGTATCTTAACAAATGAATCCCTGATTTTTAATGTAACCATGAGGCATTTTTGTTTTTTCTATGAAATGAATCGACAGCTATTGAGCGGGTTGACATGACATTTGGTTATAAACAGTCACAGTGTCTGTGAGATGACATCTAATGATTTTGGTGATCCGCAAATATTTGCTCCAACGCCACCAGCAAGTTAAATTTTTATTTTTTATCTCAGTTAAATGTTTGCATCTGCTTAAAGTGTTGGCACACAATGTAACAGAAACATTTGTAATCTGATGATGCACAGACATTTCTTCCAGCGTCACCATGAAGTTGACAGTTGTGGCTTTAATTGATTGATTTAAACTTTTGTAATAACTCACCTCTTAACATTTCATCTCAGGCCACCAACAGATATAATTTCTAATTTGTTCAACACTGATATATGATCGAAAACAGGTGGAATTAATGACATTCCCACATGCTTTAGCTTTAATCTGTGTTTAATTAGGTTAGCTAATAATAGCATGCTAACACAATAATTGAAGCATGTTAGCATTCATCTCAAAGCAGAACTTTGCCTCTCAGAGCTGCTAGTGTGACTTTAGACCCGTTTCCCTCTTGTTTCTTCTGTCCTCTGAATAGACTAAGCAGTGTTGTTGTGGAAGTTGAGTCAAAATTTGGAAGCGATTATGTTTCTGGCTTTTTGCTCTAACTGCCTAACAATGACAAGGATGTGATTTATTCCCAGATTCTGCTGTTAGTACACAGGAAATGTAGGCTTCCCTCGGTGGAATGAACTGTTAGAGAGCCATGAGAGCCAAAACTGGACCGAAGTCACTCCCTGCAGGAGGTTTCACTCCCTTCGTTAAAGCATGCAGCATTTGATATTCTAGGAATGAAGTGCTATGAGTTTTTCTGTTTCGTCCCTGTGGACAGAGGACGTGCTTGTATGTGTTATAACCATAGGCATGTACACATGTGCACACACATGCACAGTTGTTTCCAGCATGTGACATCACATTCTTGGCATGTCCCACGGCCATTGTGATTGGACGATATCATATTCTGATCAAAGTGCAGCAATTTCTTGGCGTGACATCTGACATGACAGCAAGGGAGGAGACGTGGGGGGGTATGTTCACAATTTACCACAGGAAGGAGTTCTGCATGGTTCAGTTCTAACGTTTAGCACAGATTGACCTTTGAACCCGCCTGTTATTGACCTTCTATGGTGACAATACAGTAGCCCATTAATTTTTAATGATTTGCAGACATGATTGATGAAATTGAGACAAAGCTCAATCTGTTTCAGGAAATACACAAAAGGTTCAGCATTACTGTAAAAACTTCACTTTTTATTGTGTTTGACAAATAATAATGGAGCAGTTTAATAAAAGCCATACAAGTAGAGTTTTAACAGACTTTTTCATGGCAAAGAGGGAAAAAGATACAGTTTAATGCAGTTTAAGGATCCTTGTACTGAGAATCTTTGCTTTTCACTTCAACAAATCAAAGTCTTAACATGCAGTTATCAGTAACACCTGTTATTTTTTTTTCCAAATCCATGTAATTCAATGACGCATCTACTGTATTTGAGAGCTGTTTGAAATTCTGTAATACATTTAATCATAGGTACAGATAGAGGACTAAGCATAAAGACAGTGTAAGTTTACCAAATTATACTCCCAGAGTAAACTTGGGAAAAGTTCAGTTGGTACTTTTTGCAAACGGCAACACAGCTTACAAACAGTGAGATGTGAAAATTAGTAGATTGGCATCTAGTTTCATGAACCTGGCAGTCACAGATTGAGAATGTGTAAATAAAAATTTAAAAAATCAGAGATGGGAGGCCAAAATCTGAGATCCTTGATCTGTGTAAAAATCAGTTTTACAGTTCAGTTAAAACTTTTTGCACCGATGGAATCAGTTAATCCAACCAAACTGGTATTTTCCACGGAGGCAGCCAGAGTACAAAATTCCTCCCCCGTGTTTCTGCCAGGCAGTGTTTCTTTTCTGATGAGAGATAGTAGAGATAACACAAACAGGGAATTTTAAACAAAAAGGCTAATAATTGAAAGATACCATCTTCATATGACTGACAAACTCATCAAGCCCCATTTTAACAAGTTGAACTTATAATGTATTTCTATACAGAGGAATGACTGAAGCAACCAACAATGCTTAAAATGTAAAAATGGGCTGTAGCTTTTTTTAAACAGACTTGAAACGCTGTGAGCCTTTCGCTTCACATTTACTGTCAACTTTAGGTTTCAGTTCACTAATTACTCTGCTGGTTTGTGAAAGAAAAGGACAAAATTGTTATCAAGATTATGTATAAATGTAGATGTCATGGCATTTCATGATGGATTCTTAGTTTGAGTCTTCAGGAGACACCAAATCTATCTTTATGGACTTAAAATGAAAAGTTTGGGATCCCTTGATATGAAATTCCTAACTTTATTTAATTTTTGACTGCCGTCTCAATCATTCATCTGATCCAGAGACTCACCAAATAACAGGGCTGAGATATTTTTACAGTTTTCCATCATAATACTCACGTATGTAACAGTACAGTGAACATGAGATTTTGTTACTGTTATTATGCCAAGCATCAACCAAACAGGAGAATTTTCAGTGGTCAAATTAGAGGCAAAGAGTCTTAAATTTTGTCTTATTCTCTGTTTATAAAAACCTGTGTCATAACTGTGAAGAAGTTAAATTTTGACATATTTGGTTTCGGACACTTTGACAGCTCTCCTGTGGTGAAGGCAGATTCAGAGGCTGAAGGGCGCAAATGCTCCAGTTCGAGTCTTCAGGGGGTCGAATCTCCTCAGGTACACACCGTGGTGCTCGGTGGGGATATCGTGTGTGTGTGCTCATGTGTACTCGACCTCCCCTTGAGTAACCAGATGATGATGATTAAGATCAGAAGGTCTCCATGCCTCCTCATCATGTTCACGTCAACTTGACTTTTTTGACCACAAATCTCATGTTTTGGGTTGAACGTCGGTTGGCCTCTGACCACGGATACCGAGAAGTCATCTGTTCAAGATTATTAGCTACCACTGGCTAGTGGTGCAAAAAGTATTCAGATTATTTCCTTAATTAGAAGTAGCAAAACAATGTGTAAAGGCACTCTAATCTATTCAAAAGTCCTGTATATTAGGTTTTACAGAAAAAAGCAGAGATATCATCATTAAAATGAACTTTAAGTTTAAAAATAAAAGCATTTATTATGCAGACAAACAAGCCAGTTGAATGAAATATTGCAACTTAATTACAACTTAATTGAATTATTCTCATTGATTCAACCATAATGAAACAGTATTTTTTTTGCTGTAGTTTGCAAAGTGTGAGCTAATAAAACTGCATTATGCACTGTTTATCTGTTATAATGTGTCATATTTTTTTAAGAAGAACACACGATTTACTTGTAAAATCTTCATAGATAAACTATAACTATCAAAATTTTGCAGTTGCACTGAAGTAAAAAGTGTATTATTTAAGTTTTAAATGTCGCAAAGTGAAAGTAAAAAGTAATGGGTGAGGGTCTAATGGGCAAGATTTTAGGGGAACTATTTGTAAAAATGTCAGAAGTGGAATAAATATGTTTTTATTGTAGTATCATCTGAAAACAAGAATCATTCTGTTTTTAATACCTCGGAATGAGTCTTTTATTATTTACAAAAGAGGCAGAATCCAGAACAAAGTTCACCATGTTGCATCTCCATGTTTCTACAGTAGCCCAGAACAGACAAACCAAATCTTGCTCTAAAAAGCGTCTTTGTGTTTTTTAAGGGTTTTGCTGCCTGTGAAGGTTCTCCTGCTTGAAACTGGAGATTCAGTGGAAAGATATTCATTTGCTCCAAATCTGCATCTTCACTAAATCTGACACTATAGAGTCATAAATGAAGCACAAGAACTTTAAAATTGTACTCAAGTACAATACTTAAGTGAATGTATTTATTTACTTAATATAAGTGGTTATTTTGCCTCAGATGGAGCACAGTGTCTTGACTACTTCATCACTTCTGCTGAGCAAATAAACCAAATGTTCACTATGAGGTCAGCTGAGGCTCATCAGCTGTTCCTAATCACAAGTCCCCCCAACCGAACAGTGCTGGTCGACTATCAAATCACTGGTTTTATCACACCAACAATGGAAGACTCTATTTAATGTTCAAGTAGATGGATGGCTGTGTGTTGACCCTCTCTGTGCATGCTGTGGATGTGTGTGTTGTACATGCAAATATAAGCATGGTGAAATGTGTGTGTGTGTGTGTGTCTGAAATGCGTGTAGAGTTTCTTACAGCTGGGTTTCAGAATCTCTGGAGGGGTCCCATTGTTACAAGCTTCCTGCACAAATCTAGCAGGGAGAACAGAGGAAAGGGAGGATCACACTGGGAGGATCACACAGATCTGGAGACATGTTGAAAAAGCCCATTTTCATTTTCGTTGCAGAAATAATGATGACGTTTAGTTTATACAACACAGTAATGGATCCTACAAACACATCTGACACAATAAAAAGACATGCAGAGTCTTTGGAAGACTTTGTATGTTTTTAAAGAAAAAAAAACATCCGTCCTCTTTCAAATAAGAAGTGTGAAAAATACCACAAGCAGTTAAATCCTTGGCTAATTAAGGGAGCTACTAAAAAAATATTTAGTATTTTTCAATAGATGCAATGAATCACTGATACAGTACATCAAAAACATTAAACATCTAAATATATACTTATCCCATGTGCGTTAAATGACCCAATTTTAACAATGAATTGTATCTCATGGCCACAAATTAATCAAAGCCTTTGAAAAATTGTAATCTGCAACAACATTTCGAGCTCTCGATGTCTTCCACAGGCGTCCATGAAAAAACAGCTGCCTGCATCAGCCAAAAATGACACATTCATATGGGGTTTTTCCACCACATTTACTCCGGTGCCTAAACCAGATCCAGCAAGTGCTGCTTTAGTTCAAGATTTTTGGTGTTCTCTCGAAAACCAGCCCACTTATTCAATAGTTTTTAGCAGAATCATTGCACAACCTGTTTGATTCCTTGTTCAGATCAGGAAAACCCTGCTGTTTTTTAGTTCAAATCAGCTCTTCCACTTCTTTTATATAATAAATGCTCCAAATTAGATGTTTTAATCTGACAAAACTGGTTCCATGACATTGGAAAAGTCCCTCATAAGAGCAACAAGGGTGAACCAAAATAGTAAAATTGTGGGCAGCACAGCAAAACAATGAGCTGAAACTTGCCATAAAGCTCTGTTTTGTTTAGAGGAGCTGCAGATTGAAGTGATAAGTCCCTGCAGGTTCATCAGTGCAAGCGACAACATTGTTTTCACATTGTCTATTGTTGTCATAAAAATATACAGTCACTCTACACAAAGTGTAGCCATTAACTTGAGCTAACTCAAGCTCAAGACTTCACTTTACTTACTGCAGTGATAAATGTTTAACAAGATTAGTCCAATGAGTTAAAATTCTTTCAAATGTCATGTTTTTACTATCTGGCTGATCCTGAAACAATGACTTCATTCAGCCAAATGCTCATGATAAAAGACTTCCTCACTCCATTGACTGATCTGTGTTCTAGATACAGAGCTTTCAATACATGTATGTAAGCCTCTGCTGTGAAGTTAATTTACTCCTGGTCAATTACATTATGGTATATGCTGTAGATATATTGCCTCATTGTTATGTTTATTATTCATGTCACAGTGAATGAGGCGAAGGCGAAAGCACTTCCTGTAATTGTGCCGAGTTGGAGCAGATGTTTAGGCAGACATTATTTTACTGCTTTCTTTCTTTCCTCCACCTCATTATTCTCTGCCTTTTACTGTCTTTTCTGTTTGTTATTCTTAATGTTGGCTGTGTGTATCTCGTAAAGCCGTATTTAACCCACCTGGCCTCCTTCCTGCATGTCCTTGGACGCGCTGCCGTCGTAATCGCACCACAGAATCCACAGCGCTTCTGTTTCACACCGGTTCAAAACAGAGAACTGAAATTTAATTCTCCAATTATTTCCATACAGTTCGACCCATTTTCCTATCTTGTTTCTTATTATTGTAACAAGCTGTGAGAAAACTGATAGGATCTTCATTCGAAAATCCTCTACATACCATCTCAAAACTGTCATTCTGCTTTTTCTCAGCCTTCGAGGTCTCGCTGGGGCTTTTGAATATCATGAACTATTAAATATAATTATATTTTCTCAGTCATTATTCTCCTGTGAGATGTAGTGTAGCGGCCAATTGAGAGATTCTGTAATTCACTTATGCTGTAGTGTAATTGTAAGTGACTCCCCAAGTTCTCTCTGCGGGGGTGTTGTCTTAAAAGTGTGTGCATATGTGTGTGTGTGTGTATATGTGAGTGCATTTATATAGAGAGGGCACTAGAGGTCAACCCTTTGCCCACTCCAGAGACAGGAAATGGCTCCAATATGGGCTCGAGCGTGGCCTCCTTTAAAGCTCTGGGGAGTGATTTCGGCTTTTTGTCAGAACCAGAACTGCAGGATCAGTGAGAAAAATGTACTAAGTGAAAAATACAGATGTTCTGTTTGAACCGTTTGAAGGCATAGATCTCTGGTAGTCTTCACAGGGACACAGAGGTTTATTAATAGTGTCAGTGGGGTAGCAGATGATGAGCTTATATGTCAAGAAAGATTCATGTCAAATCAAATTTTTACATTTTGAAAGGATGGTAGTTTTTCAATGGAAAGATTTGTGACTTCAATTTGTATTCAGGCTTTTTATAAACATTCGAAAGGCGAAATATTGTAGTTTCTACATTTTCTACCACTAGAGGTCTCTCATTAAAAACAATGAACAAAAATCATAGTTTGATGATGTTGTGGAGTGTCGTGGGATCATGGGATTTGTATGTTTCATTGCTTAATAGCCACCATTGCAGATAAAAATCTAACTGATTGGCTCAAGCAGAAATGTTCATAGATAAAAGTTGGATTCACATCATGTTTAGTCACTTTTGTTGATTTACTTCTATACTTTCTGACTACTTTTACACCAGAAGTTAGCATCACAAGACAAAATCAAATCTACTGATAACATGAATAAAAGTACAGATTTCTGTGTGTTTGTGCATAGTTGGAAACACTTGGAATAATCAAGCACCAACATCAACATAACATAAATCAAAAACCTCTTTACACAGTTTCATGTGTTAGATTTTACACTTTTAATTGAAATCCACCATCCTTTATTTATTTTTTTATTCTTACTAGGCCAGTATTGCAGCGTTAAACATTTCTATGCTGTTTTTAAATCTGTACACACACACAGATGGAGATTTATTAGACCTTTTCCAGGCCGAAAACTTCTTGCATCTTGTCATCTTGGACCGTGTGCAAATATGCTACCTACATGGTCAGAGTGTCGGCGACTGTCTTGGTTGTGATGGTTGTAGAGATGACTGTTTACACTGAGCATATCCAGCCATCTGGGGAATAATCTCGAGAAGGAATTTTTAGGGCCACACTTGCACGCTCCTTCACGTCAGAGAAGAGGACAGTGTTTGTGACTTGTGGCCTGTTTGAAATGTGTTATGACTTTCTTGGCGGAGCTCATCAACGATGAACAA
Organism: Acanthurus leucopareius; assembly: GCA_029814765.1. Lineage (NCBI taxonomy): Eukaryota > Metazoa > Chordata > Actinopteri > Acanthuriformes > Acanthuridae > Acanthurus > Acanthurus leucopareius. Next base: position 8,399,202 of record JAQMCX010000027.1, on the reverse strand, counting down.
AACAGAGATTATTTAACCAGTCTGTGATGCGAAGCAGTGAGTTTATACATTCATAATGCGTCACATGTCTGCTAAAATGTATTAGCATTTACGTTTATCCACATTTATTTATGGTTGACTGTTCAATCCTTAATTTATCTTAAAATTAAATCTTTTTGTTCTTCATGTCTCTCCTTCAAAGGAGTGCGTCCACAGTCAATAGCAAGGTTTGTGAGACAAGTTATTCAGTAGTTAATATAAAATAGCTGGACTACTTGAACTCTGCCCTGGAACAGAGGTGTGTTTCTGTTTGCTTTCCTCATTACCATTCAGGAAGTGACAATAATTAAAAGAGAGACATTAGGGAGCCTCTGAAAACAAAGCCTACATATGAACAATTTGTCATCTAATCTAACCTTTTGTGACCTAATAATCAGTCTATTTAAAAATGTGCACCTCTTGGATCTTTATCAGCCTTTAACAGAACTTTAATCTGGTCTGGTCATCTGTTATGTTTTCTAATTTGTCACAGGTGGAGGGGCTGTAAAAATCATCCGGAAACCATTCCATGAGTGAGAATTTCTTTATTTTGTATTGCAGTGATAAGTGAGCAGAAGAAAACCACAACACTACATGGATCTGTCAAAATTCACCAGTGCACATTGCAGTCTTCTTGTCTGCAGACGTTTCACAGCTGGTCTGGACTGAGTGCCTGGTACCTGAAACAACCGGCCATAAAAGGACTGCTACGTCTCCTGAGGCGTGTGGGATTCCTCCTCACTGACCGAACTGAATGCAGACTCAACGCTCACTGCAGCAACACTCAAAATATCCCTTTAAAGCAAAATTAGGTTGTAGGCACCATTGAGACACACTGTGTGTGATTAAATTATTTGGATACATACTGTATGTGTCTATAGAAACATTTGAGAGGGGAAAATAGGCCACAGCCTCAGAATGTATGTCCTTCAATAAAAGAGAAGAAGTAAGAGTCCTTGTTAAGGTAAAAGCACAGGATGTGTGAGTCATGAATTGATCCAGCACTTAATTAGATTTTAAGCTAATCAGATAAAATATTAAATTTAGAGCAGCTACTATGTGCATTAGGAATCATGCAACTTATGTTTCTGTAACTTATGTAATTTTCTCTGGATTGTAATGTTTCTGCAGACAACACTGCACTGATAACTAGCATTTCAAGCGTGTAAACTATTATGCAAATTTGAGGTAACAGAGCCATTCACTTCTATTAGTTGTTACTGGACCTCTTTTCCGTCTTTCACATCTGTAACTGTTGTTCTTGCTAATGAGTAGCACATTGTCCCTGTGCTGGGCACTACATTTAAAAAAATGAAGAATGACTAAGTTACTTTTGATATTTTAAATTCAACTTCAAGTTCACAGTACAAAAACAGTATGTTGCAATATTAATATTACTAACAACCAGTTTCTTTCCTTTTAGGGGTGGACATCACAGCAGATTAAGCACAGGTTTTGATTTTAATGACATTATTGACAGCTGCATTACATTTTTATTCCAGTTTTAGGGCCTGTATGTTGTGCTTGTTGAATCATTATTATTATTCTCTGCCACACCTGCGTTTTATCTGCTATAACAACGCAAAAAGACCCAATAGACCCACTGACAATCCAGCCAAATGTTTTGCCCCAGGCTTGCAACTTCTTTCCACCCTTCCTTCATGACCAGTGCTGCCGGATACCACAAAGTAACCTTTACAACGTGAGGAGAGTCCCAAAGTGGACGGAAAAAAAATCAGGGAGTAAGGTCAAGCAAAGGACATTTGGAAAGTTTATTTGCTATGTCATCATCAACAAATGGACCTCTGCCAGTGGTAAAGTGGTCCCATTATAAGCAACATACAGCAGCTCAAGCTAACAGCTAACAGTATGTAGCTATAGGTACTAAAATTAGCTAACATTACAAGTTAGGGAATAACTCTGATGTGATGTTAAGTGATGCTTTAACATTAATGAGCTGTTTTTCTTTTGCTGAGTCAATTTAAAGTCTGTCTTTGGAAATTTAAATGGTCTACATTTTACAGTGGTTGCATTATGCTCTCATTAATCAAGATAATTCAGCACCATCAATTTTTGAGATACAAAAAAGTATAGTCATCAACAGAGTGATAGAGAAAGAATGCCATCTCACATATTTTCTGCACGCAGCCTGCCCCCTTGTGTTGCGTGTCTGTATTACATTGTGTATTGAGTGGCTTGTTTGAAAAATATTTTTACCGATTGTGCTGCATATCTTTTTTTTTTTTTTTTAAATAAAGTTGTTATAAAAGTAGTCAATAATATAAATAATAAAAAAATGTAATATTAAAATGGTTATTTGCTATTGGTACAGTTACATTGCTTTATCAGCAAAATCATGTTCATTAGATAAGTACAATGTTATGTTACTCAAATCTATGAAAAAAATGTGGGTAGAGGAGGCTTCTTACAATTTAAAGATTCTGTTTAAACCACAATAATTTTGCTGAGATCTTAATCGTGGCCTCACAGTAGCATTATACATACATTCACTTTGAGTGACAACAGATCCTAAAGGTTATCTAATGATATTTATGTCACATTGTTCAGCACACAGTTAATGTTTTTCACTTTTTTGTGCAATGTAGGATGCACCAGCAACGGCGCTGGTGTGCACCATGCACTGCAGACAAACAACATAGCTCTTGATGCAAGCGGTACTTGCAAATAGCAGTAAACAAGAGCTAACGTGACCATTAGATATACCTAAAATGCACATGTTTACAGTGATATATAGTAGGACACAAAAAACAATCAATTTATTAATTGAGATACAGAGTGGTTATAATCTTTTGGTCGAAAAATATGTTAAACTTTTAGTTTTCGACTATTTTCCGATAGGACATGAAGGCAACAGATGTGATGTGTGCATGTTCAGATCACATTCTACGTCATTGACACCGCCACCATGTTGGATCAGGAAGTGGGCAGAGTCGAAGCAGGAATCCCGGACCCGAGCCGAGCTTAACGTAAACGGCCGTCTTTATTCGATCGGTCAACCGTTTTACCGTTCTCACCTTTCTCAGTCAGGTTACATGCTGCGTGGCTTTCTGGCTGGTCGAGGAAGGCGTTTTTCTTCGGATTTTATCGTTTCGCATCACCAGCTATGGCCTCTCTCACGCAGAGAACCTCGGGCCTCGTCCAGCGGCGGACCGAGGCCATTCGCAGCGCCGCCGCCGACAAGGAGAAGGAGTCCGCCGGAGAAGAGGACGAGGCGCGCCGCGGTGAGGAGGAGGACGACGACAAGGGAGACTCTAAGGAAACTAGGCTCACATTGATGGAAGAAGTGTTGCTCTTGGGCCTCAAGGATCGAGAGGTGGGAAGTGTTTTTAATCCGTCGACGAGGCTTATTCGTTTTATGCTAGTCTGTGCAAGGTTAGCTAACAGTGTTTACGTTGAGTTTACCGTTTTTGCCAGCATCAACAAAGGTAACTTCGTTTGTTAAGGAAATATTTTATGTTTGCAAGGATTATTTCTGGCTTTTCAGGTTTAATGTCCCTTCAAAGTCATGATAGTTAGGATTTTTTGACATTTAGCATGTAGGTAACGCATTTTAGTTAGCCATGTCAGAAGCGCGCTGTGGTAATATCCACTAAGAATTTTCATAGCTGCATTTAATTGTTTCCTGTAAGCAGTTTGTAAACGATTTGCTGAATGGAGGCATTAACCAGACGTAGAGTAATCCAATTACTTTCCACCCAGCGTTCGTAGCTTAACGTTACCGGGGCAGTTTTTTTTTTTTATTGACAACTTTGCTCTCTCAACCTGGAAGTAACGCAACGCACATTGCTAATGCGTATTCCTACCAACACGTCAGCTAAGTCAACATAGTCAACAAGCGCCGCACTTTGGCTGCTTTTTTTCCTCCTCCTCACAGGGTTACACGTCTTTCTGGAACGACTGTATTTCTTCCGGTCTCCGCGGGTGTATGCTCGTCGAACTGGCCCTCCGAGGGAGGCTACAACTGGAGGCCTGCGGTGTGAGGAGGAAAAGCCTGCTCTCAAGGAAGGTGAGAACTGTGCTGATGTTGTCAGTGGAAAAAGACACACCATCTTGTGTTCGGCCTACCCCACCAAAATGTTCTCACGTGGTTCAAAATACTTGAGACTTCCTCAGTCTTATTTCTGTGAGCAAACAGATGCATTTATTCCGGAGAAATTCGTCCATTTGCATAACTGGTTGCCACATGTTCTACTAGAGCATGTGTAGTGATTCCTGTTCACACAGGATGCAAGTCTAGAAAGACTGCGGTAGTTATCCTAGTTCAAATAACTTCCTTTTGTTTGCCAAGGTGATCTGCAAGTCAGATGCCCCAACAGGAGATGTGCTCCTGGATGAGGCCTTGAAGCACATAAAAGAGACCCAGCCTCCTGAGACTGTCCAGAGCTGGATAGAGCTGCTGAGTGGTGAGATAAGCCCTTCAGAGTTTGCTTACCAAAACCTTGCACTAATCTTCTCATTGCTTCACTCATTTTTTTACGTGGGTGGCATAATTTGATTCTAATAGCATGTACTGCTTCTGATGTTGTATAATATATATTAGTTATGAGTATACTTTGATTAAAATCTGACAACTTATGTTGCATTGTTTGACACCAGATTACAAAGATATCGCTTCAATGATAATATCATAGTTTGTGAGTATAGTTGATAAGAACATGAAAAAGAGTGTAAGATGTGAGAAGTTGCTGTATTAACAGTTTTAAATACTTAATGTGAGATGGATAAATATTTTTTAAGAAACCATTTCAAATGATTGATTAATTAAACTGGCACTGACTGTGTATAAGTGTGTTTAATGGCCTAACATGTTATCTTCTGTCATCCATCAGGAGAGACCTGGAATCCCCTGAAGCTGCACTACCAGCTGAGAAATGTCCGAGAGCGTCTGGCCAAAAACCTGGTAGAGAAAGGTGTCCTTACCACGGAGAAACAAAACTTCCTGCTTTTTGACATGACCACACATCCACTCACCAACAGTACCATTAAACAGGTATGATGTGGAGGCTTTCACTGACTCTGTGTTGTGTTATCAAGTTGATAAAAACATTGCAGGTAAAATGGTTGTGTTTAGTGCTACATTACATATTATTTATTCTCTTTTGGGAAAAAAAGCAAAACCTATAAAACAGGCATTTATATTTTATTGTGTTTTAGATTCATGACAGAAGCTCATATCTTTGCAGCAACCTACAAAAATTCCAAATGCTGATCTGCATTTATGTTTTTACACAGGCAAACAAGTAATTTCATTTCAAACGGTCTGCATTAATTTTTATTACTCTTCTAACACACAGTAAATAGATAGTCATACTGATGAATAACCACACATCAACCTGACAGATTATATATAAACACACTCGTTAGCTTTCCTGCTAATGTTTTTTTCTTATACATTGCCATTGTTACATTACAAACACGGACACGTCTTATCTTGCAATCAGCCAATTAACAAACAAACATCTACTGTGGGAATGTGCAAATGAGCAGCAAGTTAGCTGCCGTATATAAGGTAGCACTTAAACTTACCTGCAAATACTACTTTGATCTATTTAGATGCTTGTGAGGTCTTCAGTCTTCAATACAAGTACAAAGTTTTATCATTAATTTTCATTTAAGGGATAGTTCAACTTTTAACTATGAACACTTATTGTTTTCTTGCCAACAGTTGGATACTAAGATTAATACCACTCTTGTATAAGTTTAGTAATTGTAGAGCTACAGCCATGAGACAGTTAGCCTATGTTAGCTTAAAGACAGATAGCATTATTTATCGCATTATATCACATTTGTTAAAAAATAAAAAATAAAAATTTAACACGAACTAATGAGATATAATGTGTACATAACTGAGCTTTAGACCTGCTGGTCAGCAGAAACAAAACGAAACCAGCGTCCTTCTGCTTCTTGTCTTTTGCTAAGTTTAGTTAATCATCTACTGCATACAGCTTCCCATCTGTGTAAAGTACTCCTTTAATGTTGTTTCTATTCTGGATCTTCCAACCCAGTTGAAAGTTTGTAATGAGATGCACATGATGCATGTGACTGCTATATAAAACACAAATGTTATTGTTAATGCCCACAGCGCCTCGTCAAGAAGGTCCAGGACTCCGTTTTGGAGAAGTGGGTCAACGATCCCCACCGCATGGACAAGCGTGTCCTGGCCCTGATCCTCCTGGCTCACTCATCCGATGTTCTTGAGAATGCCTTCGCACCACTCCAAGACGACCAGTACGACCTGGGCATGAAGAGAGTCCACACTCTGCTAGAACTGGAGCCCGAGAAAGAGAGCGCAAAGCCCAACGCCAATGAACTCATGTGGGCTGTAGTGGCTGCATTTACTAAATGAAAACACCTGATTGGTTGGACTGGAAGATCTGGCTATGGTCTGTGTTATTTAATTGGTTGAAGGACTTCACTTAATGAGATGGACTTCAGTTTAATGAGACAATCTATTTTGGTTGGGGAGCCTGTTTGTACATCTATTCCAGATGACATTTTGGTGGTAGTCCATATTAACCCAATACTATCTGATTGGTGGTGGGCTTCACCAAGAAATATTTGGTCGTTTGGAATGGTCTCTATTGAAAAATGACTGACACACAGTGAGGTAAATAATCTGCCACTGCTAGGCTGGATATACTTGTAAACATCAACACTACGAACAGATGGGCTTCTGTTAATGTTAGATGACATCAAAGAACAAAGCAGGTGGCAGCAGTAGTCATGGTGAATATGAAGATTTTGACTGGGGCCAAGTTTCCCTCTACGCTAAGGAAACATCATCTCTCCATTACTACAAGATTTTGCCAGAACCAGATCATGGTTTTGTCTCCATACTCTCTCACATGCTTATGCAAGGATAAAGGATAGCAAATCGCACGGCTAATGATTTGCACTCACGCAGGACTCCTGCCTCCACCTATTCATTCCCACTTGTCTTGGGAGTACATGCTTAAGAGTTACTGTTAGTGTAGACTATCTGAATGTTTTACCGATTCACTCTGTGTCCTCATTAATTCTCTCTTCTCGTTTTCTCCTTGTTTGATCTTGAGGAGAAAAATGAGAACATAGAACACTTGAGTTCAGTCGCTACATCATTAAGAGTAAGCCGAGTAATTTGACCCTCATAGTCTTTGACCTAAATGAAGAATTAAACCCAGAGTCTAGCAAAACTCTTTATCTTACTAGTTTCTTGTTTTTGCAATGGGTCCATTCTGTTTTAGTAGAATGAGGCTAGTCTTCCGTTTCTATTTTTGTTGCTAATCAATGCTTGGAGTAGCTTGCCATTTATCAGTTATTTTGCACAGTCAGTAGCTCTGTAGGTAGGACTGTATTTATAGAGATTTTTCTTGGGTTGAGTAACACATTTGTAAAGATGAGATTAAATATTATGAACCTTAGCAACCATGGTTTAAAATAAGATCTCACTTATTTTGTCCACAGCTATTGATCTTTATGAATACTTAAAATCATTCCTCTAAACATGTAAAAAGAAAAAAAAATGTTCTCATTATTTTTATTTTTTAAGTTGAGATGTAAAAATGCAGGAACAGACAACAGCAGTCCAAGCAGAACAGATTGGACTGCTGTCAAAAGAGCCTTCGGAAGATTTACAGTATGGTCATTAGCGTTTGCTTTCGCAAATGGGATGGAAAATGTTAGCCAAGCAGGCTAGTTTCAGCTCAGAAAATATTAAAAGGCCAGCTCACCCAAATTAAAGTAAACACATTTTCTCTCAACATCTGTCGTGCAGGTATTACTGGTTTTATTCTATCTGAGACATCAACCAGGATGTAAGATAAGAGTAAATGGAATTTTCTGTGTGAGTGCTCATCAGCAGTAAACACACCTTTCTGGACCTTCCTGTGACAAACCCCAAAAACTTTACTGTACATTTTTCCTTGGAACTCATTTTCACCTCAGAGTTCATACAAGAAAACTGTGAGAGCATATTCTGTGGATTCATGTTATACCAACAGAGATGAGACTGTGTTTTGATGTTTGGATGAGCTGTTCCTTAAAGTTTCCCTCTTGCAATATAATGTATCTTTCAGTTTGTATGTCATGTCATAATTAGATGTTATTTCTATCTGACTGGCCCATATGGGCATGTTGTATTGTTTTAAAAATGCAATTGATGTGAGGGTTACTTGGGCCCCGTATGAATACATTTTAAGACTGAAACTGTTCAACAACATGCAAGCCAGTGAGAAAAAAAAAAAAAACTCCTCCAGACAAGCTTCACTGCAGGTTTGAAAGAAAACTTCTGTTTCAATATAAAATACAAATTGTAAACATCATTCTAGTCTATCGAGTGTGTGATTCATGTACGAAGTTACATCACCTATCGTTTCATGACATACTTTATAGTTCTGTCTTTTCCCCTACCTACAGAATACCAGTAGGTATAAAGACGTGTTGAGATCCGTTTACAGCAAAGAGACCATGCATGCTATTGGTGGAGGGCCGGGTACTTGTGGATGTAGCTTCAGAGAAAAGGCTTGTATGTAATTATTAGTCATTTTATGTGTAAAATCTAATGGAATTCAATGAAAGGGATCTTCTCTCCTATCCTGTATAATTCTGTATGCTTTTGTATTACCACAAAAAATAAAGTAAGGATCCTTTAAGTGCCTGAATTTAGCACTGTTTTGCTGTTGTTTTTTTGTTCCTTGTAAATACACATTTATGTTTTAATCTTCGTTTTGCTCAGTTTTAATCCTATTCCCTTATGATTAGCTCTGTAAATGTGTCACACAAACAATGTCAGATGCTTAATTAGATATAGTTTTAGCATAATGTCTTCTAGTGCTGAAATTATTAGGAAATTTGTCAGTTGACAGAAAATTAAAACCTATCTCCATAACTAATTAATTAAAGCAATATATAAGGCAAAAAATGTCAATTGAATGTGTTTGGGTTATGAAATGTTAGTCACAAAAAAACAAGCAAGTATAGGATGTTAGCTTTGACTCTATGGAATTACTCATGATGGCTATATGTCTCTAAAAGATTACTTTGGGACATAATAAAAAGATTAAAAGACTATTTTTTCCATAACTTGTTAAATTACATTGTCTTTCTTGTCAAAAGTCACAGTAGATAAGAAGATAAATACCTTTCTCATGTCTTTATCCTAGATGCTAAAGCCTATTGCTAGTTAGCTTAGCCCAGCATGAATAGTGGAAACAGGAAAGCAGCTAGCTTGTCTCCGTCCAAAGGGGAAAAAAACTTCAAGGAGAGCCTTTACAGCTCACACTAAACATGTTGTAACCCATTTAATCGGTACACAAGCATAAAAATGGCTGGCTGTTTTCCCCACTTTCCCTGTCTTCATTTTAATCTAAGCTAACAGGCTGCCTGCTCCTGCTACATATTCAACGTAAAGCTAAAAGCAACCCTTAGCTAACTGTTTCTTTGAATTAAGAAACCAATTGTTATTTGTAATTCAGCTGTAGTACACATACACAGATACTAGAGTTTTTGAGCGTATGTAGCTTTTTATTAACAACTACTGCTTACACCATTAGAGACATTTTTTAAAGGTCACACAAAGACTCAATTCCTCTGAGTCAACTTCCGGTTGACATAAATGTTACAGGCTTATAGAGCATAACAAATGCATAAATGTCCACATATATAGAAATATGTACAGGACATGTGTGAAAGATCATCATCTTTTAGCAGAAAACTTCCAATCAGATGTTCCACTTTGGTTTCCAGTCATCCGTGGGTCTGAACTGGTAGATCAAATACATCCCTCATATTTGGCCTTTTTTCTGTGGAGCTCCAGTTGTGAATATGACAGCAGTCCAGTCCACTGACAGTCCACATCCAACATCTCCATCAGGAAGTTCTCACAAGCGTTATCCCACTTGAGAGTCACCATTTTGCCACCAGTGGCGAGTCTGTATCCAAGACTCTTCTGCTTTGGCTATGAATGCCCGGTTTTGAAAAAAAAATCCAGCTCCTCCATTTGTACTTTCACATCACGTCTCACTTGACTTTAGTGACGTTCTTGTAGTTTCTGATCAGTATTTCCAGCAGTCTGTATCTCCAGTACAGCTCGTCTCCAACTTGACGAAGCTCCTTTCCACAGTTAACAACAGCAGCAGGAAGATCTGAGGGGAAAAAAAAATACAGGTCAGATAAGACATGTTGATTTTCCGTGAGGTAATACATGTTCACGTTCAAAAAGCTTCGCTGAAACAAGGTTAATTTTCATTAAACCTACATAGATACTCACCAGGTTTAGCCATTCTTATAGCGATAATGCTTCGGTGAAGAGAGGAAGGCTTTAAAAGTTCAGTTTTTCTTCTCTCTTGGTGCTTATAAAGCTGTGTAGTCGTGGCTCGACAAGAAGGAACAGGTTGAACTATATCAGACAGCAGAAGTCTTAAATACTTCTGGCTGACGTAACACCGTAGCTGAGGAATCCCCGTTTATTATGGCCAAGTCCCTCCCACTCGAAGGCTGACTTCCCTCTTTATGATATTGTTACAGCTTCCTTTAATCAGAAGTATTAGATAAAAATGTACTGATTTTACACTTTTTAGAACACATCACGCCATGTTGTTTGTGTTTGACACTTGCTGACTGTACTTTAGATTTTGATCAAAATAAACATGTTAATGGGGACAGATCAAGTGATTGTTAGGCATTACTCTCATGTAAAAATATTTACATTATTAAATCAGGATTTGACAGTATTATAAAATGCATTTAATTTTGGAAAAAAAAGTTTAAAAACATACAGTGTTGAATGACGCAACTTCTTATAGGAAGTAAAGCCAAAAGTTAATTCAACTACAGTGTGTCATATCAAGGAAAACTCAGTCATCACAGCCACGCCGCACTGTCCAGTAAAGACATGAGATTATAACCTCACACTTATATAATCACACCATAAAGATTTATCGCCTTTTCAGCGGTAAGCGTGGGACAACAACAGTTCACGGGAGCATCAGTGGCTGATTTTGTGTGTTAATGGGCTGATAGGGATAAGAGGTTTAGACACAGTGGTTGTTTTTCAAAATGTACAGTACAGTCATGATAATGTTGTTGTATAACTAGAAACTCCAATTTCTCAGAATAACCACAATGTCATGTGATCAGTGTAAAGTGTTTACATTACATGCACACATGCAGTAATAACAGACCACTGTAACATCGGTGCTCTTTTAGCGTTTTAAATGATTAAAGGACAGTTTTCATTGATTACATTCATTCAGCATCAAAGAGGCATTTCATTCAACCAGCACTGCCTCTAACTGGATTAAACACACCAGGACATCCTAGATACACCATCAACTGACTAAAGGAACTTAAAAGTCAAGGATTTATTTGTGCTTTCATTTTCCTTCAAGTACGGCATGCCATCTACATTCTCTGCCCTGTTCTGCCTTAACATGAGCATGTTAAGGCTTGCCTGTTGTCACTTCCTCTCTGATGAAACAGGGAAGTACCCAGGAAATTACTTCAGACTGCAGTCAGGTGGTCTGAGCCTGGTTGGTTCATGCAGTGCATGTGCAAACCAAATGATGTACTGCTGATCAGAAGCACACGTCAGAATTACACAGAAGTAGAATTACCAAAAAGTTTTTACAGGAAGTTTTTGACGTAGAGACAAGGCTTAGGGTGAGAAACCAAGAACCAGATAACAGTCACATGCAGATCCTTTATAAGATAGAAGTACCAAAACATTGATGTTAAAATGCCCCAGAAGTACTATCAGCTAACTGTACTTAAGGAATAAAAGTAAAAATACTTTTGGTCTCAAAAATACTTTTTTTTTTTTTTTAGATGAAACCAGTATGAGAACTGAGAAGAGCTAAGACATCTGAAACTAGACTCTGTTTATATGTGAGGGGTCAAAAGGCTAAAAGGCTAGGAACCACTGGCTTATTCTTTAACAGCACAACTGTTTTATAACTTTATAACCTGATTCTTGCTGTATGTCAAATAATCTTGAAAAGTTGCTCTTATAATCAACTGTGGTGGAGTGAAAAGCACCATGTTTTTTTAGTACAATAATGAAGTGGAGTAGGGGTAAATAATGCATAAAATAGAAAATTAAAGTAAAGCAAAATGCTTGTGTGAATGCATTTACCAACTTACCATTTGCACTATTGCATTTGTGCAGCACAGTCACATAGTTGCAGAAGGCATGGCCATGCTGCTGATAGCAGTGTTATAAAACTTGTTGTGTTCCCGCCAGTCTCTTATTGCCACACTCTGGAGGTGGTAAGGAAAGTGAATGAAGGAAAGTGTTCTTATTTTTTACTGGAGATGAACTATGAACATGCTAATCAGTTACTGTAACCACAGAATGCTCACGATACCCGAAGTCAACAAACTTTTTGTTGTGCAATTTTGGAAGATGTCCCAGACTGAATGGAAAGAGATGTAGGTTGAACAGATAAAGGCAGAATGGTTTTAGGGCATGTGTGACACTGTGTGTGTGTATGTGTGGTAGATAGGGTGTGCAATTGGGAAACAAAAAGCTAATGATAAAACAATAAATGTTGGAATGTGTTACAGTAAAAAGGCTGGGTCTGACATGTCAAACTTTTACTCTCACACAGCTGAACTCTGAAATCATGTACACAGTTATTTAATAGTATTGACGGATCCTTTACTGTAAGTATTACAATATTGACAGGATTGAGAAAAGGGAGTGTAGAAGTATACTGTAAGATCATAGGTCATAGATGAGAAACCATAATTAATGAAAGCCCATTAGCATCCTCCCTTCACTGCACGTATACACTGATGCCCCAAGACTGTATCCTAAAGCACAACAGTTTAATTATAGAAACCAATAATGTGTAAAAATGATAATAAGATTGTTGTTTGGCAAATTATCAATAAACATTCTGAATCATTTTTCTTCTATTGGATATTTTCCATTTTATTATATTTAATATGAAACTTTTTTGGGAACAATTTAACCTATAGCTGGCCTGACCTATAAAGCATGCATGTACCACAATCAATCACTAGGTGGCAGCACATTCACTGAATTGGGGTCTGTCACTGTCAGTTTGTCTATAGCCCAACCAATAAAGGTCTACTTAAAACATGTTAACCTAGATTTATTAAAACAAATTGTTATTTATGCACACACACACACACACACTTACAAATACACACACATTGTTTAGCTTCTAATATTCAATCCAAACTAATATGTCTGATGCCCCTGTGGGATCATCAGGTAGTGTCTTTGCTGCTGTTGTCATCTCGGAGGTGTGTCCCTAACCTGTCCCTCTCACTTGCAGTGGCTTGATTTGAGTAAATCAGCACACCTGGGCCCAGTGTGATGAAGTTATTTAAGTCCTGCAGTTGCTCTAACTAAGTCTCTCTCTACGTTGGCTGTCTTCACAGGCACACCACCGTTTGGTTTGGTTTGGTTGGGTTTGGTTTGGCTTGGTCATGCTGTCCTGATTTTGCCTTTTGTTGTGTTTTCACCTTACAACACTATCACACACATACACCTCTTTCACTCATTCACATGTGACACAACTGACCTACTGATTATCACATCCCATTCTTTAAATGTTTGATTTGGCTACTTAATGTGGTCTAATTTGGTTACATTTGATTTAATAAACAATTATTTAAATGTTTATCATGGTGTTCTTCCTTTTTTGTTGTGACCACCTGAGCCAGGTCATGACACATGAGCATCAGTCTTGAGAAGTTAAATGAAACTCACATCAGTTTTTGTGAATTCTAGAAAATAAAATGCGCTTTTATGTGCATAAGAAATGCACTTGTTTTGATGAAATCCGTGTTTTAAAGCTCTCTAATAGGTCTTTATACTTTTTTATTACTTTCTAATGCAGCTACTTAAAATAAAACGCTTTAAACTCTAGATCTCTCTTCAACAGGGACGCATTCAGCAATTTTTATTTAGATACATTTTCATAAGCTGTGCAAATATGTAGTTTCATACACAGCAGCCACAACAGACACTCCAATACCACTTAATAGCTCCCACTGTGGCCTGGGCCTGTCCCTGACTCTCTGTCACAACTATTACATTCATAAAAAATGAACGATTAAAATCAAAGTATTACTTAAGTATTTAAGCATATATAAAATTATCTCAATATTTTTTATACTTAAAGCTAAAGAAATCAGAATTGGAAGGAAAGTGTATGTGCTCGTTATAAACAACTTATCTGTCCAAAAATGCACTAACACCGCAACTTAATGTGCTATTTTACCAGATAAATATCAGTTCAATGATCTTGAGCTAAAATAGGCTGACAAATGCATTTTTTAAAATGGCAGTCAGCATTAGTTTTTTCTAATAAAGCATTCAGCCATTAACACACAGCTAGGAGAGGTGAAAAAAACAATGTTATCAGCACTTGATTTTAATTTTTCCGCATTTTAAAACGACTTCATTACTTCCAGTGAGTCTAAGAAAACACTGATGAAACCGAATGCTAATAAACTAGAAACATCGGATGATTTTTCTCTTGATCATTATCTAATAAACACCTACAAATTAAATTCTATTTATGCCGCCACTAAACCGCGCGCTACCGTTGAAGTCACGCGACTGTTGGTCTGCTGTGGTTGTGCGCGCTCCCGTGAAGTGGTAATACCGCTCGATACAACGTCCGCGTCTATCGTGTCCCCTTCCCACTCTGTCCGTGGTCTTTACAAGAAGAGACAGACAGTTAACAGTCAGTCCAACGACAGACAGGCACCCTGTTCCTGGTCCCTTCACAGACATGAAAAATCTACATTTTAAGGATAACTTCTGGGTAAGTTTCTAATTCTTTGCTTTGAGTTTAATGTTTTATTATTGTCATTGATAATTTTGATCGGAAAAAAAGAAAAGCCGCGTCACAAATTTGATCATACAGATGATAGACTGAGCTTTGCTACTTAAGATTATTTATCTGTTTTTTATCGTAGTTTCCCTTCTCTGTTGAAGTCGAGCTGTGATGAGAGTTAGAGACATTTTATTTTCAGCCCCATCAAATAAGTTCCACTTTTTATTCAGTGGTGAAGGAAGTATTAATAGCCTTGACCTGAGTAAAAATACTCAGTTGAAAGTCTTTTACTTAAAAAGTGCTATTAAAAGAACATACGTACCTAAACATTTCTTGTAATTATTATTCTTATTTTATTACAGTATGAGTATTTAATGCAGTTATGCTTGTAAAACTATGGCTATTGGTGTTAAACTATTATAAAGACCAATTTTTCTAATCATTATTAGTGGTGCATTAATGTATAAGTTGCGTAATGCTGTTGTAGCTGGTGAAGGTAGACCTAATTTTAATCTTCGTGTTACATTATTGTTCTTTTTTATGTGTAATCAATGGCAATGCACATTTTTTAAACTGATCAGATGTTTTGGAGGTAACACTTAATCTGTGAATGTAGCTGTCAAATGAATTAGAGTAAAAAGTATGATATTTTCTCTTGTAGTTGTGAACATGTACAAGTAAGTACAATGGAAAACTAAAAGTAAAAGTACCTTCAGACAATTACAACTATATAACTAACTTAGCTGCATATCCTCATACTTTCACGGAGATGAAAGGTCAATAATCAACTGATTTTGACACCTACATGTCTAGTATGATAATAGGCTGTTACCCTCAGCTTATCTAAATTATGGTGAAGTACAGCTCAAAACATCAATTTACAGTGTGTGTCACATGTCCTAAAGTTACAGCATTTATTTATGTCTGCGTTGAGCCTTGTCCTGCAAACTTCACTCTACAAATTTTAAGTAAAACAAGTTTAAGCAGTGGCTACCTTTCTTACAATAAAGGAAGAAGCATCTAAATCCTCAAGGCCTGTCTGTCTGTTAAATATCTGTTTTAAAGTATAACATTTGAATAATATAAAATCTGTTTATTAGTAGGACAAATAACCTAAACAAATATCCTCGAGAAGATGAACGCAATGAAATATTTGTCATTCTACTGGCAGAACTCTGACCTAACCTGCACTGGCGGCTATGACGCCATCATCCAGTATCTCAATGACGGCAAGAGGACGTGCAAGGAGGTGGAGGACTTCATGAAAGCCAGGTAATGCCATGATTTAATGATGCAAATATAAACGCATTTTCGTTCTGCTCTCGGCAAGATATGCAAAACTCCTCACTAGCTCTAAGATCCTGGCTAGCTTTGCTTATTTGGCTACGAGCTGTAATCATTGTTATCATGCAAGTAACAGGCACAATATGAGTTAAAGCTACAGAGACAAACATAGTGCATCAAAGCCATAGACCCTAGCGGTTCTTTGGTTGGTTTTATTATAGCCAGTTTTGAAATGCAGTCACAAGGTGTGATAGAGTCACAAAGGGCCATATAAAGAGAGTCGGAAGTGTAAATGAAAGCTAAGAAAGAAGAGGAACATGATCTGTGGATTTTGTAGAGTCATTATTGTGGGAAGGTTTTTTTATAGTTTTTATAGTATAGTTTTAAAGTAAATTTTCAAGTCTGAAACATGAAAACAATTTGAGTTGAAGTGGACGCAAAGCTATCAATGACAGAAATGAAAATGGATTAAACATTTTTTTAGGGAGGCTGAAGGTGCAAACTCAGATGCACAAGATTTCATCATTGACCTAAGTGTCAGTATAATAAAAGTGGGAGGAGGAGGAAGAACAAAGTTCAAGAATGTTGCATTTAGTTGGCCTGTAAATTTATTTTAACTCAAATTTTCATGAATGCAGCCTTCTGCTAATTCAGAGAATAAAGTGAAAAATAACTTGCCAACAGTAGTCAGCATTTGGTTTATGTTGTGATACAAAAAACTGCTCTATATGAACCTGTAATGACAGTATTAAATGGCAGGTAGACAATCCCTAAAGCTTTCAATACATTCATCTTTATGTCCCAATAGAATTGCAGCTTTCAAATGCCTCATATAATTTGCATTTGGATTTGATGTTACAGTATTTTTTGTACCTAGGAAAGTTTTGCTATTTTTACAAGAAAAGCACAGGTAAATCAGCACTTGTTCCTGCACATTACTGCGTCCTAAAAGACCTGCGGAAATGAATTCTCTTCAGAGAAGGAACAGAAAAAGTGTTTGTATAACCTACAATGCTGTAGCTCCGAGCTTTCCATACCAATAACAAGTAATGTATTGTGTTATTGAGACAGATTTTGTATTGGGGTCATACAAAGTAGGACATTTAAATTCTTATTTCCTGTTTCCTTATGTGATAAGTAATCTGTCCTCTCTCCCTCCCTCACACACACACACACACACAAACTTGAAGCCTATAAGTATTGACCATGATTGAAACATAGGCATCCTGACTGCATAATAAAGCACAAATGTGGCCATATTTAGCAAGAGGATATTACTTAACAACAAAGGTGTAAATATTCTCATCCAAGAGTGAAACAAAAAGCATTTTAAAAGCAAAAGATAAAATAGTTCCCATAATACTGCAAACACAATTTTAGTCATTAGCATGTGCAAACACATAGTTAGTCACGTAGGAAGCTCCTGTTGTGTATTTTGTAAATCAGACTTTTTCATTTCAGTGCTGCTGCCGTACCATGAATGACCTTATCTAATCTTGATGATGCAAACTCAATAAAATGATAAGACCAGTAGAGACAAAATTATTCCCAGGAGTTATTTCCTGGTTTAAAACACTCATGGCTCTTGTTTCCAAACCTATACAAATGTTTTTGATTTTAACAGAGGTTACCTGAGCAGCAAGGATATTTTTGACCCATACTTACATTATTACATTAAAATCACACTTAGAAATGGGTCAAAATCAGCACCACTCTGTGAGGTATAACTACATGTGTAAGCAGTATGGAAGAATGTAATTAGTAGTTTACATGGTGTTTATTAATACACAGTATTTTACATTTATCATTACTTCTCTTTAGAAGACATATTTCATTGTTTTACATTCTGTTTATACACCAGTGTCCAATTCTAAGTGCATTCATGAGCGCCTACAGCTCATAAATGCTAACTAGTGTAACTTAAGCTCACCATATGTAACATATCTGCATTAAAATGGACGGAAATCACTACTAACCACTGTCTGTTATATATATTTTGTTGAGTTTTGCACTAATCTTAAATTATGTCTGTTGTTCGCATTGTTTTCGCAAAGAGACCTCTAGTGGCAGAAAATTAAATGCTGTGCCTTTGTGGCAAAGCGTTGCCTTTTTTCTGTGGGTTTAGGACATTTTTATTTGGTTCACTTTTCCTAAATTGTTTCAATGAAAGTTTTATGCAAAAATTAATCTGATGGTAAAAGAAAAACTTAATCTGAGAGAGTCACACACACACACACACACACACACACACACACTCGTTTTAAAGCAGTCTGTATGTTAATATAAATGTGGTCCCGTATTTTAACTTTTTTGATGATTAACAATTTAATATGATTTAATCATGTCAGTTTCTAAAAATGTTTGCCCTCCTACGTTTTTTTAACGTATGCTTATATGCCAAACTTTTTTTTTTTCCTTTCAGGGCATCAATCGAAGAGAAGTACGCTAAAGATCTCCTCAGCTTGTCTAAGAAGGTGTGTGGGCACAGTGAGATGAAGTAAGTAACCTCGATGATGTGATGCTGCTATAATGTGTTTTACTGTGTCTATTTACAGTCTGTGGCTGTGCAGAGGGGACAGAGTACCTGTAAGTTTAGATTTGAGTGTAATGCCAAAAGACGTCAAAGATATAATCTGGTAACCAAGGAGGGGTAATTTTATCTCTTCGACAGTTTAAAAAGCAGAAATCAGGTTTGCATTACGCAACATTTCCATTGTTGTTGGTTTAGACAGTAAAATTGGACGTGTCAGTGTTGACTGGTAGTTTCTGCATCAGCAAGTCTAGTTCTCATATTGTTAGTGTTAATAATCAGTATAATCGTGGTTCCGCTGCTTCTTTTTAAGGTAGAGGGAGGAAGGAAGATGGTGGAGGGTGAGACAGGGACAATTATGTACTTAATTAAATCATAATGCTTTTAAATAACTCTCTCTTAAAAGCAACCTGTTTAGTTTTTATATAAACAAACAAAAGTTATGTTTACATTCAAAGTTTCTCACTGAAACGCACGAGCATAAAAAGTCTTTAAAATTGTTAAATTTAGCTCTCTTACCAGAAAAAAAGGCTTTTCGAGGCATAAAAAACTCTCAATTTCATTAACAAATGTCTAAAATGCTTTTTCCTTGCCTGCCAAATGATTAAAATGTGCTTGTAAAGTGTTTTTGCATGTGGTAAAAATAAATGCATCAGCTATCACATTGGTTTGCACATGTAGGTGGCTGTTTAAAATGTGTGTCATCATAAGCAATAACTGTCGCAAAGAGATGATTTTACCACAAAATTTAATGAAGTAAAATTCTATTGACAGTTGTTTCTATTTCACGCCACTTTTTTGGTCTATATTTTTTAATTGATTAATTAAAGAATAAACAATAACAGATTATCCTTGTCATTCCTACTGGTAGACAATAAGAAGACAGGTATTTAGTTGCGTTTTATGTGGACTTCAAAAATTTAAAATATAACTTCGTGAACTCTGAAGAAATCCTGCTTGTGGCCAATGAACATGTTGTGCATTTCCTGTCTTGTAAAATATATGCAAATCGCTCATTTTTTAAAAAATATTTTACATTGTGTATGGTTATATCCATATTTACATGTAAGCAGTCTTGCTCAGTGCATTTGAAACCGACAGCTAGATGTAATTTAAAATGTCATTGTGCACATCCATGAGGGCATCTTGTAAAGAAATTGATTTATAGTGCTGTAAGTGGTCAAAAACGTCACTTTATTGCTGTAATTTCCTCTTTGCGTATCATGTAGCTTTTGTTAAAGGGCCTTATGTATTTGCTGAAGTTTCACTGTGAACTCTTTTGATAGAGAGTGTGAAAATCTCTGTGTAATCTCCTTTTTTTCTCTCTTGAAGCACACTGAAAAAGTCCCTGGACATGTTCAAATTGAGTAAGTGCTCATCACCTTTGAATCTTAATAAAACTGCCATTCAGCCACAATAAACTTCTGTTCGTCTCAGCTTGTGTTTTCTGTGAAGCTCTGAATGTAAACTGTGTTTCTACCTCTACAGAGACTGAACATGTGAGTCTAGCTCACTTACAACTGGCACAGAGCATGAGAGAGGAGGCCAGAAAACTGGAGGAATTCAGAGAAAAACAAAAGGAAATGAGGAAAAAGGTTAGTTGTTTTATCAGCACTGTGATGCACTGAGGCCACTGTAGCATTTTTCAATACATATTGAGCTGTTTGCGAAAGAGGACCTTGCTGTCATTTCAGATAGAACAACAGATGGATGCTCTTCACAAGCTGAGGGCCTCACAGTTTAAGAAGACTATGGATGTAAGTAAAACCAAAAGCACATCTGAAGTTCAGAGTTAGTCATTACAGACTTGAAATAAATTATTACAAGAGGCACTTTTAGATTTTCTATTAAGAATGTTTTAGTTCCTTTTCCTTGTAATGTATTATTAATAAACTAAGCTGGATAGCATAAATTCATCCCATGCACAAATCTTTATTTAGCACAGATTCTACAAGTCATTGAAGTGCAGGGACCAACACTTTCAAATGTTTGAGACAAAGCTTTGAGTCTTACAACTGAGCATGTGACTGCCACTGATACTGATAAAAGATAACGACTCCAAATAAGAAGAAACTAATAAAGAAGCTCCAACAATTAATATGTTTCAAGGACTTAAAAATCCAGCCACTTAATATTTTAAATCCTTAAAAAACGTGAGGAAATCTTAAAAATCCACATGTAAGAAAATACTATTAAGCTAGCAAAAACAAATTGTTTACTTGATTTTCAACATTTTTGTCTTTAAATGCATTTTTATGTTCAAAAAACGTGACTTTGTCTCAGTAAGGATTGTAAAGCAGCAATATAGGAAGGAATATATCTGAGCTTACGTATATATATATATATATATATATATATACACACAGGCAATATCTGTGTATGGTTTATGGCTTTCGTCTGGTGACCTTTATTTATTTCTTTCTTATCCACAGAGTGACTTGTTTTTATGAGGTGCAATGAAAAACTTTAGAGGCCGTCCCTGTTGTGCATGTGTGGGGGCGTTACATGCACAGCGGTGTGCATGCATGCAGCAGGTGCAAGCAATAACTCTCATTAGTTAATATTAACATCACTTGATAATAATAAGCACCTGAGTTTCCTGTGCGGTGCTCCGTTTGTGCACAACAGGAACAGCCTCTAAAGTTTTTAATTGCAACTCTCTTGGTTGATTATAAAATTGATTGCGCGTTGAGTGTGAACACCTGCGTGATTGCTCATAGCTCTCATGCCATCTGTGGAGGCATGACGAAGGTATCTTGCATGAACATGAACAAAGCTTAAAGGCCTGCTGAAGACATAACTGGTGGCTGTTCATGCCTGTTTTTAAAGAGCAATTAAGTGGTGTAGTTTAATTAATTACTTAATTACTCCCTCACTCACTCGCTCAGTAAGTCAGTGACAGACTTTTGTGCTCTTATGGCTGGCCACACATTGCTGCAGTCTGCATTGACAGATAGTCCATTTTGATTCATGTCAGAGGAGTTTCAGTTGTGTTGTGAAAACAGAAAATGCTTATCCCGGCTCTGTTCTTCCTCTTCGGTGGGGGAAGTTGTTTTGACCAGTCTGGGAAGTGGACCACAGGGGCACCATTTAATCCCCTGCAAAAAGAGGAAGTTCTCCTCATGCACTGTTCAAATGAGAGTAAAAATTAGTTGATGGGAACAAAAAAAAAAATGGATTCCAGTAGATTAAAGCTGACAGAAGTTAGATAATATCATGAATCTACTGACATAAATAGTCCAGTACTGTTAGTGCTGTTAGTGCTGATTACCTCTTAATAATTTTGCCTGTTATAACATTAGTTGTGATAAGGAGGATACTGTGCATTAATAAGCATTAATGCTGACTGTGGTTCTGTTCTCAGACTAAGAAGACATATGAGCAGAAGTGCAGAGATAAAGAAGAAGCAGATCAGAATGTGAATCGAAACGCCAACACCAACAACACCAAGCACATAGAGAAGGTACAGTGAATAAAGAGCAGCTTCCCACTAATGGGAGATAAATGTAATGAGATCAGTATGAAACTTAAACTTTTACTCTCTCGACCTTTGAATCAGCTTTAGGGTTACGTTTGAGTGTATTTTTGTATTTGAAGTATGCAAACATGAAAAAAAAAGATTTTCATATTTGATTAATCCTTTAAGTCAGTTTTTTTAAAGAGAAATATAAAATTTAAATGACTCAATCACTGTCATTACTTTTATTTGAAAACAAGCTTTTTAACAGACATCAAGTTTGCCTCTGATAACTGATTTCCTGAATATATTTAGTGTATGAACTTATTTTTATCTGAGAGACACCAGATCAACAATGTTCATACAAACTTATGAGCAGCAATTTTGTTTGTGTGTTCTTTATCTGTCCTCTTTCAGCTCTACACAAAGGCACAACAAGCAAAACAGAATGCAGAAGAAGCAGGTAAGTTTACAAAAATCCGACCAACATAAGGTATCCACTTCATTCTACTTTAGCTCTACTATGAGGTTGACATTTTTGTATTTTACTGAAATATCTCAACAACTGTATACAAAATCACTTTTTCCTTACATGTGATCAATAGGTTCACATTTGTAGTTTTTAAGGGATGTTTATTAACAGAGAGATTTGAGACCGCAGTGCAGTTTATAATAGTGATGTATATGTTTAATTGGTAGACAGGTTATACCACCAGAATGTGTTATCTCTTGGAAAGGCGAGGGAGGAATGGCTGAAGGAGCATATCAAAGCCTGTGAGGTAAGACTTTAAACAACTCAGTGATTTTGACTTTAAACACATGTCATGTAATTGAGCTGAATGTTTCTGTCATGTTTCCCTTCACAGATGTTTGAAAAACAGGCCATGGAGCGTATTAACTTTCTTAGAAACACAGTCTGGACTCACCTCAATCAGCTATCCCAGCAGTGTGTCACTAGTGATGAGGTAAGGCCTCCAGTTATGGTAACTTTAAAGCTGCTATAATTAATATTTACAAGAACAGATCAAATGGGCATGCCTAATGTGGAAGTAGTGGTTTGTAGTTACAAAACCATAAGGAACCATAACTTTCCTGTTTTGGTTTACTGTCATTCCTCACAAGAATCTTGTTGCACAAAACTTTTTCAGTGAAAAAGCTCTGAAAATGTACTTTATGCTGCCTGTCCAGCTTCAAACAGCACAGAGACGCAGTTAGCGACTAGCTGCTGAACATAGTGGAGCAGTTGGCATCTTAAGAGCTGGGTATTCTCCCTGAGAGTCAATGGAGACCAAAATAGAGCTAAAAAGAGAATAAATTTTGGACTTAAATATATAAAATGAGCACAAACATGACTATAAATGCTCTCTTTAAGTGCTAATGTTGTTATTGGCTACCATGTTTGGTTTATCAACTTCATAAAGTGTCTAAAACCTGGAAATGTGTTAGCATTGTTGAACTTCTCTTTCCTCTATCCTCTCCATCGGTGGGTTTTTTAAATAAAGTTTTTGGTCAATCACCTGAAAAAAGGCACACACGGTCAAGAGGATTTCCCACTCTGTTTAGCAAAATAAGCTATCAAGTGCCGAAGCGAAACTGCAGAGGTTGTTTGGGAATTCACCCTATTAAGTAAAACATGGAGGTATCACAACCTTTTTTGTCATCGATCTTACTTTCTGAAAATACATTTGCAAAATAATGCTAACTTCCAGATTTAGCTACAAAATATGTCATCCCTGTGACACTCCGCCATCTATGTCAGTGTTAGGTTTAAAGCCCATTCTACTGCCTCTAAGTGGCCAAAAAAATCCACATTTCAAATCTACATTTCTTAGTAAGCAGATTACTTTAAGTCTATTTAAAGTAATCTCCCTTCTAAGAATATTATGTAGCCATATCTATAAAGACATGGCTTAATAAGATGTTGACCTTTTGACCTTGTTTTTCACCATCTACCTCTATTTGTGTGTACGTGGGTGTGTGTTTTGTGTGGGTGGGCGATCACAGTTTTATGAGGAAGTGAGGAGGTCACTGGAACACTGTGATGTCCAGGAAGACATCGAGCACTTTATTAACCTCAGAAGGACAGGCGACAAACCACCAGGTATTTAATTGATTAACACACATTTACAGAACAGCGTCATTAACAGTTAATCAGTGCTGGAAATCCAAAGTACACACAGAGTGGAAGGTAACGATCAGACATCACACACACAAGCATGCACTGTTTCATCACATGAGAGCACACCAACCGTGTCAGTCTTCCTCTTTATCAGCTCCTGTTGTCTATGAGAACTTCTACAGCGGTCAGAGGTCTACACCTGGAGCTCCACCCACTCGCCAACCCCCACCAGTATCCAGGTAAACAAGGGAGGGGAAACAGGAGAGGCTGCCACCTGTCTGACTATTTATTTATACTTTCATTTAATATTTCACCCAGTTCTTTACTGTATTTTTAGGACACAAACTGACTGCTATGTCCCTAATTGTTGACATTGTTTTGTGAATTTGCAGGAGAGGGCCATTACCTGATCCAGCAAACAACCTCAGGGGTAGGTTTTTTGTTTCTTCTTCTTTTTACTTTAATATTAATTGTGGTGTGTTGCTCGCTAATATAAGATCATGAGATGATTAGAGAGGATTGGTTGGTTTGAACACTTAACTTATCATGTTGTCTTTGCTGTTGATAGCTAGCATGTTGTTAGTTGATGGTTTTATCCAGTGATAATATAATCAGAGGTGTATGTAATGCTAAATGCTAAGGTGAAATAGCTGGAGAAGATGGATTGGTGGTTAAGGAAGCAGGCTAGTTAGTGTAACTTGCTAGCACACAAGTTAGCTTAACATGTTGTTAATATTCTGATTAGCTTAGCATGCTTATTAGGTTAAAATGTTGTTAATTTGTTGTTATTTAGCATCTTGTTAGCTGTTGGAGTCAGCAAGTGATGTGGGCTTGAATGTTAGCAGCTATTTGCTACGTTGAAGTTTTTTTTTTTTAATGGCAACCAATGACTTAACAAAGATGGACGACATTCATTTATTCAACCTTTATTTATTTCTCGGGAATACATTGGGGGGTGGCCCTCATTTTCAATGATGCCGAGATTACATTAGGCAGCAAAGCAGAAATACAATAGAAAAAAAAACAAGAAAAAGACAGAGAGATAATAAAATAAACAGCCAATAAGAATTCCACAACAGATTAAGATAATTCCTAGTTAAAACATGTACATGTAAGAACATTAAAGTTTCTAAGCGCGTTTTTAAAATCTCCCCATGTTATCAGGGACTTTAAGAAGGGAAGGGAATTTATAATTGACACAAGGAACATGAAGTGTTATCCAGTCCTGAGAGCAGGTCTTTATTGTTCAGAATACAGTGGTGGGTAGTGTAGGTATCACCGGTGATGAATCTGAGAGCAGAGTGGTAAACTGCATCGAGGGGCTTAAGGGTTGTAACAGCAGCATGTCTATAAATTACATCTCCATAATCAAAAACAGGGTGTAAAACAGATTCATCAGTTCTTTTCCTACTAAACATTGAGAAGCAAGATTTGTTCCTGTAGAGGAAGCTGAGTTTCATCCGCAATTGTCTAGTCAGATTATTAACATGAAATTTATAAGTGAGTTTCTTTCATCAATCCAGATGCCAAGATATTTCTAATATGGGACTCTTTCGATCGCTGTACCTGATAAGATGCTGATTACTCACTTCCTCATGAAGCACTTACATGACAGCTCTTCAAAACTCTTCCTCTCTTTTTACAGTGGAAGTAGTTGTGTCATCCATGTTCATACAACCAATTTGGGTTATCGGGTGTAGCAACATTGCAGCATTTAACAGAAACAGTGGACTTTCATGGATGTTTTAACCCGGCTTTTAGCTCATTTTGCTGTGTATCGATAATTGTCATCTGAGGTTACAGTGGCAGGATTGGAGCTCGCTGCTTTTTATTCAGCTAAACTGAATCTTAATTTTTCTGTTTTTCACACTCAATCACATCTTTTTGATCTTTCCTTTTTTTTTCTTTTTTTTTTCTTTTACAGAGGATACAATCTACTCAACAGTGCAGGACGCAGGCTACAGCGTTATCCAGTACTAAAATGCACATCAGTTGCTGGAGTTAATGTGCAGCTTTGCAATGGACATGAAGGTTGCACAAGTCCCTTCACTTCCTCTGTGATTTCCTGTAAAAGCAAAGTCTCAAAAGATAGAAATCAGTGACGCTAGTGTGTATGTGCATATCATAGGTGTGATGGTTAGATAGTTTGAACAAGTCACAGTGTTATAAACAGAACAGCAAATGTCAATTCATTTTTCATTGTTTTAAATTTTAAAACAGGCTTGACCAAGGACCTTGGTTTGTTATTTTGTTGTAGAGAACATTCTGTAAAATGAGGTAATAAACCTGTAAAGGTGACTTTCAGTTAATTACTGTGTAAAAAGTCATTTCCACTGTACAGATATTGAGCCTATTTATTATCTGCATGTTCATATTGTGTAGATTTCTATCTCCTTGATAAGTGCATCTTAGTTTACCTTCAGTTTTGTATTTATTTTTGTGGGATCTGCACTTTGCTCAAACTCTGAATAGATATTCACAAATTGTGTCATCTGCTGACTTGCTTTCATTTCCTCTTACATGTGAGTTGCATTTCAGCTGACCGCTGTCTTGTGATAAGTTTTTACAAAATCTCTCATTGTCTGCAGTGTGCAGTATCGTTCTGAATATCTGGGTCATTTTCTCTGGTAAACAACAGGCTCATTTTCTATCATCAAGAAGTTAAGGTGGATTAAGTGCTTTGCCTTAGATTAAAATTTAAGAAATTAAAATGCATACATGTGATAATGACATGCAATATTTTCTAACGGCTCAAGAAGGATTGTTGGAATTTTTGCACTTTTATTTTGCTCTGTTTATGTAATGAAAATAATTTTAGAAATTGCTAAAAAAAAAAACACCTTTGCCTCAGTTTGAAACTGCAGGAGTAAAAAGGAATTGAAATGGCATTTGAATGTGCAGCTGACCTGGTGTTGGTTTTTTACATAAATAAAATTGCACTTCTTGTCAGCACCATAAGTATGAAGGGTTTTTTTCACACTTTGTCTCATTTCCATGATCATTTCTTACTGTGAAGTGCTGCCTCAAAAGATAATTTTTTGACTAACTTGCTCCATCTAGTGAAGTGGTACTTAATGAAAATCCTTTTTCTGTCCCCAGCATGCATTTGTTAACTTAGGCTGTGCAATTGCATCTTCAACACTGGTTGGTTGCTATTTACTTATGCAACATTAAAGGTGCTGTTTTATTTTAACAATAGACAACAACAAAATAAAAAACCCTCAGCAAAAGTGTGTTCAGCTTTATTTCCACCAAATTTGGCAACATCATTTTCATTTTTATCTATTTTCTCTTAAATTTTCATTTTTATTTTTGCATTTCCTATAATTATAATACAGTACACCTCAATGTGAGTAAGAGTTTTTTATTAAAAGTCAGCTCCTCTTTGGGATGGCTGCATCCGTCTGTTGGCTGCTGTTTGTCTGCAGGCATTCGGTCTGAATACCAGAGCAAATAGGAATCATTTCCTGTGTCTGAATGGCTGGATGCAGAGGCCTGATGATAGCAGAAGAAAAGGTACTGGTGTGCAGGTTCTTCAGCGGCAGTCAGATCCTTTGGATGGTCCTATCTTACACAGAGTGCTCTGATTTGATCAGATCCAGAATAATTTGGATGGTCCTTTCACCTACAACACACAGAAATAAGAAATAATGACCTCTCTCCTATTTTTTTCCCCCCTCGGTAGAGGTTTTTCTAAAAACATTGATATTGATTTGACTTTAATCTGTGTAAGTCAGAATGAGGAACAAAATAGCTCCAGAGAGATTTTAGCTACTATTTGATGTTTCACATTTTTATTACATTTTCCTCAAGATTTTTCACATATTGCATTGCAGCCATGAACTCACTGAACAAAAGAGTTGATTTTAAATATTTTCTTCCAGACAAAAAGCCATTTGTCGCATTTTGAAGCTAAAGTTTACCTTCCAGATTCATCCGAGGGTTCTCCAACTTTCTCTCAAGCAGAGAGTCCATTAGCTTCCTCAAATGTTTGAAGATCACACCAATCCTTACAGGAGCCTTTAAGATGGAAAAACATGGTTAAATAAAAAGAAAAATCTGCAAGTAGATCCATTTTGTTACCCTTCAAAGTCAATTTCTTTTTCAAGAACTGCTGATTCAGGAGGGGAAAAAAGAGAAACTCAGGTGATCTCTGACCTGGAAGTGAATCCATCCATCTAATGTGATGAGCCTCTCTCTGTGCTGAATATCAATGTCACCCCCGAACAGCAGCATAGGGAATGGAGGTATCAGAGTGGTGTCTCTCAGGTAGATCTTAGTGTATTTTACCTGTGTATAAACATTTATTAGCACCAGTGTGACTCAAAAAAGCAGATATTACACCCACACAAACTACCTGTACCTTCTCCTGGTACAGCAGCCAGCCGTGTGTCTGAAGGTTGCGGTTCACGGACGACGGATGGACCTGAGCCTTTCCCTGAGGTGTCTCCACGGTGCAGGCCACTCGCTCGAGCACATCTACAGAGGGGGTGCACACGACCCGGGCCACGCTGTCGTAGAGCCCCGCGGTCAGCACTGCGTTCAGGACAGAGATCTGCTGCTTGGACAGCGAGGCGGCCTGAGGCTTGGAGAAAGAGGAAGTGGAGCGAGACGACCAGAAACCTGCCTGCTCCATCATCTTCATCAGCTCGTGCTTCACATCCTGGATAGAACGTGGAGTCAAACGCATGAGATAAGACAGGAGGTGGAGGAGAGACACACAGCTTTGGATGTGCAAACACAAGTGTGTGTTACCTCTATTGTAATGAGAGCTGTACGATTAAGGAAGTGTTTCCTGCAGTAGGACATTTCTGCTCTCGACCCCTCAGCCTGTGAGTTTTTCCACCTAACAGTGAGACAGGTCAGCAGAGGAAAGGTCAGAATGCAGTGACAGATATCAAGTCAACAGCATTATGGCCCAGTTTGCAGGCTAAAAGCTTGGATTCCTTACTGAAACATTTCAGGGACATTAAATTAACATTGGTGTGTGAGGTTTTTACCCAATATATGCATTGTATATCGTCAGGTGATCGGAGTTGGCCAATGCCAGAAAAGCTTTGGCCAGGTTTGCCTCATCCTTCCTATTCATCGGTGTGGAGAAGGGAGACTTCTCTGCGATGGCTGCCGCGATGGTTGCCTGAAACAACATCTCTTTTTAATATAGATGCAAAGCTATGAACGTAATCATGATTACAAATATATTTATTTAAATAAAGCAATAAGGTAAAAGGAAAAGGAGCAGTATTATTATGATGAGTCAGCAGGACGTACTATGGGCTCCAGGCAGCCGAGGATGGCTCCATAAATGAGCATCTTGCCAATCTTCACATTGACGGGCAGACCAGCCAGGTGGTGTCCCAGAGGGGTGAGGAGATGATTGTTGGGGTGACAAGCTCCGATCTTCCTCAGCAGGTTGACAGCGTTACTGACCGACTGGGGCTGAGGAGGATCAAGAGCTCGGCTCAAAAAGTCCTCCGGGGAGCCGTACTGACATTTCTAAAACAGGAGAAAGAAGAGAGAAGAGGAGTTTAGAGGGAGAAAAGAGAGAACACCTTTAACGGAAACTACAATAATGTAAATGTATTAACCTTGTGAGAACTTGTATATCTGTGTGTGTCTAGTTTATGTACCATAATATGAAGACAGAGCTCCTCCAGTGGGACCCGTAGTATTTCTGGAATGGAGTAATCCATGAAGGCATCAAACCTGAGGACAAGAGGGTTAACAGAAGCAAAACAGATCAGTGCATGTAAGTAGAAGTATAACATGTAGTTAATTTTTGTATTTTTTATGAGCACATTCTTTGTATCTATTCACATCTCATCCCTATAAAATGGACGATTACTTCCATACCTGAACTTGGGGTAAAGTCTGAAGCAGAAACCGTTTCTGACACGTCCTGCTCTCCCCTGCCTCTGGAGGGCGCTGGCTTTGGAAACAAAAGTCTCCACCAGAGAACTCATCTGGCTGCTCTCATGGTACCTGAGTGACAAAAAAGCATGGAATAAATCTCTATAACCTTGTTTGCTAATGTATCTGACTTAATGTATTTATTAGCCATGCTAGTGGCTAAAAATCACATAGAATAACAATATAATTTTGCTCACAGAGCCACTGTGCCAAATACAACCTCTTGGGTCTCTGTTGTTTTTTTAATAAAAAGCTTCGATTTGCTTATTTCTGACTGAAGCTTTAAAAAAATCCAACAATTTAGTTTATATGAGAAAATCAACTAATTGTAACTTCACAGAAAATAAAAGAATAATTATGTAACATTGTTTATGAGTTCTTACTTATTTTCTTTAGTCTTTCCAGTGTCAATGACAAACACGACGTCGGGAATAGTCACACCTGTCTCAGCAATGTTAGTCGACAAGACGATCTGAAAGAGACGCAGAGCAGAACAATAGGGATTTTCAGTAAGTATTTATATATCTATTCAGCATCTCAGTCAAATTATTTCATTATTATTGAGCATCAAAACATATTTTATTTTAACACAAGAAAAGGAAACAATTTTAATCAATTTTGTTAGACAGTCCAACAGACATGCTGCTTTATTCACAGATAAATAATACGATTGCTCTATTCTTATTTCTAAATGCTCCGTAATGCTATGTTAGAGGTACCTTTCTAACTCCAGCAGGGGGCACTGTAAAGGCAGCAGCTTGGTCCTTTGATGAGAGAGTCGAGTGGAGAGCAACAATCCTGAACCTGAAAGAGTGAGTCATAACTCACAGTGAACCTGATGAAAAGTACAGTTTGTGTTGTATCATTTCTTCTCTTTTTAAGACCTTTTAGCAGGATAACAATGAGTAAATATTGGATTACAGTACATGATATTAGTCTGTGTATGTCACCTGTTTCGATCTCTGAATCTCTTGTCAGAGGTGAGCAGGTCGAAGAGCTGCTGGATGTGAGCAAGACCTGGGAGAAACACAAGAACCGCTCCATCCAACTCTGCAAACTGGGGGGATTTTTCTGTCAAAACACAAAAAAATGATTAATTTAACAAGACCAAACATGTATGCATATGTACTCTGTACTGAATTAAATGGGTGTGATGATGCGTCGTACCCAGGTATTCAATGAGGTCAACCAGTAAGTCCATGTTGATCTTATTAGGGTTCATAAACTGCAGCACCTGTCGAGTCCTGCTGCTGAAGTGGTCAAGATCTGGACCCAGGTCCCAGCCAGAGGAGTCCCTCACTATCACCTCCTGAAACGGACAGACGAGGGTTGCATCAATAACACAGAACACAGCCACATATAGTTCATTACTGCTTTTGTATTACTGGAGTCAGTGTTACCTGATGCTGCAAAGTCTTGCCACCTTTTTGTGTGACAGAGATGCTGACTTCCTCTTCTTCTTCAAGAATTTTCTGGCAGTACTCCGAGTCCTTTTCCAGAACATAACCTGTCTGCTCCACTATATCTTCTAAGTGAAACACCTGGAAGAAAAACCACAGGAGCATCAAACTATGACTATGTGCACAGGCCTAAAACAGAAACACCTTTGTGAACTAAAGTGATCATATAAACCTCCTAAACCTTCAAAGTAGACAGTTAAATTAGGTTTTTATACAAGGAGACACAAGCTAAAGCTTCTCTTACCTCCACTGGGAAAGTCCTGCCAGGAATGGTGATGACTGGGCAGCGGTTGAAGTAGTTGGAGAACTTGTCGCAGTCCACTGTGGCGCTCATGAGGATCAGCTGCAGGTCTGATCTCCTCATGACAACATCTTTCAGGATGGTTAACAGGAAGTCAGACTGGACGCTGCGCTCGTGGACCTTAAGAGAGGAAGGTGAGGAGATGAGG
Organism: Acanthurus leucopareius; assembly: GCA_029814765.1. Classification (NCBI taxonomy): domain Eukaryota; kingdom Metazoa; phylum Chordata; class Actinopteri; order Acanthuriformes; family Acanthuridae; genus Acanthurus; species Acanthurus leucopareius. Next base: position 8,367,162 of record JAQMCX010000027.1, on the reverse strand, counting down.
TGAGATAGACTGAGAATTCATTCTCTTTAGTCTCAGGCAGGAAAAAAAAGAAATGTTTTACAACTAGTAAATCCAAGCTGCATTAAAAATCAAGTTCCAATCAAATTAAACTCCAGTTAGGACTTGAAATATGTTTTCTTTTCTTTTTTTTCTTCTGCATCCCATTCCAGTATATTTAAACCTGGACCCTATTTTTGCATGTTTTGGTGCGCAAAAAATAAAAAAATTCCTCTTTAAGCTTTGGTCAAAGTCTGATCATGTAATTCAACCAAACGATGCATATTTTTTGGATTTGAATTAAACAAATATGGCTCTTACAAATTACTAACTTGAAGATGGAAAGGACATTAAACAATCCGTCAACACTGTGTTTGATCAGTAACTTTCAGCACCTCGTCTACGATGATGTGGGTCAGGGAGCTGAGGTGTCTGTCATGCTGCAGCTTCCTCAGCAGAACTCCAGTGGTACAGTAGAGCAGGCGGGTCCATTCTCCAGACTGATTCTCCATCCGGATCTGGTATCCACACAGCGACGACTGCAGGGTGATTTCAACATGAAGCATGATTACAAGGGCAGGTGACAGTGCATCCTCTCAGCCTACGTTACCAAAATGTTTCATATTAAGGCCTATTAAGGCTTAAAATGTTTTATTTATGATGTATTTTCACCTTTGACCCCGGTCCGTCCTCACAGCCGAGCTCCTGGCTGACTCTGCAGGCCAGGCTCATGGCAGAGATCCTGCGGGGCTGCGTCACCACGATGTTGCATGGCTGCGCCTCTTTGCCTCCCGTTATCAGCTCCTCCAAGAGGAACTGAGGGATCTGAGTACTCTTTCCGCTACCTGTCTCACCAGCCACCACCACCACAGGGTGGCGCTGCAGGGCCTCGAGGATTCGATGCCGATGTTGGAAGACAGGAAGCTGCTCTCTTTCTGCCTTTAAGACAAGATACACTTTAAACTGCTTGAATCTGATTTATGCATCTTTAATAAAGACCATCTTTAATAAAGATCATCTTTAATATGGCAAATTACAAAACGCTTTAGTGTGTTTACCTGCAGTTTGAGAGCCAGTGAAGACTTCTTCAGCTTTTTTAAAAGCTCTCTTGATGCCTCAAGTGCTCCTGCTCCTTCCTTCCTCCCTCCTCTTTTCTCACTCTTCTCCTCCAGTTCCTCATTTCCCTCCCCAATATCAAGACCAGCCAGGTTCTCCCAGGACTCTTCAGGCTCTTCATCCCCAGGCCTGCCCTGACCCTGCTGGCCTTGGGATCCAGATTCCTGCACTTGGTGCTGGTTCTGCTGCTGTTTTAGTCTGGTCAGGAGTCGGGAGATGAACTGATCTCGAGGTTTGTTGGCAGCAGTGCGGCTCTCCTCCTGTTTCTGCTGCTCGCTGTCTCTCCACTCCAGCCACACATCTCTGTAGGTTGGAGGGAGGAGCTGGTGCACTGACTGAGTTTGAAAAATTAGGAGGGTTGGCAGTGAATTATTTAGTTAATGTGAGGTCGGAAATGGCACAGAAAAAATCTGCTATCCTCTGCAGGCATTACCTGTCCTTTCACCAGGTTGTAGAGCGCCAGTGTGGCTGCCAGATGTTGAGCCTGCATGCTGTCCTCAGTCAGGATCGTTGGACAAACCTCAAGAACATCATCTGGCCTCTGCACACGCACCCTGATGGATGCAAAGACACCAGATCATACAAAATGATTCTAAGTGACCAAAACATTTAAACAATAGGTTTTAAGAATCTAAACAAGCACCACGAAACTACAAGACTCTACATCAAGATCTCTGCAGAGCTTCATTTAAAAGAATGTATGTTATTGCATGTGAACACAAGGACACAAAAAACATGCACATACACATGCACACACACACACACACACTCTCACACACTCTCACACACTCACTTGCATCTCCAGTATCTACCAGCTGCCACCTTGTTGAAAGCCGGTGGTGGACTTTTGGGCAGATTCTTTCTGACCCAGTCGATGAGGAACTGTTTGGGGGACTTTCCCGTCCAGCTGCGAGCTGTGTAGTCAAAGTTGCGAATGTCTTTTGGCTCATTCTTCTTCACGACTGCAAGTGAAAATGGAACAAAATGATCAGCCAAAAATCTTTAAGTTCTGGCTTCACTGATGGATTCTACTATAGGGGAAAAAACTGCTATAGCTTGTTTGCATTTCTATAAAACAATCACAATTGTCTTGGATTGCTCTAAGCCCAGTGGACTCAGGCGTTGTTAATTTGAACCTTTCTCTGCAGGAGGAGCCTTTTCAGCTTGATCGAATAACTTGAAGCCAAGATCCTCTTTGTCCTCGCTGACAGGAACTGCTTTCTTTTCCTTTTGAGGCACATCCACCACTTTTATAGCTGGATTGAATATGGGGTGGGACTCCAGTTGCTTCATTTCTAGAAAAAAACAACAAAAAAACAACACATTTGTTTGATAAAGAGTCAAAAACCAGTAAGAGGAAACTGTTTAATATCTGCCTGTGCAGGTCAAAGCACACTGACCTTGCTGAATGATGCGTATTCTGTCCTGTGCCATCCTCTGGCTCATCTTGTCTCCTTTTGTCTTTGCAGCAGCTGCCATTTCTTTCGCATCATACAGTTGAGCAGTGAGGATCAAATACCTGTCGTTCTGTATAGCAAGAAATAACCCACATTAACGACCCTATTCCTCATAATCAATGACATTTACTAAACAATCACAACTCCTTTACTTTATATAAAGAGCGGAGAAAAACAGAAATCAGTGCTGAAATGTGGAAACTTTCAATGCAACATTCATGCTACAGAAAAAAAAACAGTTTAATATTTTTAGAAACATGGTAATTTACTTGTCTGAAGATATAAATGAGATTAACACCTTATTTCTCAATAGGTTCATTTTACAAAAAAACCCCAAAAACATAGCTTTTCTATCACTCAGCTAAAAAAGTAAAGTAGCACATGTCCAAAAATATTCATTCATTTTGTGACAAAATTTGAGATCTCAACTATAAGTTCTTATAAATTTCACTTACTGGATCAAACTTTTCATCCAATTCAGGATTGTGTGGTTTCTTCTTCCCTCCTTCCTCTTCCTCCTCCTCCTCTTCATCATCACTGCTCTGCTCTGCGTACCTTAAGATCCAATCCTTCACACTTGCAGCTTCATCCTTCTCAGTGGCCTGGAAAAATATCACAAGCAAAAGGTGTAATTTGATGTAACAATACACATCTATCCAGACCCCTAACACACTAACATAAACACACACACCTTAGTGGCCTCTTTGCGAGTATTGGTGGGTGCTTTGGGACTCGGAGGTGCGGGTTTCTGCTGAGCAGGAGGCTGAAATCTGGGCCTGCTCTTCTGATTCTCCTCCTGCATCTGCTGGCTGAAACCTTCTGGCAGCTCATCTGGTACACGGACAAAACAAATAAGAAAGTGTCAGATTTGACAGACTTGAGTCCTCAAGAGCTACAGTAAATGGTGATGACATCCTAATGACTGCTGACGCTCTGTTACCATCTTTAAGATTGAGGCAGAGCCAGTCGAGAGCAGAGTGGAGATCCCCTCCATACAGCACGCTACTCTTCATCGCCTCCTCAATGTGTTCTCGCTTGAAGTTGAACTTCTGCAGAGCTGTGTACAAGTCCTGTGAGCACAAAGAAGACAATGTCAACCTGAATACAACATGCTCTCTTAGAAACAGGGCCAGAAGGATGATTTATTATTCTTTACCAGCAACTTCTTGCTGGTAAGTCTGCCCGATATGGGTCCTTTGTCCCCATTTTCGTCTCTAAAGTCATTGATAAGCTTGATGATCTTCTTCTCCAGGTCAGCTTGAATAGCAACCTGTGTTAAAAGGTCAAATCTCAGTTATCATCAACATTTTTTATGTTTATAACAAAACGCAGATTTGACAAAATGGATGAGATTTATGGCTAAATTAAAAATGGTCTCTTTCACCATATAAACAGTATTACTGTGTAAAAGCCAAGTCAAAAACAGGTTACATAATTAGTTAGTGTACAAATGACTCACTTTAAGAATCGACTTGTCTGAAGCTCCACCTGTGTCAACCTGAGCAGTGTTGGCAAGACTGTAGGTCTTAGGAGCTAGAGGGAGGAAAAACGTAATTGTGTGTAAGTTAAAAGTAATATAGATTGATGCTGAGCCAGATTTCATGTTGAAAAGCTTTAATTTTAAGATTTCAAGTCATCCATATTGGGCTGCACCTATCAACTGTTTTCCATTTAAGTCTGAAATGGTTGAAAATGTAGCATACAGGCAATGTCACCACAATGTTACTGGACCCCCTCAAGCTGTGAATACACAGCAGCAAGGCGTCATAATATATGAGGGACATTTATGAAAATGTAAGCTGAACAATTCTAGTATTTTTACTATTAGAATTTATTAGCTTTGGCGCTGAAATGTGCTCAACCCAGACGACCAAAAGTTTTATTACAGGAATGCAATAAACAAACAGGGTTCAATAGTGTGATCACCTATAATACGATATAAAAGGCTCCAATTTAGCACCTCCAGCTACAGGCTGAAAAACGACCATAGCAACTTCTTTCAGCCGTTCACCGGTGATTTCACCGGTCTAAGTGATTATTAAAGGGGTTATTGTTTACAGATACCATGATGTTTCTGAATTGATGACACCAGTCACACCTTTTGATTTGGTCTCTTTTGCTGGTTTAGTCACTTTGTTGCTGCCTTGCTGTTTCTTCGCCTCCTCCGCCACGCCGTTCCCCGGTGCAGCACCTCCAGTCCTGCCCGCTGCTGCTGCCACCGGGGCCACGGGTGTAGCCGCTTGCGCCGCCGATTTCTTCTTCTTTCCACCCATTATGTCACCAAAACACTGCCTGTCAGCGGCTCCTTTATGTGGCCAAGTGATGTCAGGTCATCCGCAAAGTCCCGGAGGGTGATGGTTAAGAATAGAGAGCAGAAAATGTGTATTTCCCTCGGTATTCCTGTCAAGCTGAGCAAGTTTGGGGCTTCACAGTTGCCGTACCGGAAGTATTACTGGGTAACAACCTCGTGTTGTATTGTGGGAAGTGTGCCCTTAGTAATCATGGCAGACGCCTTTGGAGACGGCTTGTTCAGCGTGTTTGACGATGAACAACAAACTACCACAAGCAAAAAAATACCTGCTTCCTTGACACCAGATATAGGGTAATTCATGGGTTTTCGCATTTTAAAATTTGATAATAAATTAGAAGTTCCGATTTTCCAGACAACCTGAACGTAGCATGATGTCTACGCGTGCTAGACAGCATTTCAGTTAAAAGCTTGCGCGAACCTGCTGGTTAACCGGTTAGCCATATTGTTAATAAAACGATAAATAGCTAAATTAGTGAAAGCATTTTGTCCTACTGACAGGCTTTAACTTGACAAGTTTTTACAGGGTGTTAATTATAACTTTTAGCCCGTTTTTCGTGAGACTAAGTGGTGAGAAGTTACAACTGTCAAGCTAGCAAACCGTTGGTGTGTCGTGTAATATAACAGTAACGTACATCAGGTATTAGCAGTATTAGTAGTTTTTTTTTAATACTTTGTCGTTGTTTTTGTTATCTTTTATTCCCTTTTTATATGTTTCAACAATTTTGTCTTCCATTGTAATATAACGTTAATGTTTACCCGTGTAGACCTCTGTACTTGCTAGCATGGTAGTAGCTAACGGGAATCTAAATAATTACATACATAAATCAAATTTATAAATGAGTTAATAAAACTATCTAGAACAGGTTCAGCTAACCACTCTACACTTCTGCACTTGTGCGTCTATTCCTTTTCCAGGAAAGTTGGAGGTAAAAATGGCACTGAAAAGGATACTGGTCCATCTGCTCGGGTCAAGAGGGAGGCAGATAGTGATGGAGGAGAGGAGGTGGTGTTTGGAAAGAAACCTCGACATGAAGCAGTCACTGCTAATGACCTAAAGTGAGATGAGTTACATGCACACTGCACACTATGTTTTGGTGTTAATGTACATTTGTTTGTTGGTATACTCTCAGCTACTGTTAAGGACACATAGCCACAAAACAATACTAGGTACATTTACCCAAGCGCTCAATGAATCTTAGTGTTGTGAGGGGAAATACTGGATGGAGATGCTGCAAAGTTAATTAAAAAGTGGCTACTTAGTTAACATACGTTTGTTTTCCTTCAGTCTTGCAGAATTTATGCCCCAAGTGAAGGTTGAGCAAGTGGAGACTGTGGAAGGATGCTCACATGAGGTAAAGACTGCAAACTTTGAAATGCAATAAAAATAAGAGGAAAAATCATCCTTGTGTCTGGAAGAGTTTGTACACCATTCAGTGTCAGAACAGCTTCAAATTTCTGGAGGCATGAACGTCATTCCTCCAAAATATATTTTTTCATTTGGTGTTGTGATTAGTGTGATGGATATTGCTGTCCAGCCCCTTTTCTTTAATATGTCTGATTTCTCTGATGTTAAAATTTTTTTAAAATTCTTTCTTATTTTTACAGGTTGCTTTGCCTGCCAACGATGAATATAAGCCACTGAAACCTCGTGTTGGAAAAGCAGCCAAGGTAAAATATGCCTTTAAATCAGGTCGTCTACTTTTGGAATTAATTTAGTTTACTCAGTGTAGGATGAAATCCAGTTACAATGTAATAGCTTTTGCATTAATTAAAGCATTCATTAATTTCTAAAAAATATTTTAGATTTAGTTGGTTTACAAGAACTAGTATTACTCATATATTGTTTTTCTTTTGTTTTGACATGTCTTGCTTGTCTTGCAGGAGTACCCTTTTGTTCTTGACCCGTTCCAGCGTGAGGCCATCTTATGTATTGACAACAATGAGTCTGTACTTGTTTCAGCACACACCTCTGCTGGCAAGACTGTCTGTGCCGAGTGAGTATCTCCAATACGCATCTTATCACTTAAAACCTGTTTTTTTCTACCATATTTGATTAAACTGTTTATCCAGTTTACTAAATGCAATGTCTGATTAAAGCTGTAGCTTGGTTTACTCTTGTGTCCTCCTCTTGCAGATACGCTATTGCACTGGCCCTTAGAGAGAAGCAGAGAGTAATCTTCACCAGCCCCATCAAAGCTCTCTCAAACCAGAAGTACAGAGAGATGTACGAAGAGTTTCAGGATGTGGGATTGATGACCGGGGATGTTACCATCAACCCTACTGCCTCCTGCCTCGTCATGACAACAGAGGTAATAAATGGGAGTTATTATCAGCTGTGACAGATGTAACTTTCAGTTAAAGGGGCATCTTTTGGAAAATGTACTTGTGAAGCAGCACTGATGGGTAAATTTGATACTATGAACTGTTTTTCTCCCAGATTCTGAGGAGCATGCTGTACCGAGGCTCAGAGATCATGAGGGAAGTCGCTTGGGTCATCTTTGATGAGATCCATTACATGAGAGATGCAGGTGCGCACAGAATGCAAGCGGCTCAGACGTACCGCTGACTGACTGACGTTTAGTCTGGTTTAGAGAAGAAATAAATAGTAACATATGCTTTGAAAAATTGTGTAGATGGTTTATTATTAGGAAGACAAAAAACTGATTCAGGCCTTGCAAAGAAAGATTAATTTCAGTTTTATTTCCTCATTTGAAACAGCTTTGAATCTAGAAATAAAAAAATAGTTTAGAAGAAAGACATCACAGCTGTGCATTTTTTCCAGCTGGAGAGGAAGCTGTAATTGTCAGTCTGTTATTTTTATTGAATACAATTGATTTATTTCATCTAATTTTTCATATTCATATCATTTTTGATATATTGTGCAGCTATATGTTTTCTCATAAGGAAGGATTGTAATATGTTTGATTAAAGTGCTTGTGCTGCTTTGACTAACAAATAAGCATCTATCTCTACCATAGCTTGACAAGAGAGTGTTTTTTATTTATAATTTTGATTCGTAAATTTCAGCACAGAGTTTCATTTTATTCAGTACTTGTTAGAGGGAATTTAACACTCTCATCATTTTTCGTTAGAGGTCTATTGTTTGTAGCAAATTCCTCTACTTTCTGTGTATTTTAGAGCGTGGTGTGGTGTGGGAGGAGACCATCATTCTTCTTCCTGACAATGTGCATTACGTCTTTCTGTCCGCCACCATCCCGAATGCCAGACAGTTTGCCGAGTGGATTTGCCACCTACATAAGCAGGTATGTTATTGTGTTTGTAATAATATGTGTATTTAATTGGCTAAGTTACTGTTTCCCTCCTCCTGTTACATTGGAACATGACAAGTAACTTTCTATATAAAATAATATCTTTTTTTTTTTCAACTCATTGTCACATAAGTAATGAAATATTTCTGCTTCATGTCTCCTGCAGCCATGCCATGTCGTCTACACAGATTACCGTCCTACTCCATTGCAACACTACATCTTCCCAGCAGGGGGCGACGGACTCCACCTGGTTGTTGATGAGAATGTAAGATCACCTTTAAACTTAACTTACAGGGGTCTGTCAGAGCTATCGAAGACATTAGGACAATTAATTCTATAGAAGGCCAGATGTGTCTAGTTTCACAAGAAATCAGAGTTTCTGTCTTATTTCTTTCATTTCATTTTTTTTAATTAGGAAAAATCTTCACATGATATACTTGTTACCTACTCTGCCTGTGTTTTGCTTTTCTTTAGGGAGACTTCAGAGAGGACAATTTCAACACAGCTATGCAGGTGCTGAGAGATGCAGGGGATTCTGGGAGCAGCAGCGGAGGGGGCAAGTGGGACCCGAGAGGACGGAAAGGAGGAACTAAAGGTGAGTGTGTGTGTGTGTCTGTGTGTCCATTTTCAGGGTGAAAACACATCTTAATTTCAGTCATTACCATCAGACTTAATGTTTACGTGTGCTCTCATATGACCTCCACAGGTCCGTCCAGTGTGTTTAAGATAGTGAAGATGATCATGGAGAGGAACTTCCAGCCTGTCATCATTTTCAGCTTCAGCAAGAAAGAGTGTGAGGCCTACGCCCTGCAGGTGGCCAAACTGGACTTTAACAGAGGTATGTGTGTCTGTAATACTCCTGCAAAGGTAAATACAGCAGTCCTGGTGGTGCTGTGAAATGCATGTGTATTAAAGAGTTCAGGTCAAAGCCTTGAACCAGTGGAATGAAGGCAGCTGATGGTTTTCACTCATCCTTTTTTTTTCATTCTGAAGTGAATAAGGTAAAATTATGTGTTAAGTAGTTTCAGAATGGATTTTATCAGTGATTTTTTTGCATTCAATGCTGAACTTCTGCTGACTTGACTGTTATAATCTTAAAATCTTATCAGATTTGACAGTGTAGTTTTGTGTTGACAACTCTGATTCGTATTTGTAGATTTTTAATGATTTTTTTTTTAAGAGCTGCAAAGGTTGATTAGCACATTGATCGATGAGCATATCACTTAGGTTTAGATTTGCTGAACAGATTAGGGCAGGGCTATATGGATTGATATCTTTATACTTAAAGGCTAAGTACTCAATATATGTGTCTATGTATTTTTTATGAGTTGGTTTAAATGTTCAGTTGTAGGTTGGGCTGAGCGTTGGGGACTAAGTCAAACATCACAATATTCTGACCAAGTAACTTAAAATCAACATTGCAACAATATTGTGAAAATGGCTACTAATGTTACAATGACGTTGTTACATAAGCAGCAGTAATGTGGATACAATGACTAAGTGAGTGATGACAAATTAAAATGACATCACTCTTCTGAATTGCTGCCTCTTAAGTCAAGAGAAGAGACACCACTTACACTAACACTTATGAAATCCAAATGCCAAAACAAATATATTTTGTGACAGATTGCCCTGAGTGTTAGGGAGGGGGTTGAAATTAGGCAAGCAAAACGTTTTTACTGAAATTCAATATTGTTGGCAAGCCAAGCTATATAAACCGTCCCCATCGAGCCAGTGTGATGAGTTTGGCTTATTGTGCCTGCACAGCTGCTGTTTGGTCAAGTGGATAAGTAAAGTTGCTTCAGGAGGACAAAACTCTGCAGGATGGGAGATAATCCAGCAGGAGAATGAATTTGGCTCGTATCGGTCCGCTTCAGGCTTTTTCAAATAAAACATGATGTTGTGTGAAGTTTTACATGAGAAACAGTTTCCTCCCGAACTTGGTTTGTTTTTCCCTGCATTGTGACATTTTTATAAATGAGGAGGTTTGTTTTAATGCTGAGCTCTTGCAACGCTGAAGGCCTCTCCTTTGTCATCGCTGCCAATTTTTTCATTAAGATTACAAAAAAAAAGGTAAAATCTGCCAGAGATAATTTCTCATTTTCAACAGCTTGATGTGTTATGAGAATTCTCTTTTACCAGATTTTCTTAGAAAATGAGGCAGATTGTATCGAGTAATAGCAGCCAAATGACTCAAGCAATTTTATTAGATTGAAGACAAACTTCACTTCATGAGGAAAAATAGTGAAATAATTTCATTTGTGCGGGAGTCAAATTATTCCTTTAACTTCTTCAATGATTTAAAGAAGAAGCTTTTGTGACAGAATGAGTGAGTGCTGTTTATGCCTGTTGAAAAAAAATGTATCACAATGTTTTAACAAACATCATGAGTTTAAATGACCCTCGATACAAACCAAAGCATTCGCAATTAAAAAGAGCTTCAATCATGAGAGTTGTTTTCTGTCTTTGTCTGTCATTTGAAACTCACAGGGACCAATTCTCTTTAGCAACAGTTGACAAGCTGGAGTGTTTAAGCAGCATGTATGTAGGCAGGTTGTTGGTGTTATGGAGCTCCTCTGTTTGTGTGTGTAGGTGGGTTATAATGAGGAGAGGGAGCCACGTAGCTCTCACAGTTTCTGTTGATTCTCAACTAGCTTTTCTCGAACCCCCACTATTCCCTCTCCTCTACCTTTTCTGCTTTGTGCAGAAAGTTTTTTTTCCCCCCTCTGTCCATATCTCCCTGAGTCTGTTTCTGTGAACACTAAACACAGAGCCCCTCCCCCTTCCTGTGACATAGTTTCTGGGCAGTGTTTGTGGAATGGCAGAGCTGTGTTGGAGTCAGGGGACCGACTGGTGCCGAAACACAAACCAACTGACCGACTGCAGAGCTGCAAAAAAGACTAATTATGGAGGTTTTGTTTGGTTTATGCAAAGACCTGACAGGTGAAGACAGACAGATTGTGCAGTTGTGATGCTGACCTGCAGCAGTGGTAGTTTTTTTTTTTTTTTAGTAGCACAGTTTTTTTTTCCGTAGTTGCACAGTTGTTTTTGCCACTAATGATAAAGTCTGTCCATCCGGCAGTTTGATCCAGAGCCACATATTTTAACAATTACAGGTCACTGCTGCAAATTAAAGTTGGATATTCATGGTCCACAGAGGACAAGATTTTATGATGTGTTGACCCTGGATCTCTTGTCCCCCATTAAGTCAAACTTTAGGTCAGCCTCCAGGGGCTGCAGCTAAACTTTATTAGACTCTTGACTCCTTACTTGTCCATTAAAACTCAGCTCTGTATGTTGCATGTGACATCAAGTTGATGTATTTTTAGATTGTTTGTCCTCGACTGACAGCCGCTTTTATGTCGACCTTTTGTCTTTTTGTCAGTGGTATTGCTTTGTTTTTAAACCATTAAAATAAGTCCTATTGACACTGAAGTCATTTGACGTCAGTCATCAGACCTTGTGGAAGTCCAAGTTCTGACTAACACAGGCACACACGAAGGAACGGTTCCCAGAATAGTTTTATGAACAAAGAAAGACCTGTGACTAAGTTTCCACATCGGCAGAAATGGGCAGAGATGGCCAACCAGCCACAGCAACAATTAATACGGCAACAACACACTGATGTTGGCAAACTGAGAGCATCAACATAAAGTGTAGTTAAAAATGTGGCAGCAGTCAAATGTTTGTTTGTGCAGTAAAACCTTGGCTACAATCTGTGGCTTCAAATAAAATCATTCATCAACTGACCAGAATGAATATTTGTAAGAATCTTGAAAATCTGATAAAAATTCTATAAAATGACAGATATTAGAGAAACTATTGTGTTGAAACAAGCAGCTGCAAAATCAGATAAAATAAGAGTTCATGCAGACTTAAAGCAAATACAGTAGAATTATTTTCATACTCTGTCGTCAAATAAACTTTTACTGCAAGCAGCTCTATAAAAAACTCTCCAGATTAACCACACATGCCAAGAGAAATTAGATTAGATATGACATTTTAAAAATACCCCAAAAGTGTGGCAAAGTTCGTGGATGGGTAGTGAAGAGTGACAGTGTTCGGGGTGTGAGACGTGACTTCAAGACAGTGTTTAGAATATCTTGTGAGCTGTTGTGAGAGGACGATGTTGAAGAAGTGCAACATTTGTTTTTTCCAGATGACGAGAAACGTCTAGTGGAGGAAGTGTTCAACAACGCAGTGGACTGCCTTTCAGATGAAGACAAGAAACTCCCGCAGGTGAGGAATACTTGTCTTTCTCACTCCCTACAACTCATGTGATGTTTTCCCAACCGTCCACATTGTCTCACGCCCGTTTTGAACCCAGCGTTGGCACCTCGTAAAAAGCTCAGGAAAATGAGTTCAACTGCCTTAATGTAAATAGCTGCACACATTATGTCAACACAGGCTCAAACACAGCACTCCTGTTATTCTACCCTACTGTGCTGAGTCACACTATGAAATCCAGCCACGTTGAGGTAATAGTTGTCAGTGGGCAGACCACTACAGCATGAGCAAACAGCAAAGCCAACCATGCATTACACTTTTCCACTACCAGGGTCAGATGCTTTTCCACTCTCTGGTGCTGATGTTTGTGATCGTACAACCAAACTGTTAAATTTGAGTGTTCTCCTAGTTACATAAACAAATTTTACAACATTAATCAGCCTGTCAACGCTCTTGGTTTTCCTCAGGTGGAGCATGTGCTGCCACTACTGAAGAGAGGAATAGGAATCCACCACGGAGGCCTTCTGCCCATTCTGAAAGAGACCATAGAGATCCTTTTCTCTGAAGGCCTGCTCAAGGTACGACTGTGACTCATGATGGTCAACACAGCTTTATTAAACAAGCAAACATAAGTTTAAACCATGCAGCAATTTAAAGGGCTTTAAAACTTGGGTTATCAGGCACTTGTTTAGGAGCCAGAGGATGTAGACTTTCGATAAAAAGCCTTTAAAATACTTGTAAGTCCTTAGAGTTTTGTAGCTTTGTGTCCCTGAAGTTTCTTACACACCCTTTTGATGCTTGAAGATTTCCTTTTTCCACAAGAGCAACAGCATTTGGTGTTGAGTGGATCCAAAGACTTAAACTCTAAGTACAACTCTGTTTTGTTGGACCTTAAAAAAATGACTCTTCAAATGTTTTTGGGTAATGAAACAAATTTCAAGACTTTTATGAGGCCTCAATACACACAATGTTTTCTGATAAGAAACACTAAATGTGAATACACGACTGTTTGGATGCTCCACAGGGAACCTTTTCAAGCTGAGCCGAAAAAGAATTTGTGAGAATATTGAGATGAGATCATCTTAACGTTGGCTTTTTATTTTCATCCAAGGCCTTGTTTGCTACAGAAACATTCGCCATGGGCATCAACATGCCGGCTCGCACTGTGCTCTTCACCAGCGCACGCAAGTTTGATGGCAAGAATCACCGCTTTGTAAGAGCACAGACACACACACACACACACACACACACAAACACAAACACAAACACACTCACAAAGACTGGAGGCATATCCTTAACACTAATTGCCTGATCCTCACCCTTAACCACTGACCAAAAACTCCAAATGGGGACACTTTTGTCCCCAGTTTCTCCCCCCGTCCCTAATTAACTAAAATGCACACAAACACACATAGACACACAGTAATTGGCACATGATAAATTCAGTCCTGTGAAGAGGAAAATATGTGCAGAAACAGTTAATTTTTCTTCCTTTTATCTCATGTTTCATGCTAAATCCTAATAAGTACATTATGTTATGGAAATTTAATTTCCGTAGCCGAGGCTGTGGTCACACATAAGCAGGATGATGAGCCCAAAAGTGAAGTTTATGTTAAACAGACACGCTTCTCTGGCGAGCTGCTGCTCAGCCCATTAACCTCCAGTAATTGTGCTAAGTGAGGCTAATCTCCCGTTAACTGCACCTTCAACGTGTAGCCAGTAAAAGTGGTAAAGCTCCACACAAACTGTGCTATCTCTTTAAACCAACAGCTCTGCCCCTCTGTGCAGTGTGTAGCTGTCACACAGCTTTTTGCTGCATTGAGGCCTTTATAAGGTCTTCAAATGCTGCAGCTAGCATCGCCACATAAACAGCCACGTATTGTTTATAAGAGCTTGGGGCTGTGTGTGTGTGTGGAGCTGCTGTCACTAAGAAGCACCCTTCATCTTCACTTCATACACATTGATTTCCAGCTCGTACACACATGCACACATGCACACACACATGCACACACACATGCACACACACATGCACACACACAATGGCTCAAAGAGAGTGTGAGAGAGAAGAGAAACTGCCCTCCAAGAGGCTCATCAGGAACATCTGGTGCATCTGCCGGTGCCAAAGCTCCACGCAGGCACTCGCAGATTTAAATACACACAACTCTCATTCCTTTAACACACTGTGGTTCAAATCAAAAGCTGATCTCATGGTATGCCTGAAATGAAAGAGCAGATCATTTAAGCACAAAATAATCTTATCTGCCTTTTTTTTTTTTTTTAGCAGTTTTATTATCCATAGAGCTGCAGATACGTGGAGTTTAATCAAAGCCATTTGCAACACAGAAAATAGTCCTCAGAGGCTCATAACAAACGAGCTCCGGCTCTTTCCCACAAGACAGTTTCATCACTTTCCATCACTTAGATTTCTCTGTTACTCATGCAGATACTTGACTGGGCTCCTATTGCATAAATGCCTTGTCTGATTTCCAGAACGTTTTGTTATATCCTCTCTTACATATGCAATATATTTTCATAAATGCTTTAAACTCTTTTCTCAGTGGTATAATTTATGCTTCCAGTCTATCAGAGCAACAAATGTTCATTGTATTACAACTACAAGAAGCATTAAGTAACATTTTTCTTTCCTCTCGATGTCCTGTGTGTGTTTTCATGTGATGTAGATTACATCAGGGGAGTACATCCAGATGTCTGGACGAGCTGGGAGGAGAGGAATGGATGACAGGGGCATTGTTATTTTCATGGTGGACGAGAAGATGAGTCCAGCTGTGGGCAAACAGCTGCTCAAAGTATGAATATGGCTGCTACTGTGCTTTTGAAGTGCAAGTTCAAGTGATTTTTTCTGAGCTGCTAGTCATCGATCACATATTTGCAAACCCGTTCTGTGCTGTCTGCACGTTCTTCAGAAGCAAGAATAGACCCTCTATCACATCAATGAGACATTTTCCCCCGCTGTATGCTGAGAATTAGTTTGAATGATTGAATGGAAACTGTCAGAAGTCACTCTAAAGTGGTTTTCTCTGCAATTCTTCAGGCTGTTTGATGCTCAAGCAAAAAGCTTGACTACACAGTCACAAGAAAGCCAGAGGCTCTTGGTTTTTTGTCTTTGATTTGACACATTTATAGCAGCTATAAATATGTAGTTGCATAGCTTTTGAACAACGCTGTGTTAATGCAAAGCTCGTGCTCAACTCAGCGGGTGTCCAAGAGAAAGCTGTCGAAACACTGTGGTTGTTGAGTTTTGGAGGTTGTTGCTGTAAAAATATCCTCATTGTTTAATTTTGGGAAAGTGACTTTGGCCCGCGTTTATTTGAACCTCATGCCTTCTTGGCACTTTTTGCTAAAATGCTAACAACACAATAAAAAGGCATAATTAACCACAGCTGTATATTTGTATTAATATCATTATATTATGACATCATTTCTTTTCATGTTTATTTTTGATTGTGTCTGGTTTGTATCACACTGTGCAGGGCTCAGCAGACCCTTTGAACAGCGCCTTCCACCTCACCTACAACATGGTGCTCAACCTGCTGCGAGTGGAGGAGATCAACCCAGAGTACATGTTGGAAAAGTCTTTCTACCAGTTCCAGCACTACAGGGCTTTGCCTGGTGTTGTGGAAAGTGAGCATTTTTTTTTCATGTTTCTCCAGGCAGAGAGAGCAAGTAACTTGTAGAGTAATTTGACTCTGAATTTTGTGCAGACATCGATATCTGCATTCTTGATTAGCATGTATTTGTTTTCTCTCTGGTTTGTGCTTTGGCAAAAGGCTTCCCTCAGGGTGAATTTTGCATAAATTCAAAAATGGCAAACGAAACTGTTTGCTGATCCACGTTAAAGGCCAAAACATTTATCACTGTTATGACTGCAAGTTGACACTGATTCCACAAAGATATCTTCCATTATTAAGTTTCTGCTAAGAATTATTTTCCATGTCAAAAGGTTGATGTGTAGAAGGTTTTCAGGAGATGTTGCAACGCCGAAACAAAAATATTTATATCCCCTGTCCTGGCATGCCTTAGACCTAGTTTGAACTCTAATCATTTTTCTGATTTTTTGTGCAGAAATAAAGAAGTATGAGGAGCAGTACCATGCTATTGAAATCCCCAATGAAGAGGCCGCTGTTACTTACTACAAAATCAGACAGCAGTTGGCCAAACTGGGTAAAGACATACAAGAGTTCATCCACAAACCCAAGTACTGTTTGCCCTTCCTGCAGCCCGGGCGACTTGTCAAGGTAGAGTCTCACACACGTAAAATTTGATGACCGTAGTTCTGGATTCACATCATTTAATGGCTCTTTGATTTGAACCTGCAGGTTAAAAATGAAGACGCTGACTTTGGATGGGGGGTTGTTGTAAACTTCTGCAAGAAGTCTAATGTGAAGGTGAGTTGGTGTGTCACGCGTATGTGGGACCATTTACATGTGGCTGTGACTAATTTGCCTTTCCTTATTTAGACTACCACAGACTCAGAGCCGCTGTATGTGGTGGAGGTTTTGCTTCACTGTAGTAAGGACAGTGTGAAAGATGCTGCGACTGAGGCTGCAAAACCTGCTGCTCCAGGGGAGACTGGAGAGATGCAGGTGGGTGCAGCAAACACAAAAACACACTTAACTGCATCACATACGCAGATATGATTACATTTCTCTGTGATCAGGGCGACTGAAATTCAATTTTTCTCTATAGGTGGTCCCAGTGATGCTCCATCTCCTGACTTCCATCAGCTCAGTTCGTCTTTACATCCCCAAAGACTTGAGGCCATTTGACAACAGACAGCTCATGCTGAAGTCCATACAGGTAAAAACTGCAGCCATCTTGAAACAAAGACATGAAACAACTCAACAGATATCAGTATCTAATGTGTTCTTTTTCCTTTTTTCTTCCCCCCTTCTTACTTTTTGCCTGCAGGAGGTGCAGAAACGTTTCCCAGATGGCGTTCCTCTGCTCGACCCCATAGATGACATGGGCATCAAGGACCCGGCACTGAAGAAGGTTATTCAGAAAGTGGAGGCCTTCGAGCACCGAATGTACTCCCACCCCCTGCACAGTGACCCCAACCTGGAATCTCTCTATTCTCTCTGTGAGAAGAAAGCTCAGGTGAGAAGCTGAATGATTTGTCTTTGAGTTTGTGGGTGTGTTAAAGGTCAGCTCCAGAAACCCTGATAAATGTCAAACTTTAAACCATTTTAAGACACGTCAGTTATATCTTGTTACTATTAAAGCATGACGTGGTGTACAAAATATCTTTACTGGCCTCTACATCATCTTCCTTTGTTATATTACAGTTAGTGACCTTCCATTGTGTTTTTCCTGCCAGACAGGTCGACTTCGGCCATTTATACTGATACTGACAAACACAGGAAGGAAGTGAGGACAATATTCCCACAGGGCCTCACCCATAAGTCATAGGTCAGATAACAGAAAGAAATCAAATCACAGCAAGCGACAAAGTCTTATTTGTCTCAGATATCCCTGCAGTGGGTCTGACTGTGTTGTGTTGTGTAGCAGAAAAGGACCACAATCTCTGTGACTTTTCTTTTTTTCCAGCAATTTGTTGCAAAGCAGAAGCATAACATCCCTACAAGTGAAGGACTTTAAAGAGGGAAAAATGCAAACCTGTATATGACAACTGAATTTATATCTATAACCAGAATATATTCTTTCAGAAAAAAATGCTAAAAAAAAAGTCACATGTAGCCTTACCTAATTTGCAATGGCAGAACACAACAAATCATTCAGAGGCTCTTCTGTTTAAATGCTGTCTCTGTTGTCTTCACACCACCAGCAAAATCAATAATTGCTAATCAAAACTGTGAACTCCTGCAGTGCAAGCTTTACAGCAACCATACAAATCTTAACAAAGTCCTCTTGGATTTCTCAGATTGATTGTAAAAAAAAAAAAAAGTCAGGTATTAGCTTTATATTACAGAACTATCAAAATTAAATCAGATCATTTTGTAAATTAAAACAGTTGCTACACTTCCTGAAAAAGTGAAGTGGATGACTTCAGCATCAGAACATACAGCACTTAATCCCATTTTTATACATTGGCAACACTTTGAGATGAAGGAACGATAAGCACTTTAAAGTCCTGGAACTGAAACCTTTTTAAAATCAAAGCCTGATCCTCATACAGTGTCAAAGATGTGTTAATGTCCTCCTCATAATTTAAAACAGTGTGCAGATTCGTTGTGCTCTGCTTCACAGAAGAACTAATTAAAGGCCCGGTCAGACTTTTCAGTTCAGTTCAACCTGACTCGGTTCATACTTGGGAAGTTAAAAAGGCAAAGTATGATGGATTTAAAACACTCACATTGGCTTCACCTCCGGAGGTAAAAACAAACCAGACCATGTTTGACAGTTTGTATAAACGTTTACATGCCGCTTTAGACTTGTGTGTATTGGGAAATAATAGGGTTATCCAGTACAGTGTAAACTGGATTACTCTCCGTTTGATTTGCTTGAGTAAGAGATTAACCTGCTCCTCTGTTAGCATCCCTCCAATCCCTGGTCGGCCTTCTGCAGCTAATCCTCAGTCTCATTTCTGCAGCTAACCTCAGCGTTGCCTTTTACAGTCCAACACAGGCCATAGTCGTCTGTTTAGATACATGTATGTTGTTGTGATGCTTTTTAGCATTTGCATCAGAAAATTTAAAGTTTCTAGCTTTTTTTTAGAACATATGATAGATTACTTCACATGCAACCATCAGTTGAGACAAATTAAGCTACAATTAATCTTAAATCTAAATATATTTCCTTTTAGTGATGAGCCTTGCTGGTGAAATCTCTCTGTGCACATGTTTGCGTCTTTGGCTCTAAGGTGTGTTGTAATGATGGCGGATGAAAGTTAAGGTGGATAACAGACATTGCTGAGGTCAGATAAACAGGCAGACGAACATTTGGCAGATAAAATCCAAAAGTCCGCTTCATCTCAGTGACAGTTGGTTTAATGTTTGAAATTCATTCATGCACAAAGCAGCTGGCAGGTTTCAGTGCACATTTAATAATGTTAATCCTTTCTAAATACTTTGGAAAAGCTTCTCCAAGTTTACATTAACTAAAGGCCGCATGGTAAAACAATTGTGTGTGTGTGTGTGTGTGTGTGTGTGTGTGTGTTTTTAGATTGCGGCAGATGTTCGAACAGCCAAGCGAGAGCTGAAGAAAGCACGGACGGTGCTGCAGATGGACAAGCTGAAGTGCAGGAAGAGAGTCCTGCGACGCCTCGGATTCGCCAGTCCCTCTGATGTCATCGAGATGAAAGGGCGGGTCGCCTGTGAAATCAGCAGGTAAGGAAGGACAGAGCTCACACCGAGCAGACACACTTTGAAAATATAGAGAAAATATTCTGCTTTTAAATATTTTGAAGTTTTTTCTGAGACATTGTTGTTTCCTGTAAAAGTTTTGCCTCTAAGCGGATGAGTAAGCCCTTTTGAGCGAGTTGGCTCAGCTGTCTCTTGAGCCTGCAGCTGATTTACTTGCACACCAGCATTACTGTGGTGACACTTGGACACTGACGGCGAAGGCAGAGATGAATGTGCAGATTGTTTAGTTTCAGAGCACATGGCAGAAACTGTTTGTGATGCAAGTTCATGGGAAAAAACAACTTCAAGATACCGCTTTTAATTACTGCTGTGTGGATAATCTAATCAATGAAACATAAGGATTTCATATTTAAGATTCTGGAAAATAAAAAATGATTTAACGTATTTTATGTATGTTTTTTTCAAAATTGCCAGAGTTGTTGCAGCAGCTGATAACATCACAACAAAGAAGAGACATCAAGCTTTCTGTTCAAACTTTATTTAATATTTTGGACCCAACGACCTTTATTTAAGGGGCTTTTGATATCTTTAATTTCAAACAAATCCACTGGCTCTGCTGGACTCAAATTTTGGCAAGCATGCTTAAAAAGTGAACTCTTTTGCATACAAAACAGTTATACATGCTGGTTCATAAGGGAAGTGCAACCACATCAATGGTGGTACACATACAGACTGAATTTGTCTATTTGTTGACTAGATTGACAGACTTTGGCCTTAATGTGGTGAAATGTCTGCACTTTGAGCTGAAGCATGAGGGGTCATCTGATCTCATTCTTTCCTTGCATGCTCCAACATCTCATGGAAGGAATCTATCAGATCCTGATTGATAAAGTAATAAAATATCTAATCATTAACTCTGCGTCAATCTTTCCAGTGGTGACGAGCTCCTGCTGACGGAGATGATTTTCCACGGCCTCTTCAACGATCTGACGGTGGAACAAGCCACGGCCCTGCTGTCCTGCTTCGTCTTCCAGGAGAACGTACGAAACAAACTCACACAAACACGTTAAACTCATCTGATTCTCCATACAAACAGACACTTAAGCCCCCCCCAACACTAAAGAGATAGAGAGCCGGTTCCTGTTCCCACACATTTCAAACTCTAGTTGCCTTTTTGGCCTCTTCCTTCTGCTTTGCAACCAAAACAGAAACCTGAGGTCGATGTGTGTTTGTCCGGTCTGATGGAGCCTGTTCTCTCAACGAGGCAATCCCAGATCCCAGCGTCACACGGTTTAACAAAAGCTTTTCTTTGGCTCTTTATCAGCTCAGTCCCTCAGCGGAGCAGAGAGAGCTGCTGTCTGAGCTCAGTCACAGCTCCCACTCTCGTCTCTATTTTGTGTCTCACTCAGACGCTCTGGGAGAGGGGATGGCGACAAGCAGCTGTCATGTTTGCATACCAGTACAGGTCCTCTGTGTGTGTGTGTGTGTGTGTGTGTGTGTGTGTGTGTGTGTGTGTGTGTGTGTGTGTGTGTGTGTGTAGAGAAGCTCAGATAAATACAGAAAAGAGTCTCCCAAATATAAAATTAAATATCTAAAGAACACACATCAGAACTCAACA
>JAQMCX010000027.1:8313159-8345784 GCA_029814765.1 Acanthurus leucopareius | reverse complement strand
TATTTACAGCCTGGTTCAAAAAACGTTTTTTCGTCTACAGCTTCTCTACCATCTCATGAAAACTCTGAGGGGGGTGATTTTTTTTCTAAATCATTTGTTTATTTTATATTTAAGCTTAAAATTCGGCTATTCGGCTGTTGATTGACAGCCTGCTGACGTATAGCCAGGGGCTGTTAGCTGAGTGGGTAGGCTGTCTGTCCTTCGACCCCACCTCTTTTCCCATATTTGGTTTTTTGTCGTTTAGGCGGGCTCTTGGAGGAGTCACGTGCAGGCTAATGGCGGCGCCCAGGACGAGATTTCTGAGGCTTCACTTTCGCTCATGCAGAAACCAATGGGAGACGTCACGGAGGGTTTGTCCAGTGTTTTATACAGTCAGTGGATGATATTTAAGATGAAACTCAGTCATCTCAGCAACGACAAGCTTAAATCGTGTTTTTACAGACGTTAAATGAAGGAAAGATGGAGGCGCTGAAGTGTTTTTTACAAAAAGAGCTTCAGTTAGAATCAATTCAAGGTTAGTTTTCTTCTTATTCGATCTGACCGTCTGTCCCTGAAAAGCTTTTTTAAAAAACCGTTGTATCACAGCAAAGAGGACAAATCAGTCTTCACCAAATTCAAATCTGCTGCTTTAATCCAGAAGCAAATTACATTGTACTCGTCTGATAGCTGAGCAGCACTCGCTCAGTTTCATTACACATCTCTTAGCAACTAAGCGAACTCCATCAGCGAGGTCAGCAGCAGAGCTGACGGCGGCACACAACGTCTGAACGATGGAGAGAGAAAAGAGAAGGACGTCTAGTTTTAAACTTTGCAAGAACAAGAGAACATCTGCCGACACGAAACAGAAAACCAGCCAAAAGCAACAGTGATGAAGTTAAAAAAAAATGACTGATTGTGTTTCTCTGAGTAAGATTTTGTTTTTTAAACCTGAAATAAATTGTTCAGAAAGAAGATAAATGAAGTAATTGAAGAGGATGAAGTTCTTCACTTCGAGTGAAACGTGTGGTCGCCTGTTAGATAAACTCAAATACTTTGACTTTGAAAAATTGATTAAAACATTCCAATCAGCTGCAGCTCCCTGTGTTAAGAGCTAATTAGCAAATATTAGCATGCTAACATGCTAAATTTAGACGCTTAGCAGTGAAAATTATACACGAGGTACACGTTATGAACATGTTAGCGTGCTGACGTCAGCATTTTCTGGGCTCGGTACTTTTACTTCACGTAATTTAGGAGGCAAATGTTGTTTTTTTCACTACATTTATTTACAAACTAGTTACTCAAAAGATTCAAATTAGCAACGTAAAATATAATCAGCAAATGAAATGATGTGGTATTGATGATAATATGCCTAAAAAAAATTATTTAAGTCATTTAAGTGTCTCAGCTTTTACCAGCTGCAGCAGTAAAGTGATGAACGCATGAATTCACGGGTTAACCGCGACCTCTTGAACGGTAAACGTAAGCGAGGTGACGGGGGGTTAAAAAGCGTCCTGATCTGTGAGGAAAAAATGAATCTTTGTGGCCACAAGAAGCCGCATCAAACTGACTGATGGCTCTTTTCTTAGAGCCCGATGAGGCGTTCATGTCTCCTGTTTTTCCAGAACGAGGGGACGTCATGCTTCAGGGCCGGTCATCGATCAGCCCGCCGGGTTCTTTTATTTATTTATTCATTCATTTATTTATTTATTATTTGACTCACTCTATGTGGGAGGAGGAAAGAAAAAAAAAGAAAACTGTTTACCAGTCGCTCCGTCCTTTCTTCTCAGTGCTTCCTGAACACAATGTTTCACTGTGAAGCTGTTTGTTGTGAATGTGGAGGATTTCTGAACCTGATAAACTGCAGTTTTTGCTTCGTCTCGTTTCACGTCGAATCCACTTTTATCGGAGGCGACGCTCGGATTTGAAGCGTAGCTGCGTGTCAGACGTAAACAGCTGGGTCTATTTCTGGAGTTGTATTCATGTCGGAATCAAAGGCAATCGCTCAATGTGAAGCGGTAACCACGGCAACTGACCGTCTCTCCTCCTCCTCCTCCTCCAGATCCTCCCCGGAGTTCGCATCATCATCGCCAACCCGGAGACCAAAGGACCGCTGGGAGACTCGCACCTCGGAGAGGTCGACACGAACCGCTTTTCTCCTTTGTTTTTTCATTTTCTGTCTTTCTTCGTCTTTGTTATTATTCTGCCTTTTTTAAAAAAAACCTTTTCTGTATTTCATAATGTCTTTTTTGTCTGGTCTAAATCCTTTACATGTCTTTATCTTGCCTTTAACATCCTGTCCACCTTTTTCCTTTTAGTCTCTCTTCTTTCTTTCTGTCCCTCTTTGTTTTCTGCTCTTCTGATGGCTCTCTCCCTCCTTCCTTCACATTTATTTATCTGATGCTTTTTAACCTGAGTAACTTGAAAAGGGTCCGTTTGCACCGCGAGGATTCGACTGAACTGCTTCAAACTCCACGTTTAGAAACATTAAAGAGTTCAGGGCAGCAAACATGTCCGTCCTCTCTCTCCCTCGTCACGTTTAAAACAGATTGCATGTGGCGGTTTTCTCTGTCGACAGTCGGTCATTCGGACTCTCTCCTGCAGATCTGGGTGCACAGCGCTCACAACGGCAGCGGTTACTACAGCGGTTACGGCGAGGAGGTCCTCCAGTCCGACCACTTCAACTCCAGACTCAGCTTTGGGGACACTCAGACGGTTTGGGCCAGGACGGGCTACCTGGGCTTCCTCCGCCGCACCGAGCTCACCGACGCCAACGGAGGTTAGTCTCCTGTCTTGACTGCGTTTCCTCAGCTCGCCGCCTCCGCCGGCTTCACCAACATGGCCTCTGTCTTTGTCTCTGCGTTTCCCAAAACAGAGAGGCATGATGCTTTGTTCGTGGTGGGAGCTCTGGAGGAGGCCATGGAGCTGAGGGGCATGAGGTACCATCCCATCGACATCGAGACCTCCGTCATTCGCGCCCACAAGAGCATCATGGAGTGGTGGGTTTACGTTCAGGGGATCAAAACAGTCAGCAATCAATTACCTGATTTATGTTGCGTTTAATTTAGACTCTGGTTCCTTTAAAGGTTCAAAGTTGTTTGAGAAAAGTTCTTGCTGCTTTTGTAACTGCTTTAAATATGTCAGCTGTGTTCTGCTGCCCCCTGGTGGCCCAAAAATCAATGAAAGCAGCTTTAACAAAAGGAAACGGGTGATGATTCGTGTCTTTGTGCCCCTCAGCGCGGTCTTCCCCTGGACCAACCTGCTGGTGGTGGTGGTGGAGCTGGAGGGCTCCGAGCAGGAAGCCCTGGACCTGGTTCCCATGGTGACCAAGGCGGTGCTTGAGGAGCACTACCTGATCGTGGGGGTCGTCGTGGTGACCGACATCGGCGTCATCCCCATCAACTCCCGCGGCGAGAAACAGCGCATGCACCTCCGCGACGGCTTCTTACAAGACCAGCTGGACCCCATCTACGTGGCCTACAACATGTAGCCTGAGTGTGTGTGTGTGTGTGTGTGTGTGTGTGTTTGTGTGTGTGTGTGTGCGACGGAGAGAGAGAGAGAGAGCTAGCATGCGTTTGTATGCCGTGCATATCGCTGTTGTTGTTCATTTATTTCCCCAAATCAAGATGTACTGTATTTTTGAACCTGCATATGGTGTGGTCTTAAGTCGTCCGTTTTCTTTAAAGTCGTGTTGTGCCGGTTGACTGATTGCTTGATTGATTGATTGATTGATTGATTGCTCAGTGGTGGTATGATCATTTTTACACCCCCGTTCAATCTCGTGACCGTAACCAGGAGCTCGTCACTGTAGAAAGCCTTAGGGGAACACTGTGTGCGGGGGCGGCCGCTCGTTCGTCGCACCGCGTGTCGTTTTTCAGAGGTTATAGGAGGTAAACGTAGAGAGAGAGAAAAATACTAGAGACTGTGTCTGTCATCATGTTTTACTGGTCGAATCAAAAAAAAAAAAAAATCCCAGATTTGTGGTATTATTTCAATTAGAGCAGGGGCAGCCAGATTATTGTAAAAATATAAATATTGTACATAGACATAATAATCTATATGGAGAGGTACCTAAAAACACAATGAGGTATAGTAGCCCCCATATGCAGCTCTCTCCACCTGCACCCTGTGTGTGTGTGTGAGTGTGTGTGTGTGTGTGTGTGTGTGTGTGTGTGTGTGTGTGTGTGAGTGTGTGTGTGTCTCTGTGTTGTGTGACAGGGACATTTTACATAGTTTTAATGTGATTCACGCACCAGATTTATCTTTAGACGAACAAATAAGAAGCATTTTTTTAATGAAGACGACTTATAAAGTGAAAACGCACTGAAAACATCCAAAAACACGACTTAACGTGTTTTCAGCGTTCAACGTCTAAGCGGCTCAAAGGAAATGTGTGTGTTCATCTTTAAGTTTTCAAAAGTTGAAGGACGAAATAACCTTTTGAACTATTTGAGAGCAAAAAAAAAACAAAAAAAAACCACCTTAAATAGAAGTTCAAAGTAAGTGCAATGTCTGCAATGCAGCAAAACTATAACATGCACAACTATCGTCATTTTTCATCTCAACACTCAACCAAAGTTTCATTTCAACCTGTGAAATTAAGTCTCCAAAGCATCTGGCAAAGCAAAGTGCACTGTGTGGGGATGAGAGAGGGAACATCGTCGGGACTTTACAGAAAACTCAAAAGAAAACTCAACAGCTTTTTGCTTGTTTTAGTTCAGACGGCGAAACAAACAGCCACATGTGACGCTGTGGAGGATGAAACATCTGTAACATCTGCCACTTAATGCATGTAAACGCTGATTAACTGCAGAAACATCTGGAGGCTGTTAAACAAAAGGGATCTATGATAAAGTTTACAGGGAAAAAGCTCATAATAACGCAGCCGGAAAGGACTAAACTTCACTTCACTGCAGGGATTTGTGCATAAAAGCGTGTGATGTGAAGCTTGAAACTATCACATGTTGGATGTTTACTTTGGGCCCAGCAACAGGTGCAATAAACCAATTATGTGTTAAATTAGAGCTGGGAAATATGTCAATATTATATTGTGAAATGAGACTAGAAATCATCTTGGATATCATTATATCATGATATGGCAGAAGTATTTTTTTTTTGCCAGTTTTTAAGGTTGCATTAAAGTAAACTGATGTAAATTTTCTAAACCAACCAAACTGTTCTGACTCTTCTCGTTTGTCTTTAACCACTTGGTGTTTACATCCACATTACTGATGAATATTGAGCAGAAACAACGTGGTTTTGACCTCAAACTGAACAATTGGCTCAAAGACTTTGACACATTCGAATGTTTGCTGCAAACTTGATAAGTTAAAGAAAATTTCCTCTGCCAGAGCTGAAAATCTTCAGGTTTCACTCTGTATTTTTCTGAATTTGATCAGTCTGTGCTGCGTTCACAGGTCGTTTACTGATTTAAAAAATACATCTGAATCCTGATTCGATTCAAATTAAGTCAGTGAGGGATGTTTTGAAAGAGATCCAGAGAAAACTAATGCTGTTAATTGTGTAAGAAACCCTCTGACTTTGTGTATTGATATTACAAATATCAAAGTTTACATTAAGATTTGAACGAACAAATTCTGGTTCAGCATCTTGTTAAATATTCTGTATTAAAAGTAATTATGGATGCAGGCTTGTCTATTTGAACACAGAAAAATATGAAAAAATGCACAATTTCCCGTTTCAAACGACCTTTGTGGCAATTCTCATATGAATTTCCAAGTTTACGAGGTGCGCCTGAATGCACCACAGAGTCTGCTGTGTGTGCAGGAAGCAAAGTTTCTGTAAACGAGACAGTCAAACGTGATTTTAGTCTTATAAAAAAAACAAAAGCATTAATTTAATCAGCTTTTAAGTCTCCGCCCAGTTTTTGTTGTCTGAAAATATTCGTTTATTGTTTTTGGAGATTCATGATCTGACGTTGACATTTAATCACCCACTAATCTGCCTGCAAGATGTTGAAACAGCAGCATGAAGGCTGCTTGTTTTGAGAGACGATACAGTTAAAAAAAAAAGTGACGCGTCCTTAAAACTTTATTAAAATTCATTGCAAACGTTTCGTGTTTCAGAAATAGTTTGTATAAGTTGATCAAACCAAAAGAGGAGCTGGTTATTTGAAGGCATCACAAATCTTTCTGTGCAGTAAAATTTGTTCTATTTCTGAAGAAAAACACCAAGAAACAGACTTTCACACTCAATGGACATCTTTATATGGAAATATAAGTCACTGCTAAAAAACAAAAATGACAACAGCAAACATTAAAAAACATGTCTCTAACATGTTGATCTTTTTCAAAACAAACCCAAACAGAAAAAACAGCTTCTTTTTTGTTGTTTTTGACCCAAATCGTCCATGAAGAACGTCCTCTGGGCTTTAAAAACTTTTTAAAAATATCATTTTATCACCAAAATGCGTAGAAATCCAAAGCTTTTATCAGCTCTGTTAACCTGCGACACTTCATGTGACATGAAAACTCAAATTCAGAGTCGATGTTACTTAGAATAATTCAGCATCATTTGTTTACATTTGTGGATGAAGTATCCAGTGACGTCATCTCATCCTTCTTCTTCTTCTTCTTCTTCTTCTTCTTCTTCATCTTTTTATCAGAAAACTTTATGCATATCAGAAGTTGCTTAGCGCTTGTTTGGCAAACAGCAGTTTGGGTTTGTTGGTAGCAGCGTAGCGGTCATGTTTCAGTCCCTGTGTGTGTGTGTGTGTGTGTGTGTGTGTGTGTGTGAGGTGGAGGATGTTCGATAAGAAGGAAATCCCATCAGAAACCCAGAGGACTCGTCTGTGTGTGTGCAGGGCTGAATGGAAGAGAGAGTGCATGGTGTGTGTGTGTGTGTGTGTCTAAATGTGTGTGTGAGTGTGTGTGTGTGTATATTGTATGTAAATAGTGTTGATTTTGTACGGTACAAGTGTGTGTGACTTGTTTTGTACACATAATAAAAAGATTAAATGACACTTTTATAAGAGCCTGCTATTGGCTCACCGTCACACTATACAGTGCAATAAAGTGCTTTGATTGGCTAAAACTCAGACTTGTCCTCATTATTGTTATTATTACTTTTATTTTTATTATATTTATTATTCTGGGACTGTTTTTGACACTGATCGTATCCAGCCTGCACGTATTTAAACAAAAATTTATGAAGAATTTACAAAGAAGCGAAATTTAAACATGAAATATCACAAATGTCAAGTGTTTTTCAGTACAAACTAGTCGACTTTTCCAGTTTTTTCGGTTGATTTTTCATATTTTTCTGCTGCATCAACCTGAAAAAACAGAAGGAACAGTGAGGAACCTGCTGATTGAAGACACCTGAGTTACTGCAGCTCCTGACCAGGGCAGGAAAAAGTACTCGGATTCCTTTACTTGAGTAAAAGTAGAGTTTTTACTGTCTAAGAATATTCAATTACAAATAAAAGTCCTGAATTCAAAATGTTTCTACAGTAAAACCCAAAATGTAAAAGTAATTCTGCAGTATCAGAGTATTTTACCTCTGGGTTCAGTATTACTGCATCACATCATGAAAACAGATCATTTTTAAGTAAAAAGTAAACATACGAGTCAAATAATGAAGCAGAAAAAAGTATAAAGTAAATACTCAGAGTACAAATATTGAAAAACTGTGGGAGTATTTAAGTCTAGTACTTAAATAAAGGTGCTTAGTTCCTTTTTTGGCCTGATGGGGGCGCAGTAACGTGGCTGCAGCGGTTGAAAGGTAATTCTTCTAGCTCAACGCTGCGACCCTCTGAGGGCCCCCGGACCAGCGTTTGGAAACCAGCCTGAACCAACGCTCACATATTCTTCTTGGCAGCAGTTCCGAGTTCAGCCACACGGTGTCACTGCTGCGTCACACTGACGAAGCTCCTCCGCGTCTTCTTGTCGACGGGGGCGCGCATGAGTCCGGGTGCGAGTGTGTGCCATGAGACACGCGTGTAACGGGGACGCGCACTCGTTTAAAAGTGAACGGGGAGTGAACCGGACCCCCGCCTCCCGGTGACTCCGCACACCGGACTCCTCGCGCCTCTCCCGGATCGTTCTCTCTGACGGGGCCGGTGCGTCTCTCTTTGGGCCGCTTCAGGTGTGAATGTAGCGGACAGGTGTTCGCTTCCCGCCGCCTTTTGGATCAAAGGTCGTTTCCCACATTTGGACGGAAGTTTCAAACTCCCTTTTTTTTTTTTTTTTTGTTGGTTTTTTAAATAAGGTCCGGTCACCGCGCGGCGCCGGCGAGCGTCACCGCGCGTCAAACCGCTCGCCAAAGTGCCAAAATCTGACTCCACCGCGCTTCACCGCACGTGTTTCCTTGCGGGGATGACAGTCAGATGAGCCGAGCTGCTGCTCAGGTGGATGAGATGTGACCATGTCGTTCACGCACCGGCTGGCGCTGCTGCTGCTGCTGCTGCTGGGCTTCACCTTCACGCACACGGTCAGTCCATGACGCGCTCCTCCCATCACTGTTAATTTTAAAAAAAAGTCGTAATTATTTCATTAAAATTAAGTATCTTTTTTAAAAGTGTGGAGTTAAACAATGTGTCTTCACGTCACAAACGTCTCTCTGTTTGTGTTTCTGATGAGTTTTTGAGTTATTTCTGTCAAATGAATCAACTCTTTAATCTCCTGTGACTCCGCGTTCACTGTCATTTCACTTAACAGCAGAATTCCGCCATAATAGTCCCTAAAAATAGAAACACAGAGAGTTTATTGACCTTAAACCGCGTGACTTATATTTATAATCTGTCACATTCTGTTGTATTTAAACCTTTTGCAGTGTTTTCCTTCAGGATTTCTTCGGTCTCTCGGGGAATTATCTGATGATCATATTGTCTTTCCTCCCTGTAAACTTCCACTCCGCTGCTCTCACTGTGATTAATTAAATACTGATTGAAACAGCTGTGCGCACGCTCTCGTTTCCAAACACACAGGGAGCAAACTTTTCGATTCTGCGTTGTTTCTTCGCAGTTTGAAAGTGAGAAAATGTTATTTTTTCTCTCTCTGTCTGGCTGCTGCCGGTTCATGGTCTGATTCACGCCGCATTCAGGCTCTGGCGCCTCGTTTGCGGGGGTTATCATGGTTTGCGGGAGCCTGAAAGTGGGTTTGGACGCAGCAGCAGAAAGTTCAAGTGGATGATTAACTTGAACGCTGTGAAGGTGACGTCGGTGCGTCAGAAATCCAGTGGAGTCTGAGGAAATAAAAACGACTCATTTGGGATTTTTTCAAACAGACTTCACAGCTTTTATTTTAAAAAATAAAACCAATGAAGATCATTTAAATCCAATGTTTGTATTTGTTGAAACTAAACTTCTACTTAAGTAGCTTTAATTTTGAGGGGAAAAAACGTCCTGTTTTATTCATTTTGGACACATTTTCTCCCCAAAATCCTGACAAACATAATTGTTTTTTATCTCCAAACCAATTCCATCATCAATTAAAGTATAATTCCTCCAAAATCTCATGACTTTTTATAATTATGTCTTTAAGAAAAGTGATCAAATAAGCAAAAATCACTTCAATCTCTTACGAAAGGTCACAATTTATAGAAAATAGTTAATATTGCATCAGTTTTACACAGTGGAGCATTAGAGTTTCTGTTTTTCGTGTCTTTCAGTCAACGTTCATCAAAAATTTCAGCTCATTGTGGGAAAAGTTCTGTAATTGGGTTTAAAATGTTCAACAAAGAACCTTTAAAGTGAAAACTGTGCCACAAATTGTGTCTTTGGTGTTGCATTCAGGGACATTCTGCAGCGGAATAGTTTTAATAGCAACTGTGTGACTGTTTTGTGTGTGTGTGTGTGTGTGTGTGTTTACATTAAAAAGTGTGTGTGAAGGTTAAAAAGTCTACAGTTAATGTGTGTTTAACGTCACCTCTGCTGGACAAGATGTAAATTTTTACACCGTCAGACTTTCGCAATCACAAAGGAAATAGGTCATCTGTGTGTGTGTGTGTGTGTGTGTGTGTGTGTGTGTGTGTGTGTGTGTGTGTGTGTGTGTGTGTGTGTGTGTGTGTGTGTTTGTGTTTGTGGAGCACAGCTGTCGCCTGTCATTAAAGAGCACCTGCTGCTGGTTTAGCTTGAGATGACAGCAAAACCGTCCATCTTGTAGCTTCATATTGTACAGATATAAGAGGTGTAGCTCTTCCCCTCCAACTTGTGAAAACAAAGTGAATGAGGTCGACTCCTTTAAGAGCTGACTATTAAATTTTGAGGCTCCCTGTGGAAACCATAAGTACTACTATTAATTCTGGGAAGTTGAAACAGGAGGTAACAATCAGGCAGGTTCTGATGTACAACAGCTGTCGGTAACTTCCACAGACTTATAGTTATTTTAAAGTCATAAAATTAATAGTTTTGTTATGAAAGAAGAGCAGAAACCAGTGATTGAATGTCTGCAGCTTTATAACTTCTCATCAGTGGTGATGTAGATATAAAAATACACCTCAGACCAAAGAGAAAGCAGAGATATTGTGTTTTATCCTCGGGGCAAATGGATCACTTTAGTCTCAAACATGCTGACATGAGGTTTAAAAGAGTTTGGCATACACGCTGCATAACAAATGTTGGCTATCACAACACAACACAACATGACGTCTTATTTGCTCTTCAGGCCAGCGAGATGCCAAAACTGACCGAACAACTAGCAGCACCTCTGAGACAAATGCAGGTGAGAGACATGAACCAAACCTGAGTTTGTTATTTATCATGTGAAGTGTAAATTTTGTCCAGATGTGAATGCTGTTGTTGTTCCTCGTTGTGTTCAGGAGTGTGCAAAGCGCATAGCCAAAGTTTCTGCAGACGCTAAGCTGGAGGTGGATGAGGAGACGTATCTAAGCCAGTTCAAACCCCACCTGATGGATGTGGTGTACGCCTGGGCCAACGGAGCTACGTTTGCTCAAATCTGCAAGATGACGGACGTCTTTGAAGGTGAGCCCGTCATGTTTAGATCCAACAGACCTGACAGGAAGCTGAAAATACAGCTCTTACGACTTACTTCTTTCAACTGTTCATTAGATTCAGTAAACTTTTCAAAACAAGACCAGTATTTGGCCAATAAAGGATCTGAATACCTTCCACCTCTACTGAGTGCAACATGATCTTTGACCTTTTGATTTCTTCACTATCACATGTGCAGAATCTTGGAGGCTGTGATTGATTTATCTCGTGGTTTGACTTGAACCCAGTTTGAAGTCCATCATCCTCCCTTAGTCTCTATCTCTGCCTCCCAACAATGACATCAGCTGTGAAACATTAACGTCAGCACAAAAGAGATGTAATGCAGTGTTGAGAAACTTGAAGTAATGAATGTGCTTGTGTGTTATGGTGAAAGAGAGAGACAGAGAAAGGAGAAATCCATTAAAACTCTGATGTTATTGAGCTAAAGCTACATTTCACAGGTCCATCATTTCCTAAGAGTTTTCTGGGAAGAAGAGGAGTTTATTTTGTCATTAATCATCAAGACGGTTGAGATTTCTATGAAAAAGATGCTCTATTTAAGCCAAATAAAATAGGTTTATTTTACATTGATTTATTTACAGATACAATTCTAATAGTGTGCGTGCTCATTTATTAATTTCACATCTGTTATTCTCAGCTGACCTGCTGTGCTCTCACTAATGGACTCCCTGGGCTACAATCAGAGATATTTAGAGTTAATTAATCGGACGTGTAGCTCATAAACACTGTCTTCATGTTCAACACGGTTAAAACTGAATTATATGGTTCTTTATAGAAAACTCTTGGAGATTATTAGGATATTGTGGATCCATGAGGAGATGTTTTTATTTCTGGGTTTAATGTTGGATTATGGCAGTAAAATAAAATAAATACAGACAGACACTGAAACATTGAGGTCACTTGTGTCTGTCTCCTGCAGGGAGCATCATCCGCTGCATGCGCCGTCTGGAGGAAGTGCTGAGACAAATGTGCTCTGCAGCAAAGGCCATTGGCAACACTGAGCTCGAGAACAAGTTTGCTGAAGGTGAGAAACTTTATGGATCTTTTTGAAGCACGCTTTGTACAAAGACTTAAAATTTGCAAAATGCTTTATGTTAACAGTTAAGTTTTCAAGGTTACATGTTTGAATTTGAATTTACTCAGAAAAATGGCACAATTTTTAATGAAATCTAGTGTTTTTCATCAACTGCCCCACATGAAAAACAATAAGTCTTTAAGTGATAAACATAAAAAAATCTTCACAAACTTAGAAAGTGTTATAGGCTTGTGATCCCAACGTACAACTCAAGTTAATATGAACAGCCAACGACAGTATATATTTGTTGTTGTATGTATAAAGGACTTTGGTTTCTCAATTGAATTTATTGAAACATTTGAGATGATAAAGGCTTTGAGAAAACCATGAAAGAGCTTGAAACTTACATTTGAAAACTGTTTGAACCCAGCTTAAGGCAACTGACGATGAAGACAGTTTTAGATATGATTTACCTATTTAATTATTTTTAGTCCGTTTGCAATTTAACATCTTGTTTGTTTAAGTTATTAATGATATAGTTAATGATTAATTTACTCTTAATTTCTGTCTATGCAGGGATAACAAAGATCAAGAGAGACATAGTTTTTGCTGCCAGTCTCTACCTATAACGACCTGCTGGAGTTAAACTGCTTCCTCGATGGATCTCTTGGCCCTTTGTTTTGTATTTTAAGTGTCACATTTGTCTTATTTGGGCCAAATATTGTGCCGTTTATTCCCAAAATGTTAGTTGAATTCGCTTTCAGTTGGAAAAATAATTTGTCCTTCAGATCCACAGTGAGAATCACATTATATAAACAAATGAGGGTGTGAGCAGTTTTTCGTTTCGGTGAAGCATATGTGACCAGAATACTTTGGACATTCATGCTTTTATTTTATTTTTTCTTACAATAAGCAAAGTGGAGCATAATATGACAACTTATTCTCATCAGAAGGTCAACAACGGAAGTCATGCTTTGATTTTACGTGACCGCTCACGACATAATACATCAAACACTCTTGTTTCATTTGTGTTCATGTTTATAAGTAAAATGGCTTTATTTTTCCTTTTTTTTCTTCTTAATTTAGACATATGTACATATTTGTAACATTTCTTTTTTCAATAAAAGTCTGTATGGTGATTTTTATTCTACATACAGATTATACAAAAAGTACGCTGTTGTCTGTTCACTTGATGTTCATATTAGTTCTTGGATACACAGGGAGCTGTGATAGCAGCAGCAGCAGCAGCAGCAGCAGTCCAGCAAAGGCAACACGGGACTTAAACTGACCGTCTACTCTTCAACTCTCTCAGCAAACATCATGCAAGTGAAGCCTTCTTCCTCGACTACGTTACACGATTGGAGAATAAGACGGCAGTGGCAGTGACCTGGAGTCAGCAGCTCCCGGGGTGGGTGGGGGCGGGGGTGAAGCAGTGTTAACCCCTCTGGTCTGGGATCAGCTTTAGTCAGATCATTCTAACATTCCTTTCATACTTAGCCCTTGAATTAACACTGGACTTAAGGCAGCAACGTTGTGAGACTTGGGTCGTCTCTCTGCAGCGGACCTTAAAAACTGATCCTGAATCAGATCGGAGAGCAGACTGACTCCAGGTCAGGAAAAGCACAAAGCGAGGTTACATTCACAGGTTTTCTCCCTCCACTCAGCTCTCTCTCCCAGCAGTGGTCGGACCCTTTAGTGGGTGCGTGCAGTAAAGTCTTCCCACCGACTCAGTAGATAGATACATGAATAAATTGTTGGTTCCTAGCTTCTAACCTACATCTGTCTCTGTCACTTCAGCATATCTGCGAGGCTCGGACTCATAGTCTCAAACACTTTCTCTGCAGATGGAGAATCTGGGGACAAAGACAGCAAATTGCATAAAATTATAAAGTCTTAAAATCTGAGGTGAAGCTTCCAAAAGCTTCTTCTGTGATGCTCAGTCACCCAGTAGCGTCCTTTTAGGTCAATTACACTGTAAATCCATGCAGGGGATTGGATAAGAATTTGCGTGGGATGAAAAAGCTAAAGAGCTGTGAGTCTTGAATGTGCGTTTGGACAGAGCAGAAATCAGCGTCCTTCATCTCTTCATTAGCTTAGTTGGGACTCTCAAAGTGGTTTCCGTTTGTTGGGGTCTCCTGCAGGGTTGTGTGTGGGATGTCGGCCTTTTTGTGGGGGTCTACGCGTGGCTTGAAAAAGTCAGACACGAAGAAAACCTGCAAGACACAGAAAGAATTTTTAAAAAGTTATAAATGAGAATGAGCCTGAGCTACTTGGATCTGTGTTATGCTTAAAAAGGACCATTAATTCAAGGTGATGAACAACTTTTGAGAAACATTTTGGGAGATAAACTTTGTTTTTTT
Organism: Acanthurus leucopareius; assembly: GCA_029814765.1. NCBI lineage: Eukaryota > Metazoa > Chordata > Actinopteri > Acanthuriformes > Acanthuridae > Acanthurus > Acanthurus leucopareius. Next base: position 8,331,458 of record JAQMCX010000027.1, on the reverse strand, counting down.
GGCCAAGAAAGGGTAAACTTACCACTAGAAGAGCCATGAGGGCACCCTGCAGGAGTCCAGCCAGCACATCACTCCAGTGATGTTTATAATCTGACACCCTTGACAATCCTGTGTACACTGAGGCAGCGATCAGGAAAAACTGGATTGTGGGTCTCAGCAGCCTCGCCCATTCAACCTGGAGTCGAGCCTGCAGATAGAGCTGAGAAAGACACGGGCATACTTGTAAATATAGGGCAGCTATGTTTGGAGTCACAATAGATAAAAGTATGGGTGCCTGGCATTATGAAAAGGTGCATAATTGTAGGGTTGGGAGGCTTCTGAATAGTTGTAGCAACATTTCTGCAGGAGTGGCAGGAAAATTAGCTTCAGTGATTTGCAGATGACTCAGCGCATTTTCATTTCCACTTCCATCATTACACGGGAGGCAAATCAATCATGCAGAAAAACTGCTAAAAAAAAAAAGTTCCTGAATTTATAAAGAACATCCTCTTTTTTATTGGTCAAAACATCATTCAATGTTTCCTTCCCTCACTGTCTTTAAATAGTGAGAAAAATCTCCTGCAGGCCACATTTCACTTTATCACACTGACCTTACAATAATCAATTTCACTGATAAAAGTAATCAGTACGACACTGACAGTTTGTCCTTTTGCAGAGAGTGCATAATCTAATCTGATAATTAAACATCAAACCACCGCTGGAGCACGATAAGTGATGTAAATATCTGCTTAACGTCATTTTCCACTGTGGCATAAACCAGGCGTCTGTTTGTTATAATTAGAGCGTTTCTGTTTTTTTCTTGTTTTAATCGAGGACAAACAAGCTTGGCTGCTTTATCCTGATCCATTTTTCTCTTCCTGCCGCTCGATATTTCTGACACAAACTCTGTTGTTTAATAGGTGGTAAAAGTAAAGAAAAGCACTCCGGGGTTTGAAAGGACGTACGTGTTTAAATGTCAGCTGTTGTTTCTTGAACTTTCACTCGATGCAGAGGGAGAGAGAGCTTTATGTTTGTGCCAGGACTTTGTCTGTGTCTATTTTTACATGCTGGAGCTGAATGAATCAGCAGCCAATAAACTTTATCAGGGCTTGACAGTGAAACCGTCTCTGAACAAACAAGACATTGAGCACTCAGATGCTGCAGTTCTCTGAAAGGAACAGAGGCAACTAAGGTGTGGGGGATAAATGTGTCTAAATAAAATGATACGACTGGCATAAAAACAAATATAAGTGCATAAAAATAAAATTCACCATTCTGTTGAGTGAGTACTCATTTTTGCTAGCTTGAGGGTTTAACTGAGGTAACATACCAGTGACTTAGGGGAGTGTCTTGACCTGTCTTAACCTGTGTCATGAGTCACAGACGGATATAATTGGGAGAGAATCTGGTTATTTTTCAAAATAAAACATCTTTCAGACTCGGATCATCAATGTTTTTTTGTTTTTTTTTCCTGTGGAGCCCAGAACCAAATGACAAACGGAACAGGTCAAGCTGTTTTTCTTTGTTTCCTGATCTTTATGCTGCAATAACATGTAACTGACTAAAGTATGAAATTTGAATCGATGGTTCTATTTTTTGGATCTTTTTGGTGAAGAGTTAAAGGAGAATTAGAATCCCACTATCATATCTGTCTATTAAATTCATGACTGCAATCAACAGACTTTTAGCTTAGCTTAGCACAACAACAGGAGTAAACAGCAAGACTGGTTTAGTCCAGGAGTTTCAAAATTGCCTAATTTAAAACAAATGATGTCTTTTTTGTTAAATCTGTACAAAAACAAAAGTCTAAAAAGGACAATTCACCTATTAAATTACTTGTACGCTAAGCTAGGCTAACTGCCTGAGTCTGTAGCTTTATATTTAATGGACAAAGACATGAGAGTAGTATCAATCTTCATTTCTGCCTCTCAGAATAAGCAAATAAATGTTTATCCCAAATTGTCAAACTATTCTTTTAAGCTGCAATGACAGATATCAACATCGCATTTGCTCAAGAGCTGATATGCCAATTAACATGACAACCATTGTTGTTTCTCTCAAGAGCTTACATAAATGTCCAGAATATCTTGTTTTTCAACCTGCTTCAAACTAAATGTTCCAATAGATGCTTATTTAATTTGACATGCAGGTTGGTATGTAACTGGTTTAGGTACTTACAGCGAGGAACAGCATGCAGTACATGGAAAAAGAGGAGTGGCCAGAGTAAAACGAAAGCCTGCAAAGAAAAGACAAAAGCATGAATGAACATTCAGGTATGTAATTAAACTGCAACAACAAACAACAACAAACAAGTACAGAGTCAGTGGGAAACCTCGTCTTTTTAGGTCATTACATTCCTCAGAAGTCATCACACCCACACATCATTACACTCGACACACCTTTGTGTAGAGTTAATGTTAGAGTTGATGTTTGCAGACAGAAGAGTTTGTTTGGTGAGTTTTGTGGAAGTGACTCTGGTGAGGGACGTTGGTGAACAGTAGCATCTAGAAAGGAAACGAGCCCTCCACTCTTCCCCCTGGCCTTAGTTACTTCCTGTTTATGATAACAGTGCTGTCTTTTTATACTGTTGTCTGGACCACATCTATAGCAACAGCCATTAATACACACACACATGCACGCGCACACACACACACACACACACACACACACACACACATGCACTGTGTAATGTTACAGTGCACCTGCTAACTTGGTGTGCACTCGATGAAGGGTTGAATCATGTAGAATAAGAGTTCAGACTTTGATCTCAAATATCGATCTATGAAAAAAAGAACTGAACCAGACATTTACTCGGTGATGTAAACTTGTTGTATGACTGTAGATTTTGTAGTCTGCATCATTGCTGATCAGACACAACAACTAAAACAACTATTGGATCAATGCAAAAACATCCTCAGCCTCAGATGCAGCCTTCATTGTCTTTAGTGCTAATTAGCAGATGTTAGCATGCAAACATGCTGAGCTAAAGGGATGAAGGATGGGTAAAAATACTAATCCATATAAGAAGCCCTCATTGTTATCTGCTATTTCAGAATTTGTTCAAACTTTGGTGGATGTAGTTTTCTGAAATTAAAATGCAGCATTTAGAGCCGCAACTAACCAACCAACTGTATAATACCTAAGGAAATATATTAGAATATGAAAACAGAGTAAAGCAAAAGAATCCTTAAATTTGAGGAAGTTAAGTTTTGTGTTTTTTGAACTTTGTAACTGACATTTTTAGATCCTTTATGTACCTAAAACAAACAGACAAATCAAACAACCATTTAAGCTCTGACAGCAGATTAAACAGGCTTTAGCAACAAAACCCAGCAGGTAAATGCAATAATAATGCAGCCCTCTATACATCCTCTGTGGCATCATGTTACATGACACTACAGCTTGGTCAGGCCCTGTGTGGGCTCATTGCACATTAATGTTATCCATTTAAAGAAAGCTGTTTTTTTGTGTCATATGGATTCAAAACTTGCAAGAATAGTAACCTTTTTTATAACAAACTTCGAGTATCTTGGTATCGTCGCCTCTTAAATGCAAACAAATACATTGCAGCTCCGACAGTCGTCCTCTTCTCTCCTAGGATAGTTAAATTAGGCTGAGGAGGAATCACATTACAGTAAAATGATCCTGACCTTCATTTATTAGCTCCATGAGTGACCAGCAGGGCATCCCAAACACACCCTGTGGAGCTGGAAATATCATGTGTCCTGGCATTAATCTTAAAAGCTCCCTGATATCTTGCTTGGATTACTGGATCCCTCTTTTGCCCTGCTGATAAATGTTTGTCTCATTTTGTTAAATTTAAGACTAGATTCACCACCTTGTGGTCGTAAAGCTCAATGAACCAGTTGATCTGCAGTTTGCATCCACATCTGTTATTTCCTGCACGTAGTGAATACTTGGTGAAATGGAAGTAATCACATGAATTGATTCCTAAGATCCAGTGGATGATCTCCAGCGATAAACATGTTGTCTTTACTTAAGAAACTATTTTTACAGAGGAGCACAGAGGACTGATACAGAGCTTCAATCACATGGTGCAGCAAGAATCACCTGAAGCTGAATATCAGCAAAACCAGTGAGCTTCAAAAAGCTACAAACTCTGAAACATCTCCAACTCAGCTGCAAAGATGATCTATCTGATCTAAAGAAGCACAGTTTCAACATCAGCATCGCTGATTCAGTATCTGATCAAAAAGGAAATATGGTCACAGTCTGCCCTCTGTTTCTGAGTTAAGTAGTTAAATAATAACCAGAAAGGTGCTTTTGTAGGTTACTTTACAGTCACAGTAAAGTTGACCTTTGACCTCTGAGATATAAATTACCATCACGTCATCGTTTTAGCCTACACAGCATTTATGAGTTTTGTCCCTGTTAGCCTAGAAATTTAGTGAGTGCATATTGAATTTGACATTTGATCACCAAAATCTAACAAGTTCATACTTGAATCCAAACAAATATTTGGACCAAATCTAAAGAAATTCTCAAAGTTTTTAAAGAGAATGAAACGTACAGACAAACATCGGTTAAACAATAGTGATGTGGCACCAGGAAGCATCAACAATTGTGCACCACGCCCTGGTAAATGTACAGCAGATAAACCAAGAAACCAAAAGGGTGGGTGGGCACATTTCAACCCTTTTCTTTGACTTAAAGGCTGCAATTCGAAGAAACAACACATGCCGCGACCTATTAGGCAGAATAATCTTCTTAACCTTTAAGTATAGCAGAACTGGGAAGAGGAGAAAGTTCTTCGAAGCCCATGATAAACCCGTCTTAACACTGATACAATCGGAGCAGCTCATTTCACAATTTAGGCCTCCGCTTATATAATTACTGCCCGTCTTGCTCATCGCACCTACATCTGAATGAGAAGTGGATATCCTCTCCTCCCACCGCACTTCCTTCTGCTCTGAGCTGATAAGTCAAATCCAAACAAGAATTACATTCCTGATATTACACAATCCTTCCATCTCTGATCCTGTGTACCAAACACACACACACACAACGGCTCTACCTGCATCAAGCTAAAAAGCACAACCTCGTTCGTCTGCGTGGATATTTAGTAGAAACTAAATGCTGCACAACTTTAGAGAGACAAGCCATTTAGTGGTAACACCGTAATAAATTGTGTAATTATTAATCGTCGGCTTAATGACTAAACTAAACTTTGCTCTTTGTACATTACACATTAACGTATTACAAAACAATGGAGAGCAAAGGGGTTTAGAGGTTTTTTTTCTGTTAGATTTAGTTAATCTGTTGAGCAACTAAACCAGAATCAAGAGTGCTTCAAGTCCAAATGAGGAGTTATTTTCAACAGCAAGCATCTTAAATAATGAACCTATTCATTCATTTGGGTTATCTGAGGCTACAGCTACTTCATTTTAAAATCAGTCCAAAACCAAAAAATATTCATTCATTTATTCAACCTTCATGGACACACACAGAGGTAGAGATCTAATTTACAATGTATCTGATTAAAAACATGAAAGAATAATAAAAACGATACAAAATTACATTTTAAAATAAATGAGTCAACTAAAAATAAGACCACTGAAGTTAAATAAAATGAGTTTAAAACTTGAAGTTGCTCTAAAAATAAAATAGAGGCCAAGCTTTAGATTTTCTCCAATTGGTTTACCATCATCAAGCATCAAATCCTCAAATATGAAAAGCTGAATCAGTCAAGTGGCATTTAAATTACTGTAAAATCACTTCTGATATCACATAATCAAAACAGTTACTTAGTCATTTTCTTCTTATCAATTAACGGATTAACTGATGCAACTTTACATTCATCCACCTTTTTGTGAACGCTATAAAAGAGGGGTTTTTAATATATTACAGTACCTACCTGCCCTCATTGACCATTGTCGGGTCTCCTGTGCAGGTGAAGTCTTCGATATAAGCCCCCAACGAACAGTTGATTTGTTTCCAATCAGGTTTGCACACATCCAGGAAGTGCGGCCTGAGCCGGCCAATAGAATACTTGGCTATGTCGGTCAGGGACTGGCTCATGGCGGCACCAAAGAGGAAGGTACCAATGGCTTTGTAAACACAGGCGACGTAGCTGCCATAAGAGGACTTGGATTTGATGCGATTTAGATAAACTGAAAGGCACTCGCCAAATATCATCTGTGAGGAGGAGGAGGAGGAGGGCGAGGGAGGGCGAGGGAGGAAAGGATACAGGGTTAGAGGTTTGTAGTGAAACACAGGAATGTAAAATTAAAAGGTAAAGATGCAACTGAATGACTTGAACAACATCAGAGCCAGCTGTATTCCCTGATCCTCACTAACTTTGTCTCATATAATCAGTTTGGTGTTAAAGAATAAAAAATTCTGCCTATTACACCAACTGCACAACCGTGTTTAATATAGTTTGACCTTTCAAGATACACGTACGTTCTTCCTGAGAGGTAAATAAGAAGATCAATACCACCCTCATGCCTTTACATCAAAAACAGCAATCACTAGCTGCAACCAATTAGCTTAGCTTAGCATGAAGACTTACGAAAATGGGGAGGAGCTAACAAAAGTTATCACATAAGTGTTTCTATTTAATTAAAAAAATAAGATATAATATGTTTATTAGTGAGCTGGTAGGTGTCTTTTTCACCATTAGTCAGAGCCAGGCTAGCCATTTCCCCCTGTATGTGTGTAGTCTTTATGCTAAGCTAGGCTAACCATCACCTGGCTTTGATTCATGTTTATCAGACAGAAATTAAAATGATATTGATCTTCTTATCAAATGCTCCACAAGGAAGCAACTAAGCTTATATCACACGATGTGTTACTATTCTTTTATTTACACTCTGCATCAGCATTTACAGACAAAAGCTCATCTGTTTGTAATGTTCAGAGCATCGAGGCAACAGGAAGATGTCCACTTAATGTAATATATATTTGTTATATCGTTGGATCTACAAGTTTTTATTGTTACTGTTGTTATATCTCATGACATTTTAGTGTTTTTGAGCTTTTTAGTGTGTTTATACCGTCAGGCAATGACTTGAGAATTGCTTTTGTTGTAAATGTTGTGGTTTAGATGCAGCTGAATGTGTCTGATAACATATAACAGACCAATCAGTCTACACAGTCCAACACAGACAGTAACGAGCCCTTACAGCTGCCAGTCTGCCATCTTTATCTTTTACAGCTTTGAATGGAAGAACAACAAACCCTGCTGCTGCTGGGTCTCTATAAAGATCACGGTGTCTGCCTTATCTTTACCTATTCAATGTTTCATGTATAAATAGTACTTTGCTGTCGGACTTTTTTATAGTGACTAAGACTGCAGCTTGTTTTGATGAAGGATATTTCCACTGTTATTGTTCTGAACTGACCAAGTCTTTCTTGTGGGCTTTTTAACGTGCCGTCACATTTTTTCAATTCCATTCAGCATTAACCGACCGGGATTCCCGCTGCACTGCCTGTGAAGAGTTTCACATCTGCCGTCTTCCTGCAAACTGCTGCTGCAGCCGCAGACTAATGTGAGGCTGGCAGATTTCAAAATAAAGGTTCTGCCTCATGGCACCTTTCAGTTTCATTCTTTAATTATTAATAGAAGTTTGGAAAATGTTTTCCAGAACATGCAGTTAGCAAATCAATTTATAGTTAATGGTGGAAGCTTTTGCAAGCAATAATAAAAAAAAGCATACATTATTACAGAATAATGTATTTAACAACAAACAGAAAAAAGAGAAGTGCAGTGTGTAAAAGTGAACTAGGATAAGCATTACATGAGGAAGGAAAATTAAAGTACAAAAAAGAGCTGTTGGCAAGAAACAGATGCACTTACAGTGATTATTGTGACGGGAATCGCTACACCTCCTAACAACTGAGGGGAAATGGTGTCTTCCTTATAGGGGAACCTGATCGAATCATCGTTACAGAAAAAGCCTCTATGGAAAGGACTTTGCCGCACACTGAGAATTACAAATGGAAGTCCAACTAGCAGAGAAGCAATGAGAGAAAAAAAAAAAAAACAGAAAAAAAGATACAGGTTACACGATCATGTCAGACAGCCCTTGGACCCCTACCCACGATGCAACGCTGTGTGCCTGTGCAAAGCAGCAGACAGCAGCCGTGTGAGAGGGTCACATCAAGCGTTGCATCCTCTGAAGGCAGCAATGGCGGCAGCTGCGGCGGCGTCCTTGCCAGCTTTCAGGAACATCAAGGTGCAAATATTAATGGTTAAAGTGTTAGCAAACAGTTACATGCTGATAAGCAAGTTGATGTTAATACTGAAAAGTCAAACCTCAGAGCACAAAAAGACATTTCAAAGCAGGTTATTAACTGCTAATGAGATGTGAGCCCTCATTAATTCATCTTAGAGGCTGTGATATGTGCAACAGGAGTGTTTCATCAGGGATCATGTTTCTAGATTGAATTCTCCAACAAACCCAAGCTTAAGCTGTCAGCCAGCGAGAGGAGATGGTGCTCTTACATGACGCACTCAGGTTACACACTTTCTCTGATGTAAGGGACTTTTTCTCCTTTGTCTCTCTTCTTTTTCGGCACCATTCACCTCTTCTTAAAACAGACTCTCCAGCTCTAAATTCTCAAATATCCCTACGCATCTTTTGGCTGTGAACAGTTTAATCGAGTTGTTAAAAATCAGACGACAAATATATTTAAGACTTCAGAGAGTGCAACAAATTGGGAGTTTTGACTAATCATGATACATGAAAGGCTACAAATAGAGATGGAAGAGATAAATCACCGACAGCACTAAGCAAAGGCAGACACACACACACACATTAGCAGCACTTTCTTCCCTCTGTCGATCTGCAAAACAATTGTTCTGTTCCAGAAAAGCATTCCTGATATTTTAAGGAACAGAGAGACAAAGCACGCAGCCTGCAAGTCTGCTGCACTAATTAACAGCAGCAATAGAAAATGCACCCAATGGATTAATAAAAAAAGATGAATCACAAGGAGAAAAAGGAAAAAGGAAAGTGTAGTGTTACTTTTTTTGTTCCATATTTTATTTATTTTTGGGAGTAGAACTAGTGCACTATGACTTATTATGGATCTTTTGTATGTGTTTGTTTCAAATGTTAACTAGCTAAACAGTCAATTAAAACTGAGTGTTGACCGAAAGGATGATTGAAATCTTCACGATCGGTCTATTTTAATCAGAAAGCTTTACTAACTATGCTTTAGTATCTGAGATGTTGGCACAAGATATGCAGTCAAGCACATTCTTATTTGTGTGTATATGTGTTTTCAACGCAGCAGGATTTATTAACATTCATTTACTCTGTCTGATGAGTTTCATTAATGGCAGCTTTTTAAGTGGACATCCTCCTTTGTCTTTGCTTTTAAAATACATCAGTAAGAGCTGATGTTCGTGAACGCAAGCCTCACACTGAGAGGGGGAAAGAAATAAGTTTCAAAAGCAACGTCAAACTTATTTTAATAACAGGTAGTTGTGCTTCTGTAACAATATGGTCTAATAACCCTACTGTCAAACAGGAAGCTAGCAAGAATATATCCTAAACTTGGCTCTGGAAACTCACTGGACTTTCCTGCTCTATCAGTCCCAACAGACCTTTCTCACGGCAGACATTTTGACTTGCCACGGCAGGAAAAGCACAAGAGCAGCTGATAACAACGATAATAGCTGCTAACCACGACGGTGTGCCAGGGAACCGGCATGCATCATTCCAGATCTGCGGCCTCGGCACACCTTGGAATGCATTGCAGTATCAGCTACACCTGCAGCTGACAAGTCAACTTATTTGCCACGAGACAGATCATGTGTTTGTTGTTAGAGAAACTACCTCAAGTGACTCCTACTTACGCAGCTAATGGGTAGGGTGAAGCCCACAGTGTAGAGCACTGTGGAGGTGACTGTGCTGGAGTGGAAAGGGTACTTGATGCTGTCATCGCTACAGAAAAAACCCCTCTGATAGGGGCGGATCTTACCCAGGTTAAAGGCTGCCAGAGGCAGACCTCCTGTGGACGGAAAAACATCAGGAGAAGGAGGTCAAAGAAGGGTTTAAAAAAGCATCGCAGAGGAAGTGAAGATGTTTAAAACAAAGTGTTGAGGTCTTCAAATCGGTCATCTTTCAAAAAAGAAGAGATGAATGTAGAATTGTATGAATAAGTGCTCAATTAAATATTTGTAATCCTTGTGACAGAGATGAGAGACCACAGCTTTTCTAGCACACAAGTTAAAGGATAAGTCTGGCTTTATTTTATACATAATTCAATAAAAGCTATTTATGTATTAGTCCATATATCTTAATGAGTTTCAACTCCAAGCCCAGTTCTCCTTATGGGTGACATTAATCCTTAAAAACAAATTGGCAATTTGTAGTTTCGTCTTTGATAAATGTCTTCAGGTTTTTCCTCAAACTGCTGCCCACTGTTACTCAATATTCTTCATTAATTTGGCGATATTTTCAGTCAACATTCTGGCGTTGCAGTGAGTATTTACAGTCAGATGAGCATGACAAGGATGTGGGATCAGCTCAGCCATGATTACTGTGATGGAGGAAAACATGTCATCCAATGCATCATTGTTTTTGGCCAAGAATGGATGTCTGGTTCACATGACACTGAGCTACATCAGGCAGCATGGTCAAATTTGTCATTAGGATCAACTAAATGTTAGTTTTGGCCTTTTTGGAGATTTGTTCACAATAAGAAAAACATAAAATAATGCCAGTCATATCCTTTGGCACAGAGGCTCAGCATTAAAAACAGTAAATACATTATACAGCAGTGACTTCATGACTCCATGATGACTCCAAAATAATGTTTTTCAGCTGGAAGGATTGAAAGGCTTTTGTTCGAGCATATAATCACACAGTTGTGAAAGGGGCTGTTGTTAGAGCTCAGCACTCCCTATAGATAAAATATCATAAAGATAAGAGAATATGCTAACAGATTCTGACAGTTTAAAGTCTGAATGTAATGCTGCTGTCATTTCTCTAGCTGTTAGGCCCGTTTAGCCCATTGTATAGTGGAGAAAAGACACAGTTTCTGTCCATTGAAGCAGAAAATGAGGCTCTGTTACTGAACTGCACCACACATTAACAAGCCACAACATCTCGTGGAGATCAATCTTCATAAGCGTCCTATAAATGAATTCTGTCTGTGATTCATGTTCTGTCTGTCGTTTCTCCTGCTGCCGCTGTCAGCTGTGCCTTCTCAAGCTGATTGGCTACAACAGCTGGAAATGCCAGGAAGTCGCGACAGAAAGACACACGAGCGGACAACTGGACCCCCAAGTCACTTTCTAACTGCTGCAAACAGGAGTGTTTCAGTCTTTTCTTTAACAACTGAGGGAAAAAACACTCAGACAGAAAGAAAAATGCAGATATTTAGACGAAAAACGTGAGTTGCTTCTTTTCCATTTCATGTTTCTGCTCATTAATTGTGAAACAACATTAAAAACAAGCTGTAAGCAAACTGGGACACATACATTATCTACCTTCACATTATACCCTTCAGAAAATGAACATGCACACATGATAAGCTTTGCTCTTTAGAGTTCAACTTTAGTGTGCATGTTTGTCACATGCTGCTTTGCAGACCGCTAGGAACAGACTCGATCCTGAAACAGACCTCCATAAATGCTTGGTTATAATCAAATAGTCTATGTCATTAACAGACTAATTGAGTTTGTTACTGCATCAGTCATCCAGAAAGTCCAAACACTGAGTTTGTACAGTCATACTGGAGCATTTACAAAATTATGCAATAAAATAAAATGAGTCTTGGTGGTTTAGCATTATAATCCAACGATCCATATTTGCAGATGCTTAGAGTTTGGATTTAAAGGAATGAGGGCTAAAAGTAAATTTAAAGATTTAGAAATGTCTCAATACTAACTTTTTTGGGGGGTAAAAAATACACATCAAACAAATTATTATTCCAAGTGGAGTATTTATATATATTCAGAAACATGTCTCCAGGAAACCTTTAAGGAACTGCCAATTATATCCCAAAAAAGCAATAATGTAATTTTTATGTACTTAAGGTTACTCAAGGTAAAATACAACCTTATGAGTCACGAAAGGTGTCAGTCAGTCAGTCATGAGCAGATTTGAAAGGCAGTAAAGCCTCACAGACGATGTTTGTGCTTACACCGCAAAAACTGACACCATGACCACCACCACAATGAAATTAAGTGAATCCAAATACTGCTTCAGGTCTGATGATGACTATACATGGTGTCTCACAGACCGATTTTAGCACCTCTGAGGGAAACACTGTGGTCACATGAGGTGTGAAACTTCAGTGATCAGTCTCAATGCTGGTATGTGAGTTTAAAAGGCAGTGAGATACTGATGCCATTTGTGAGACAATTTCTCATAAAAACCTTTAATTCATTTAAGAAAGCTCTTATTTTTGTTTTTTTGTGAAATAAGGCATATACTGCATGTAGCCTTGAACTTATGAGTATTTGAAAGAATTAACTGACCAACTTTTAACTGTGCAAACACTAAAACAGGGCGAGTATTTTAGAGTAAATTATGTAATATTGATAATAGAAGCCATTAGTGTCAAAGTGCAGCTACTGCATTGTTACAAACTGCTGCACTCAAGAAAATAGCATCAGTATTACTCACTACATGCCTATGAGCATCTTAAACTACTGAAAAGACGTAAGAGAGGCTCACATTTGCATACAAGGAAACAAAGAGCATGTTATTCTTAATGTATCACTAAAACTACAGCGAACTTTCAGCGTACTGAGAAAAATACCACACGGACATGACAAATGAAGTGATTTAAGTGTTTCCATATGGGGTTAAAATAAACTTATGTTAACCACTGTAAATTATCAGTATATCACACTCGTGGGGCTACTGAACATTCACCACTCCCTTCACGTGATGGCAAGCTGTTAAATATCCGAACAGAGGGATTATAACAACTCACAAATCGGCTTATATTATTAAAACCAGCAATAAATAATCCACAGCAGTCAGTTTAAAAAAAAAAAAAGAAGGAAATTTTAAATACATACCTAAAACAAGGCAGACTAGGTCCAGCAGGACAAAGGGGATTCCTCTCGCCTCGAACATGTTTGCTCTTGTCTGCCTCTGTCTCGAGTCCCTGGCTCGCGGCGCGTCCTCTCCTGTAATAAACACCAGGGGGGGATGCTCCTCCTTGGGACGTCGCTACTGCCGGTCCTGTGCTCGTTTCCGATCGGGTGTGTAAAGATCAGAAAAACCCGACCACAACTGTTGTAAAAACACAATGAAATGTCGACGCCCCCGTGAGGAGATAGTAGACCGCCCGGGCCGCACGAAAACGCATATCAAGAGGAGAAATAGAGCGTGTCGCTGCAGCTGCTGCCGCTACCGCCACTGCTGCTGCTGCCGCTGATACTATCGTTGATGTTGTTGTTGTTGTTGTTGTTGTTGTTGGGTGGAGCTGAACTGCAGCAGAGCCGGTAACTCCACAAGTCTCTCATGACGACTCGTAGAGCTGTTAAAGAAAACAAACGCTCACTCTCGGAGAAAGGCCAGTTGGACGGACACCTGTCCGGTTAGCCGCTGTGGCGCAGGAGCGACTGGGCGGACCTGGAAGCTCAGAGGACGACTGCGGCTGTGGGCCTGGTGCTGCGTTAGGGTGCTAACGGAAACATAGGAAATAAGAAATTTAACCTCATTTTGTTCGGTCAATGCGTCACCCCCCTTCCCGTCAAGCTTAAACATTACCTTTTTCTTGTTATCTGTTAGCAGCGGGTCGTGACCTGAATAAGAAAATAAATAGTTATAAATAGAAATACCTTTCATGCTGCCTTATCACTCTTGTCTGTTCGTTTGATCTAAGAAAAAAACTAGTTCAGCTAGGAAAATCAACTCTCTCTCTCTCTCTCTCCTTATAAAACTTGTATTTTATAATGAATTAGAGCAGCCAAGTTAAACAAATAAACAGGAAAAGCCCCTGTGTGGCCAAATGTGGACAGTTTGTCACCGGAAGTTGCCTCAACTTCTGTGTTCAACTCTTGTTTCATTGAATGCTAGCTCATACTTTGGGGAAACGTAGAGGGTGGTTTGAAGCCTAAAACACACATAAAATTAACAGATAAAATAAAGAATTGGCGCAAAAATTGCAACAATTCTGAATTTAATGACCTCGCAAAATTCTTGGCATAGTTTCAGCCAACTTCAGCCTGTAGAGATCTAATCACCAGAACACGTGAGATATTCTGTTAAGGTTTCCAGTTAACCCGAACAAGCTATGAAATAACTTCTTTAACTATAACTAAAACTATAACAATTTTATGTGAAGCAAAACCATTTGAAATGTGGCTCTCTGAAACTGAATCAACCACAGGGGGACAGTGAATGTGTTTGTATTATTAATCTTGTGAAGTTGAGGTAAAGATGCTACTCACAAAAACATACTTCAGTCAGAATGATTTCAGTGTTACAAGACACAGGCTGGAAAAGAGGATGACGAGTAAACATTTTAGTTTGGCTAATAAACACTGGGTCAACCCCCTCCCACCTCCAGTTCACAGTCTCCCAACTAGGGGATCAGACAGTAGAAAAGAAAAAGAAAAAAAACCCTGCTGACTCATTCACCTTCAGGGGTCCATGTTTATTTAGCTTTCCTATGTTTCCTTATAATGCATGTCTTTCTCTTATTTCTCTTGCATCCTTTATTTACTGACATCATGGAAAGTAGTTTAAAAAATTTAAAAATAAAAATCACCCAAAAATTGCTTCTATATAAGAGCTGACCAAATCTTGAAGGAGTGCAGGCAGTGGACTTTCTGCGGTCACACATGCACGCAATGGTAAGCAGTCTTGTGGTTTATTATTGCAAACCTCATGCTGTGTGTGTATTTGATCACAGCAACATGTTAATAAAACATATCAGCTATCAGCTGCCATAACTGTCTTTTGTCAATGTTAAAGGACTATAAAGTTGTCAACTTTTAAACAATGGCTGCATTTACTGTTAAGTAGGCCTGTTTGTTTTGATTGCTTATTAACTTCCCTGAAAAGTCCACAGTGATGTAAAGTTCACATTAGTTTTAATGCCTACACTGTGGAACTTTATTACCCAGGAAATTTAAAAAAAAACAACGTTAAGTCATATTTCAAGGAAACTTATCAAATATTAAAGTGGGTGTAATGGAAATATACTGAGAAAACATTTAATCATACCGGTGCTACATATTTTACATGATTCCTTAACATTTATATACCCTAAGTATCTAATTGATTGCTTCAGTCAATGAAAACCAATCTCAGTCTGAATAGTTATATCAAATTATATCAAGTTAAATTTAAATTTAAATAGTGCCAAATTCCAACCAAAGTTGTCTCAAGACACTTAACATATGGAGTAGGGTTAGACCACACTCAAAATTCACATAATTAAATTAATAGCATCCATACAAACATAGTTATCTAATCTGTGGCAGTTTGTTACAATGGCATGAAGCATTCAGGAACAAGAAGGAAAATAGGCAAACAGTAATCACAAGTGACTGTAACTAGCTCACTGACCCCATCTGGTGGTTTGGGGGTTAAGCTACACTAATAAAAAATAATTCTAGAAATGTTGCTAATTTCCAATAAATTATAGCTCCATATGTTCTGTAAATTTGTAAAATATTTTTAAAGTATAAATTTTTATTAATTATGAAACCAAAAGATGACTCAAAGATGGCTGAGCTCTATTAATGGTGGGACAAATGATCTTAATCTAATATCTCTGTCTTATGTTGTGCCTTATAGCTGGATAAGACTTCTCAATAACAGCAGATGACATGAGTGAACATATTATAATAAAAAAGACACAATGCCCAAAATATTTTTTATTCAATTCATTCACATTAAGTGAAACCAGAAACTCTAAGATGTAAAGTCATCAAATGTATTATGAAAAGAAATATTTCATTGGCAAATAATAAAGACATGTTTCACATAATTGCCTCTTTTCATATTTTCGGTCATCCACCTAAAGCACAGCTTGTTTTGACTGACTGAAAAATTGCTGAAACAAGATTTAGAAAAGAATACATTAAATTAAATACAGAGTAAACATTAAGATAGTTTTATCCCTGAACCCATAACACCTCTAGTTTCCATGACCACACAGTAAAACATGTAATGTCACATTATTTTCTCATTCATTCATCCCATGAGAATAATCAGGAAAAGTCACAAAGAGAATCATTGGATTGACAGAAACAAAAATATAAAAATCAAGTCTCTTCTGAGTTGACTTAAGTCATTCTCAGAGTTAGTACAGTGAACAGTTTGCCTGATATCATCGTTAACTCATTACACTCTGAAAAATCCTCATATGAACTCAATGGAGTTGATGGATTCAAATGTCGAAACCAGGCAAGTGAGCAATATTATGATCTCACAGTCAGTGTTCTCCATTGTCTATCATTAAGTGTTCAGACATGAGTTATGTGACAAAAGCACAAATGAGTCAACAGTATGTTTTAAAACATTTAAAAATAAACTTTTCTTCAGATGTTTTTTGGGTGTAAATATGTGTCTAGTACCTAAAAAGATTTTTAAAAATCACTTATAAACCCTTTGATTCAAGTCATTTTCTTATACATGATGGCATTAACAAAATAATGACAAACATTTAGAAAAATCACTGAAAAACCCTAATTATTCATATCATAACCATTATAACGGTTGGCATTAACAAAAAAAATAACAAGCATTAAATTAAATCACTGACAAACCCCTATGATTTAAATCTAAACCTTAAAGTGTTTGCACTAACAAAACAATAACAAACATAAATAAAAGTATGAGAATTACCGATCAATGTTTTTTAATAGAAATGTATGTATCAAGTAACACTTGGCTCTAAAGTCCCTCATTATTATTTGCCAGCATCTTCACTTGTACTCCACTAGGTGGCCTTGTTTCCCTTCATATAAAACTCTCCAGGCTGATTAAATTTTCACTGCTCATCCTGAGGAGACAGTGTTTTGGGTTTAGTCACTGAAGGCACATGGTTCAGAGAGACTTCATAACTCAAACACTGGCTCTGTGTTTTCTTTAGGATGCAGCAACAGAAGAAATTACAAATGGATGTTTCTTGCTGGTGTGCAGCGTCTTTCATCTTCGAACAAAGTGCCACAAGAAAGTGTCTTAAGTTTTGCAGATAAATTCCCTGAGCAGTTTAAGTGTATCTTAATTTTATGTTACGAGTCCTAGAAAAGTAAAAAAATTTTAACTTTTTTTCCCCCATTTTCAATTTGTTTGCCATTTTGAAAATGTGCATATTTGGTTTCCTACTAAAAGTAAGGTAAGAAATTTAACACTCTTATATTAACATTCTGAATATAAAACTACAACCAGGACATGGATAGCGTAGATTAGCATAAAGACTGGAAGCAGGGGAAACCAATTAGCCAGGCTCTGCCTTAAGCTAAGAAATTTTTTTTTTTTTTCTGCCCATTTTGGCCAAAGAATAATCATTTTTAAACTTGAAAAAAGATAGCATAACGTGTATTTTTTTGCTACTGTTTATGTTTTTCCATCTGGTGTTGGAGGTGCAGCATCGCCAGCTTGTCGTACGAGGCCTCAATCAAGGCCTTAGACCGTAAGCAGCTGTTATACTGGCCTGAAGAGAGGTCACGAGTGCAGATTTTCTCGTGCCACAGGTGGAACAAGCTGCGTGATGGTACTCGGACCACTATGAGGTTGCTATTGATGAACTTTCTGTACAGCTGAACGTCCTCACCACCCCAGCCTTTAATATTCAGGTTAAAACCTCCTGGAGACGAGAGAGCAGACGACATGTAGTAAAATATGAAAACTGCATTATACCAACACAGATGTTTTGTGTGTTTGTGTGTATGCGTTAATGCCCTGAATTACTTACTGCATTGTAATTTCTAAAGAACATACAACTGCACAATCAAATTATGCTTTTAAAGAAATAACTCTACATTTTAGAGAAGAAAACAAGTTCTCTTAGAGTTTATGATGAGAATATCATGATGCCTGGATGGCAAATATGAGGGTACGGCCAGTGCCTACTTTGCCTAGCTATGAAGAATTGTTTTACAGAAAATTACTGCAACTCACCAAGAAATAGAATCAAGTAAAGCCCAGCTAAACCTGGTTAAGGTTTGGTTAAGTTTAGGCACAAAAATCATATATTAAGGAAAATATAATGATTTGGATTTAAATAATAACTCCATTATGGTTAGGAGACCTTCTTCATGATGTTTCTAAAAACAAACACCCGGTTAAAGTTATTGAAATAATACTGTGGTCATGGTTTTAAGAGTATCAGGATATTAACCCTCTAGTTATTTATTTAGAACCTTATTA
>JAQMCX010000027.1:8254849-8282787 GCA_029814765.1 Acanthurus leucopareius | reverse complement strand
CACTATTACTCTCTTTGAATCCTCCACCCACTCACACACTAAAGACGGTGACCTTCAAAGAGCAGATCATACACAGCAGATGCACACACACACACACGCACGGACACACTAAAATACGACATTTCAAAAGATGCTCTATGTGAATGAGGAGCAGCTGTGTTCATTTCCTGAAGTTGTGATAAGAGCTGTTCAGAACAAACTAGGAGGATATCCTGGCTGTTCTTGTACACAAACACATTCACATATATCTGATCTTCCAAGGATTCATGTACACAAACAAAATAAAGCGTATCCCAGAGTTTAAAAAAAAGAAAATAGAGTGTATTGTTTGAATACAAAAAGATAGTGTAGTGTGTGGACCTGACTCCAGCAAGTTTTTATACAGTGCTAATTTACTTATCCAGTTATTATTTGTTACATTATTATCTATAAGGCAAATGCAGAATGAGTTAACATTCTATTTATCAGTTCATGCCCAGTCTTACGTAAACACTGGTTAGATTTATGCAATGAAAGCACTTCAGATAAATCTGGCGAAAGATCCTGTTTTTAGTTAAACACTAAAAAAACCTTCTATCTTTATTTCATTTTTCTCTAATAAGCCGGACCATTAGTTTTCCCTAACATTAACTAAGTGTAGCTACTGCCTAAATATACCTATAAAATAGCTGGCTCAGTTGTTGTTAGCTAAAATTGGATTTTAAGATAGGATATTTTGTAGGGAAATATTAAATATGGTGTCAGTGAATATAACAGTATGTTCAAAATCAACATTTCGCAACCTGCAGTTTTTCTGATTATGTTGACATAAAAACTTCATGCAGGCAGCATTGCATCTCCTTTAAAACAGATTTACTGCTGCAAATAAGTTGTTTATAAACATACATCTGGAGAAGAGACATCTGATATATCCTCACCTTCTACAAAGTCAGACGGTGTGTACACTTTGTTTGTTTGAGTGTTTTCTGCTGCATTGTCTTGCTGGGATGATGGCGTGTTGAGGCTGTGCAGGGCCGTTTCCAGCACCTCCCCCAGCTCATCTCTCTTGTCTTTCCGAACAGGCTTCTCCTCTGGGTGACGTGTCAGCCCCATCTCCAGCTGGTACACCCTCTGCAGGGTGAAACTCTCAAAGGGCACTACTGCGTACTCACTAGGCAACCTGGAGCCAGTGGTCACCTCGGCCTTTGACAGTTGGCTACGCAGGAACTCCAGGAGGTCTGCCTGCTGGCTCTTAGTTCCCTGGGCCTCACCAAGACCAGCACCTTGTGAACCAGCCCCGGGTTCCTGACCCTCTGCTGTGCCAGTGGCAGCTTTCTTTAGGCTCTCCTGTACTCCTTTTAGCTGCTGGCTACGCTCCTGCAAAGCCTCCTTGAGCTGAGCTATCTGCTTCTTTAAGGATGAGATGTGGAGGCGGTGTTGCTCCTCTCGTTCTTGGAGGAGCACTTGGTAAGACTGAACACCTGGGGGTCCACCACTTTTAGCAGGCCCAGCTCGGACACCTCCTGTCCCACCAGGTCCAGCTCCAAGCCCTGCGCCTCCTTGGCTAGGATAGATGGGTCCAGCACGGGGCAGAGCATAACTAAGCGTTGGGTTATCAGAATGTGGCGGGCTACAGGTCATCACATAGAGGAGTGACAGGGAGCAGCACAGCAGTACCAACACGCCCCCAACACGGGAGACCCAGGCTAGTAGTCCACGCCGCAACATCACTGCATGTAGCATCAAAACTTTCTGAGTTAAACAGCCATCCAGACACACAGATGCAGAAATTTCATGTAACCTCACACACTCCAGCCACAATGATAAGAGTCCATTTGTGATTATCTTCCATCACCCAGGGAGGAGGCCTGCTATTTATCAGTATGAGGTCATTTAATCTGAATTAGGTCATTGCCCCTCCACTGCCTGAGATTGTTACTTGTTTTGTCATCGGCTAAGTGAATGTGTTCGGTTCAAAAGCCTTTAAAAAAACACTTTTTCCCTTCCAATTAGCTTCATGGTCAGTTAGAAGACATCACTGCATTGCTACATCATCTGTCACTCATTTGTGACTCATCTGTTTGCATTTGCTCTGACTCCCAGTCAGTCCATGTCCTCTTTTTGTCTGCCTGCCTGCTACAAAGCACAGTTAAAGTGTCTCAGGAAACGTCTGGGAACAGTTGAATATTCGGCCACATCAGTCCAGATGAAGCAGGGTGATGCATGGGAAAAAAATGTTTTGTGTCGTGAGAAACAAAACCTTGCTGACCAGTGGTGGTTTCCTCATGTTGTTTTCCTGAAAGAGAAAGCAGAGAGGAGAGAGAAAGATTAATCTGACATTAAAGAGACAATTACTAAGATCTTGACCTCCCATAAACTGTATCAAATCAACATTACTTGTGTCATTTAAAATCCAGAGGCCTGTTAGGCCAGTTAGTCATTTTTATTTATAATGGCAAAGGGTTTTAGCAGCTTCACCAAATTAAGCACTGCTCACTACAGCCCCTGTAAAACAATGTTGTCACTTTTGCATGAAAATACGAGGAAGGCTGTGTGTGTAAAAATGTACCAAAGACAGTGCATGTGTGTTTTTGAGATACTAAGGAAAGTAACTGGGACATTCCGCCCATGTATCTATCTATATCAGTAGCTGCAGTCTATATCCAGTGGGTGACTGTAGTGTCAAATTGATAAACTGCTGTGTTTGTTTATTTATTTAAGTTTTATTTATCCCATGTGTGTCTTGAGAAAGATTATTCAAAATATATCTTTGGCTATTTAAAAGCACTGCAAACATCAAGCATTTATTAATATGACGTTTCAGAAATGATGCCACGGCAGTGTTTCCTAATAAAGTTTCTCTAAATGTTTATTTTAAGAACAGGGTGAAAACTGCTGAGAGCTCCAGTTTCACCCAGCAACAACAAAGAATACATGGATTGAAGCATAATACAAAAAAGGGAATTTTGGCGACATGGTGCAGAGAAGGCATTAGTAATCAGAGATCTACATTCAGTAGCTCTCATTCTGAGGGGTCAGGATCCCTCAAGGATGCCAAGAAAAAAACAGAAGCAGAATCTTATAATATATATAAAACAAGAGTGAAGAGATGTAAGCTTACCTCAGCATAAAGACTTAAAGAAAAGGGGAAACAGTTAGTTTGGCTAATCTGTACAAAAGTTTAAAAAACTAACTGTTTCTTGGCTAGATTTAGATTTCCTGTGGAAACTCCAGATTTTGTTAGCTTCTGACAGAGTCTAGCTAGCTGTTTCCTACTATTTTCAGTCTTTATGTTTAATTAATTATACAGCTCTTTCCCAAAGTGATAAACTTCTTCTCTAACTATAATATAACAGCCAGCTCCATGTTAGCATAGAGACTGGAAACAGGTATAAAACATGTATGAAGGTAACAAAATGCATTCTCAAACTTCTCTTGAGATCACTAATTAACAAATCTTTTTTTATTTGCCAAAAAAACCTCCAAGATTCTGTATTTTGTAAACTTCAGAGAGAGCCATGCAAGCCATGTTCCCTGTTTTTCAGAGAACATGCTGAGTAAAAGGGATAGTTTGGGTATTTTGATGCGATGTGAGACACTTGTGCCAAGTCAGTGTCTTACCTGCCGTAGATAACAAACAAACACATCACCACATGCACAACATCTGAATTTCATCTGTGTTCCTACACACAGCCATGCGTAGGAACACAGATGTTGTGTGATTGAGTAATTTAGTCCCTAAAGAAAATGGCTGCCTAATGGGAACACAGAGCGCCCTCAATTTTAAAAATGTAGCGAGCAGGTAAAGGGGCACGTATTCTTTAGGTGGGTGGTTTTGTTGGTAGCTCAAAATCGCATTGCTTTTGGTACCATTCACAGTAATACTACACTCTGTTTCCTGCCAGCGCACTGCGCTGCTTGACCAGGCAGAGGAAGAGCTGACCGTTATCTACGGCAGGTAAGACACTGACTGGGTATAAGCATCTAATACAACCCCATATCAAAATATTTGAACTATCCCTTTAACAAGCACCTTGGCTTTTATTCTGTGTTTACTGTAGGGACATGAGAGTGGAACCAATCTTTTCATCCAATTCTCAGCAAGAAAGCAAATTACTGTATTCCCAAACAGTATTTTCTATCCTTCGAGGAAATAAGAAAGGAGAGTTATATTTCTAAATAACAGAATTTTTTTCTTTTTTTACGAATCCTTCGATAATATTTACTTTTTCTTGTGAAATACTTAAATCTCTCCAGGCCTCCAAGAATCCTTCAAATGAATAATGAAACAATCCAAAATGGAAAATTCACTCAGCGTTTGAATTGCTCAACACTACAGCAAAGCCATAACCTCTGATGAGGATTGCACAAGCAAACACTGCTTCATTTTTCATTTCCAAAGCAAAAAAGATAAATTTAATGTGATTGTTAACAAAATGATCAATGGGTAGATACTGTCTTAATCTAAAACCAGTACACAAAGGTGAGGTGTTTTTGAATGTTTGAATCTGAGTCTGGAATTTATATAAATATATGTTTTTGTGGGAAGGTGTTTTAGTTTGAGTTACAGTATGTATCTGTAAATGTATCTCTGTGTATCACTTCAGTCTCTCTTGAATCCCCACACAGTCAGCTCTTTGACAGCGCTTGCTGAAGCTGAGCCTAATGAAAGGATTAGTATATGGCAGGAGTGAATACCGGACTGTGCTCCAACAGACGGCTGAATCAGGAAAGGCAGGGCGTCTCTCCAGCACGACCTCCACTGCTGATTCAGAGAACATTTTAGGAAAGGGTGCTCTGGGAAAGTGGGTGAGTGGGAGTTTGGGAGCAAGATATGGTTGCTGTGATGGAGTACCATCCTCTCAATTACAGGAAAATCTTCATGATGTCATTATATGAGACCATCAATCCTTAGAAAAAATATGGCATGACATTAATGGTGTGGTGGTGGTTTAATAACTTTCTCTGTTGGTTCACAAGCAGCTCTCATTACTCTTGTACCCATGTGATCGGGGACTGGGAACCTTTAAATAATTACATCACTTCTCCCAGATGACTTTGACTTTCCTGGTTTCATAAGTTCCTGTTCACAAACTACACTAATGGTATTCACATTAATGGCATTCACACAGATGAAAGCATGCACTCAGTTCAGACACTGGGAATATCTAGTTGCCATTTTTACTGGGGAACAAATGCACTAATTAGAATTAGAAATGACTTAGTTCAGAGAAGACCAACATACTTGCCAACTGCAGTTATTCATTCAAAAATAATTAAAATGATTTTATCTGCATGGTTACATGTCTCCATCATCAATAACTTAATCTGTTAATTTCTTTACTAATTACTTTATTTTTTGGGTAAAAAGTCAGAAAAATGTTACAAATAACCATCACAAGTTGCCAGATTTCAAGATGATGACTTCTACATGCTGTTTTTGTCAATTAATCCTACAATGATATTCACCAAAGGACATTTAATTTACACTTTTATACGTGATAAAGCAAATCTTCAAATTTAAGAAGCTGGAGAGGTGGCAAATTTGGTTAACAAGTGCTTTAAAGGTACAGCCAAAAGACATTCAGCTAGGGTAGCAAAATGACTGGAAACAGACCCAGCTTAAGTTGTTAATTCAGTTAAGTTGTTTAACAGGTGTGGAAACTGAAGTGAAAAATCAACAAGTTGTGGATTTAGTAGTTTCTTTTGAGAACAACAAGGGGTGTCACAAACATTACAGAGGATCACCTGTGGCAAAGCAGACAATCCCTGTTGTTTAGTTACAAGAGAGAGATTCACTGAAAGGAGGCTGGCGTGACTGAGATTTATGAGCAGAGACTCACAGTCAAGCCACTGAGTTTCATCAGGAATGAATGAGTTGATTCAGTCCTGGTTATTTGATTCCCCGTGGGGATAGGCATGGCTACAGTGCCGGAACACAGGCAGCTAAATAATCATGTTCGATTTTATTGGTAGTGGGATGTATAAACAGGCGTCTGTAATTTCCTGCTTTGTGTTACCGTACATGTACCCACATGATGCTTATCTTTGAAGTATCTATCGAAAAAGTATGTGTCAGAGACGTGGTATTTATTTTTTCCTTTACACATTGTGCAACATAATAATTATTACATAAGAAATTATAAAGAAATCCATGAAACAAATATTATGCATAGTTTCCTTCGTGCTCCTTCGTGTTTAGCTATGCATAGCCATGCCAGTGATGCTCTGGAGATTATCAGTCGCTCAATATTTAGTCTAGACTGAAATATCCCAACAACTATGAGATGGATTGCCATGATATTTTTTACAGACATGCACAGTGGATGAATCTTATGTACTTCGGTGATTTTATGACTTTTTCTGTAAATCCACCTGCAGAACAAAGTGTTTAATTATGGACTAACATTTCCCAAGATCTGCAGTACTTGCTGGATGGGGTTTTACATGTGCTCTCTGGGTGAAATTTCTAAATAATTATGCATGGACTGCAATGCAATTTGGAGTAGAATGTAAATTGTCTCAATATGAATTGTAATAACTTCAATTATCCCAAGACTTTTCTTCTAAAGCAATCATCACAATAATTTTTTAGTTTTTCCAGTACTTTGGTTAATGATGAAATACTTGCAAATCTGATTGAATTTCCACCAGCATTAGCTATACTTTGTTTTTAGTCCTAATTAGCTAATGTTGCATGATAATGTTGGCAGTCAGCTGCTCAAAGCACCACTGTGCCTACGGACTCACAGAGTTAAGCAGGCATGGCTGCAAACTTTTAGTCTTATTAGCACTGCAAAGCTATAACCCAAATGTCACTACATTTAGTATCTGTTATCTGCAGATCATACAGAAAGCTCTGGTGAAAAGATACTTATATCAAGTAAAACCCTAAACTGAAAGGGAAATAACATAATTCAAATGTGAATTGTGAAGGAATTTCTTTAACCCTGTAGGCCTTCATATGGCTGTACATTTGACACTACACCACAGTGCATTGACTACACCCAATAATATACAACAGCAACAATATGATGCATTATTCATACCTATTTTTTGTATCTACTCCCTATTTTATAGTTTAATCTCAGATGCAGTCAATGCAACATAAACATTACTCAGAGTGAACCTGACATGAAATTTAATAGTTCCTGTTTTTTGTGGAGCTGTGACTTCCCTCTCTAACTCTGTCTGGCAGGACAAACACCTGATAACAGTTTCCTGATGTTGTAAGTTCCACCCTTAACTGTTCGTGCAACACTGGAACAAACCCCTAAAAAGATCACTTTAAACATTGTTTACTGAAATCCTCTTTTCAAAAGATAGCTAATAATTTGATGCAAACAGAGAAATGGGGCAGATGATTTATATTTTTCAACTTCCTGATATGACATAACCGATTAATGTGGGTTTCCTCTTTTATTATGTACTTCATTCTTTCTGCTAGAAATAGACACAGAAATGCCGGGACAAGAGTCTCTTACAAGAGTAAGAGAGGGTCAAAGATATAAAAATTATATAAATAATCAGACTGTCATGAGATGAGTAAAGATGCTGGAGAAAGAGAATGATTTAGTATTTGGTGGCCAGAGATGTTTCCAAAGCAGAGCTCTGCAGCATCTGGTTAGGCTGCCAAATCACTTCCTCCTCTCCTGCTGCTGCTTCCTTCCCATAGGGCATTTGTTTGTGTGTGCTTGCATGCTTGTGTTTGTGTGTATCTATGTGTGAATATGTGTATGTTTGTATCTGTTCCATTTGTAGCAAAAACAACAATGTCACTGTCTTAGCACCTGTTAAAAAAATGCTGTGTTTATCTTTGCGAGAATAAGCCAGAAAGGAAAAAAGAGCGTGAGAAAAAAGGCTAAGTGAGTGAGGAAAAGGAACTGCAGTATTTTAGTTTTGGACAAACAGAAGAGATGAATTTCTTCTCAGCCCTCTGCCTCATATCTGGTTGACAGTCACACTAGTACAAGAGAAATCACACACGGGTGACAGGTTATCTGTGCATGTGTGTGTCTCTCTGTACTACAGCCTACACAGGTCAACTTTTAAATGTCTGAGGCATTTGAGAGGCAACCTTGTGACCCTTTTAATCATGATAAATGTAGCATCTCAGCCCTGCTGTCAGATTTAAAGAGCTGATTCTCTTTGCTCTCTGCTGGTATTTAATATATTCAAGCTCAAGCAGGCCACTCTTAAAGAATAATGTATGCACTGATCCAGTATAGGTTCTTTTCAAAGGCAGACACACTCTGTGGATGCATTAATTAAGAGGGCTTGAGTGTGCGTCTGAATGTCAAAGAGAGTGAGTGAAATTGCAGGAAAGAGAGAAAACCAATGAAAATATACTGATATCTGCTTAAAAGGATTCTATCCGTGTGTTTGCATGATGTAGTTAAAAATTAAAATTCACTTCACTTTTTTGCTGACCATTTTTTAGATTTACTCAAGAATTTTATGTCTTAAAGTATTTGTTTTCCTCACCTGGGAGCCAGTGTTTTTTTTATATATATCTCTGCATGACAGACTCATGAATCTTGCTTTCATGAAGTGTGTAATTCATCACTGTATACATCCAGTTTGTATTAACGTTTGCCAAAGTTAATAGTGCGCAGCAAATACAAATAAAATCAGGCAGTACTGACCATTCACAGATATACCTTGTATGTTGCCTGATATATTTCTAAACTGTAAAATCTCCTGCCTCTATTAGATATTTGTCACAAGTGTTTGATGTAATGCAAGAAATCCAATACTAACCTATAAATCAATACTGAGGTATTTAAGGCAAGATTCTTTTTTCTCCTTATATCCACTTTCGTATAAATCCAGCTTTACATATCAACATTTCATATAATACAAGCAATAGAGTTTCTTTGTTAGACCATCCCCGACTGATAAATGTCCAGGTCTTTCAAACTGCAAACCCCCACGTTGCAACACAGCCTTTTTGTTTTGAATAAGCCGACTTTAAACCTCAAGCGGAGATAACCCTAATGACATCATTACAGACATAGCAGAACTCCTTGTAAACCACTGGAGACATTATACAACTGTTTCGACAGACCAAGAAGTTATCAACAATGATGAGTAAGCTGATCTTGATGTGTAAAATTAAAGGAGTTCCCATTTAAAAGCCTGCACATTACCTCACAATGATGTAATTACATCAAACACAGAAGACTTATTACAAAAAATGCAGACTTACAGAACAAAAGAAAGTTTTAAAAAGAACATTTTCCTATGATTTTCATTCATACAGTAATCAATGGAAACCAATGGATGCCCAAAACAAAGTACAGTGGTTCACAAAATGACTAGCTGTCATGTTAAATATACTTAAATTGTAGTAATTGGGCTAAAACATGCAAAACCACTTTTATGGTCCTTTAAAAATGCTCCTTAAACTCATACTTTCTAATCCAGTTTTTATCCAAAAGTATACACGTTTATATGAAAGTGCATGGATACATTAATCTTGTAAACAACAGTCCCTCTCCCCCGTATACATCCACTCTCTCCCAGTAAGAGGCCTCTGTGATCATTACAAACAACCCCATAAACCACAGAACCATGCATATTTGAACTCTGCCCCATGCTGTCCGTCTCAACCTCTCTGTCCTGTCTTCCTACAGCCTCTAGTGGGCTGTCTATTTGTTACAGGCCAAGGATGTTAATATATTTTTTACATGCATGTTAGCCTCAGTGAATTTCAGGGCAGCTTCTTCTTCTCAGACATCTCTGTCTGAACCTGCCCTCCGGCTATCTCACTGTAAAAATGAGGAATGTCATCTTGGGAGGAAACAAGTAGAGGAGAGCTCAGGAGAAGAAAGATTAATTAAGATAAATGTAAAAATGAGTGGAAAAAAAGGGTGGTTTGTGAGAGCGTCAACTATGCCCACAGATTACTTGAAGGAACTATTAAGCTGGTAGATCAGATACTTGGTGTGAGGAGAAAAAAAAAGAGAGAAGTCGGTACAAAGTGAACATATGGGAGGAAAAGGAGGAGAGAGAAGCAGAGAAAGGTTTCTTTGATGTCTCATGTCCCCTCAGGTGATTCTCCCTCCCATTCATTAGGGGCCGGTTTCCCCGGAACCTTCCTGTCGACGTGCCATCTGGAAGGCCCTTAAAAAACACCACATTACACTCGTCTACTTCACTACAAGCTGCTTGTGTTAAAATTCACCGACAACCCCCTCCCCTCCCCTCTTCTCTCTCCCTTTCTCTGAGTTAGTCCTCAAAGTGTCCCATTTCTACACAGTTAGGTTAGATTGTATCAGATGAAACTTTAATGGGCCCCATGGGGAAAATAGGTCATTGCAGCAGCAGAGACGATAGATAGATGGATAGACAGATAGACAGACGGACGTTTCTGTTTAAACGTTCACTAATACAATATTTCTTTATCTAAAAAAGCAACACAATTGAGTTTCATTTGATTGGTCACACTATTTGACACAGTCCAGTTTTCCATGACATGGGCATAATAGTGTGTCACAAGCTAGTTACTCCAAATTAAATCTTTAAAACATGATACATGGCAAAGCTTGGTGGAAAAAATGTGTTCTGAATTATGTTAAAAAATCAGATCCCAGACCAACAAAGCAAAAATCATCTGGTCTGGTCAAAGTTTATGAGTAAGGCTAAAACATTTAAAAAAAAATAGTCTGCATGATAATATGCTAACGTTAGCATTAGAGCTCTTGAAATGTAACAGCTACATGAACACACACTGAGCTAGTTTAGTATGAATGTTATTAGTGGTAGTGTAGTTAAAGCAGAGCATAACTTGAAACTGAAGATCATTTTTGGCAGTGATTGCATTGTCATGGCCAAACGACCTCCTCAAAACAAAAAATTGTGTTCCCAGCCTTGAAAAATGCAACTAATCTGCGTAAGCTGATCAAAACCACAATATCTTCTTGTATTTTCTGTTACCAGAATAGCAGCCAAAAGTTAAGGTTAGTGGGACGAATGCAATAATGTGTGGGCCACATAACTTCAGTATTGTAGGTGAGGTTTGCTAGTCAATTTTTTGACATTGGTCTCAAAATTTATTTTGTTTAAGAGGGAGAGGGGAAAAAAAGAAGGAGATAAATAAACAACTAACAGAATTAGAGTTTTCTTAAATTATCCTTATTGCAAATTGCAAATTCTGTTTGTATTTTTAGCAGACATGCTGTTTGAAAAAAAAATCCTCAAATGTTGATAGCAATATCTACTTTGAACATCCATCTGTGTAGGTGTGCTTTGTTGGCATTTAAAGACAGAAGTGGTATGTGTCAGCCATCAAAAACAAGTGGCTCTGATATTTGTACAAAATGAACAGCAGAGAACAGAAATATTGATTTTAGTGCATGCGGATATCAAAAAACCCAAAAAAAAAACCCAAAAAAAGTTTATTTTTCTCTCTTATCAACCAAAGCCATGATAACAGTCACCACCCGATTCTACAATGTGCCGGCAAATCGAGGAAATTAGTGAGCACTCTCTCACTCAGTAAAACATAATGAAAACCCAACACTATTCTGTAGGGCACAGCTCATCTCTGTGTAATTATGGTGCAATTTAATAAATCTTTTTTCAGTAAGACTCCCTCCACCACATGCTTCATAGTTGCTGGCGGTGAGTTTACAAGTGGGAAATTCTGAATGTTGATATTGTAAATGGGTGAGCAATTAGTGTTGATACAAATAAATAAATCCACGTTGTCCACAAATTCTATCTGCTAATCTCAGCTATCCACCTTTAACATGCCATTCTAATTGCACATCATCACCTCTGCAATTCTTGCCATATGTGCAACAGAGGACCGCTAAATCTGAATGTATCGAATGGAAATGTTTAGCAAATGAGTTGTGAAAGGCATTGACAAGTGTGAGCAACGTCCTGTCAGGGCCAGAACTCATTACTTCCTTTATCCCCCCAAACAGTGAAGTGCCACAGACGTTGCTAACTGGCAGAAGAGAAGTATTGCTAAACTGCAGTCCCTTTGCATAAGACTGTGCAAAGCTTGTGGTTTGGCATTATCGTTTGCGGCAAAAATGATACATGAAACAGATTGATGCTCTGCTGTTAAAAAATTACACTGGTTTACCTGAAAAGACAGTCGGCACTAGAGGCATCATACCCTTCAAACCCTTGGTAAGCTCTCCATTTAATTTAACAAATTTCTATAACTTGGCATTATCTAAATGAGCAAGGGCAACTGTAATATCATCAGAGAGAGCTTGTCAATACACTGTGGGGACATTACATCAGTGCCATTAAAATGTTCCGCGAGTATCTGTTATCTGATCTGTGAAACATGAGAGTGCATGCAGTCTACACGACAGCGGAAAGTCAAAGCACACACACCCAGACTCAAAGACATGCACTAAACCACTGGTTCTGTGGGCCAGGCACCACTGGCAGGGCAAACGGACTGCAGGTGGGGCAATGATGATGCTGAGTTATGTTGAATTATTATTATTTATTTATGGAAAACATTACAGACAAGAATTAGTGACACTATAGTGCTAAACTGTATTTTAAATTTAATAAAATGCAACTTGGATTTGTAAATTTAACCTATTTATTGAACTGCTTCCCTTTGTCACTGATGATGGATAAAAAATTGTATGTGTGTGTCTGGGGTATCCTCCCAAGGGGGAAATGTCAAAAAATCTCGAGAACCACTGCACAAAACCCACATGTAGAAAAAAATACAGACAGACAGACACTCACACTCACACACACGTAGGGAAAATGCAGACAGAGAGACAGACAGGCACACACACACACACACACACATATATATTGAGCATCTAAAAGGGGGCAACTTTATCTTCCAGGCACAGGAAGCACATATATGTCATTGAGTATCACATCAATTTTTCCAGTTAATCATTTATATAGGGTACAGGCATGTACAGTAATTTACCCAGAGTATACAGTTTGTGTGTACACTCTGCAAAGTCCTTCTCTCCTCTGCTTGCTAAACAACCACAAATCCCACATAATCTCTAGTTTCATTCTTTCAATATGAGGAAAACAACTCTGGCAGCTTGCGAACCAAATATTTCAGGGTGCTAGTTGCCTGTAGTGACTAACAGTGAATGCACTAAGCAGGATTAGAACCATTTTTCTGATAAAACCCACAGCACACTCGGCACGATGTGCACTTTATGCATGCCTGTGTGTGTGTGTGTGTGTGTGTGTGTGTGTGTGTGTGTGTGTGTGTTTGAGAGAGAGAGAGGAAGCGTGATGCAGAGGAACACTGGTAAAAAGAGGCATGCTCTTTTACTGAGTGCATCTAATTTTATTATCTGACCCTACCCAAAGGAAATTGGTGTGGGTGTTTCTTTTTTTTTTCTTCATGTGATTTTGTTTTCAAATGACTCGTGGATTGAGAACCAGGCTGCCCTAAACCATCTTAAACCACTAAGTACAGTTTTAATCTATATGACAGAAAAAAACAATTAATTAATTAAAAAAATCTCAAGTTAAAACAAGCGAAAACTTAAACCCTCAGACAACAAGTTATACTCACATATTAGCCTATTTTTTTCATTGTCTCCTTTCATATTGAAAATGTGTCCATAATGTGCGGGGGGGGGGGGGTGGGTAACTATAAATGCTGTTTGTTAAGTATTGCTCGTGGAAAGTAGCTGAATGTGTTTTCTAAATACAAGAAACTTAGAGTTAACATTTGGCAGTATAAGAATAATCAACACAGGCGCAGTATCAATATTCTGTGATAACGATTTTTACACTATGGCTTTCGGCGGGCTATATTTTTAATTTACAGTATTATAATATGAACTCACCCGGCTGACTGACCTCTTGTTCCCGCAGTCATTGCTTCAGTCCATCCTGAGAGGAGATTTTGTTTGGTCCCGGTGCTGCGATCCCGTCCTGCAGCCGTCCACCGGTCTGTAGCCGTCACTTGCGGAGTGTGGGAGCGGGTGTGAGCGTTTGTACCACTGAGTATAGTGAAGCCCAACGGAGAGAGGTAGAATAACACCGGAAAAAGACTGGGGCTGCCTTCAAAATAAATACTGTATATGTGCTCCAAATGGCTCCAACTCAGAAATGCCAAATTAAAACATAAGATTAACGCTATATCTTAGCTTACTTTAGTTTACAACCTGTTTCTTGAAGGTTTTTACAGAATTTTGGAGGGAAACTTTTTTTTTTCAATAGATTTAAACAGTCCAAAATAGTTTCAAGTAGATGTCAGTGTTACCCAGAGTAAACAAGCAACAACTCCTCCTTGAAAGTAAAAGTTAGATAGCCTTTCTTGGATATTTTTAATAACCACCTTCTTGTTGACCAATACGTAACGTTAACGTTAGCTAGATAGTAGCTTAGCGTTCATATTGGAAACAGGGGAAGCTAGCCGGGCTTTCTTTAGTGACAAAAAGCAAGGTTGCTAAATCTAAAACTTCGCTTATTTGTACATTAAGGTAATTTTTTTTAAATGATATACTTAAAAATCTTTAAACAAGTTTAAAATAGAATAAGGGTTTGACAGGATTATCTTCTATACCTTGTCTTCATGACGAGGTTGCCAGGCAACCAGCAAATGATTCAGGAAGTTACAGATCCATTTCCCGCCGCTTTTGGTAGTAACGCTAAATTAAGTCAAAAAGTATTAGCAGAAGCTTCAGTTATTGTAAATCAAAGGCAGGAAATGGCGAGAAAGCAAATTGATATATTTCTCAAAATAAAATAAATGGTGAAAGGAATTTTTCAATGCTACTTGTAGGCCTACTATAACTCTAGACTAGATCCTAAAATAATGGCAGCCGAACAACAATTGACAAAACCTAAAGATGTTTTTACCCAAAAAGCATACTATCGTTATCATAAACGTCATCTTTCCTTTATTGTAATTTACCTAGGAGTAGGAGTATGTAGGCTCAATTACTGCGAGACAGTAAAACATAAGCAAATAATATGTTTAAGTTTTGCTATTACTCTAAAAAAAAAGTCATTGGACATTGTTTAAAGTATTCAAAATGTAAACTTTACTGATTCCGACACACATTCAATTAGACGATAAACTTGAACCGTAGAAAGCTCGAACTCCATTAACAAATAAGTGTCTTGTTTTGAAAGCCTCTAGCGGAAGTCATCTTTAGAATGGTGAACTTGACATTAGCGCTCTCGTGAAGACTCCGCTGGTCCACCCAGCTCTCCTCCCTCCCTGCCCTCACATAAAGACAGCCTTGTTAGTTGATTCAAGACACCGTTACAGCAGCAGGAAACACTACTGCCTTTCATTTCCAAAGCCAACAAGAAATCCAACTGACTCTAATAAATGTGAAGTCGACATGAAGATCTTAATTTAAACTGATCTGAGCGAGTCCCGATAGGCTGGGGTCTAAATCAGCAGCATGCAGGAAGTAAGCAAAGGAATCGTGTGGATGACAGTTAAATTTGTGCTTAGACTCCTTTTTGTATAAAGTCCTTATTACCATCAAACAGTGGTGGAGGAACTCTGCCCCACTCAGGTTTTTACGTAACTATAATTAGTGACAAAATAAAAACCGGCCCACAGTGTTGCAAGTTTAAGTCAAGCATTCAAAATGAAATTGATAATGTAAATGATAAAAATATATCATTTTAAAATAAGTACCAAAAGGCCTCCCAATATTATTTGATTATACTGTAATTATCAATCTAATGTTGCAGATGGTTAAGGTGGAGTTGATTTTTTATCACTAAATTCATAAAGTCATCTTATCTTAATCTATATTATACAGTTAATTGATTAATAATACTCAATCTGCAAAGTATGCTAACTACTCATTGAAGTCATAACATAATTTTGGTGGACTACAATATTTAGGAGTACAAGTATAAAGTTGAATAACCTATAAATTCTTGAGTAAAGTACAAGAGCCTCAAACTTTGCTTATGAGCAGTACTTGAGTAAATAAACTCAGTTACTTTCCAACACTGCCATTATAGGTTCAAATAAAAGCCTATATGGCCTCTTTTCTCTTTGATCAGATAAATATAAAAACAACCTTGTGGGTTTAAACTGCACAAACATCAGTGCTGCACCATTAAGCTTGTCGTCCATATGATGTAACATTGAGAAAACCACATTTTTGGCAGAAGAACTTCAAATTAATCCGTGGGTTACAACATTCACATTATCTTGACCCCCTGGATAAAAATTTTTATTGCCTATATTGGCTTGTAGAACATTTATACCACGTGCACCTTAAGAAAAGCATGTCTGAGAAAGTAAACTGAGTTTATAAACCAGATTGTCATATCTGACAAGATACTGACCCTGCATGGCTGACTAGGGAACTGCACCTCAAAAATGCACCAGAGGAACAATGATTCAAACTAAATCAATACAGTTCAGTTTCTAGTGGATGTCACAGTTTATCATGTCAGCACATTTCTCTTTCCAACAAGCCAATTATCCGTCTTTTGAGAAGTTGCATCATTTAATATGATGATAAACTGCAAGATCTACAGTTTGAAGGCTCTTTTCTCTGCACTGTCCCCTAGGACCTGCCTATGATGAAGGGCAGCATAAATCCACCTGAACCAATCGGAGGAGAACCACCCCCAGCAGAGTTTACGCCTGAATGAAGCCTGCGGGTGTTACCTGGTGTGACACGGTGTTTCTTTGAAGACTTGCAGCATTTAATATTACAAAGCAAACACACCTGAAGAGATATTGGCCTATGCAGACTCATCATAATGTCATCATCATGCCTGTTGGATTTTTTTTTACGGGCAAAGTGATAACAGCCATGTCAGCATGCGCAAGGGGAAAAATGGCAATTAGGGCCGAGGATGTGAATGTGCCAGCATGCTGGAAAGAGTGTCCTCTGGGCTTTTCTACGTCTTAATGAGGCAACAGGGAATTACTTTGTTTGTTCATATAACATGGGACATGCACAGAGGCTGCTTGACAGTATAAAAGAAACGTGTGATAAAAACTTACAGCTACAATAAATCTATGACCAAAACACATGTTTATAAGTATAATTTTATTAATAATTGTCTTAACAACTCATAAAAAACAAAATACAAAAATATACAAGCAGCTCAATGTAGAATTACAGGTCAAGCCTTAAAAAGATAAAGCAAGCTCTTTAAGAAACAAGATATCTACTTAATATGGGCAAAGTTTCGCTGTTTTGTGCACTCATCTATTTAGAGCTTTAATCAATGCATCTTTAAATTAACAGACAAACTACAGCAGCTGGCTTGTAATATTCATAATAAACACACAAAAGCATTTTCCACATGAACAATCATGGACATGCCTGAGGTTTGTCTTTAATGCATAGGATGTTCGGTAAAATGAGCAACTGAAGCAGTGTTTCCCAAACCTTTTTGTCATGTGCAGCTTTAAAATAAATTAATTTCTAGTCTTCATTTTCAGGTTGTTTCATTTTAAGAATTAAGAGTGCTTTAGAAGTAAACATATCCAGGAAAAGTCTGATTCAACATAATTTTGTGCGCAACAGAAATAAAATGTGTTCTCTTACATCCGTTAAATCATCTCTCCAGGTTGGAATCCACTGAACTAAAGTGAACGTAAAAGTATTTTACTTTGGTAAACATTTAGATTTCTAACATGACTGCAGGAGCCCACATGAAGAGATGGGTTAAAATTTTCCTCGTCGTTATCACTGTTTCCTAACCCTTGAAGTTCTGAAAGATCTCTGCAGCGTCCAACCAGGACCTGAAGCAAGCCAGGCCCTGATCTCTGATCTGTTTCCTGCCCTTATCTGTGATCATGTCGCCGTTCTCCTTCACGATCACAAGTTTGGGCACCGCTGTGATCTTGTAGCGCTGCTTCAGCTCACTGAGAGAGAAAAGAGGGGCAGAGAGAGGGATTCATTACTTAAAAGACAATAACTGCTGCTTTGTTTCTTTTACTCTGTCAAATTATCATATGCTCTACAGTGCTGGAACATGAAGTGCGTTAACATACAGTACTTATGTACAATTTTTTTGCATTTTTATTTTCTTTTTACTTAATTACATACATTTATCTGACAGCTGGAGTTATGTTACTTTGCATATTGTGATTTATGAATCTTATCATGAACATATGAAAACAGCTGCACTGTTAGTCGATTAAACTGCTGAACAGTATTTACATTATGTAGAATCAACTCCCTATTTGACAGCCTCAACTTAAAATGCAGCTAACATGTAATTGCAATAGTAATCTAGTATCATAAAATGAGATCATGCAAACTTTGACATAAGACATTTGACCTACATTGTGAGTACTTTTATTTTGTATATTAAGTACAAGTTTTAATTATCATACTTTCCATATTTTGCAATTTCTTTCACAAAATTTCAGCTTAAATATTTTACTATTAATTACTTTATGTATATAATATCACAAAATCTTTGACCAAATACTGTGATATCAATACTGAGACAATATCGTTGGGTTTATTTTTATGACTTTGAAAATTAAGATGGTGAGATATCTGATGAATAATCACACCTAATGACATATAGAATAAATAGAAAATAGCAAGTTCAGAAGATTACATCACTTTACTATAATGCAGCCTTTAAAACCAGGAAACCAAAACACTAATGCCACATAACAATGTGATGACACCTTAATTTTAAGATGATATCTAGTCTAATATCAAAAAAATAGCATATCAGATGTTTTGCTTACTAGAATTACTAGAATGGACAATTTTTTATATATTTCAGGCTTTTAGTTACATTTTGATAAAGCGGATTTGGAACAAGATTTCTGAAGGACTTCTTAGTGGTATTGCTACTTTTACTTGAGTAAAAGGACAAAGAATTTTCTTCACTATCGATGCTTGACCTGGACAAGCAGGACACCAACAGATTAAATTCATCAATAAACAACAAACACATTACACAGTTGTCCACGCATGCACAATAACACACAAAGATTCAATCCAACATAAGAACATTCAGAGACAAAATATATTTATACAACAAAGTAAAACAAACCATAAAGTTAAAACTAAGGACTTAAAGTCACTGTCACTTTTAGTTGTGGGGACAGTTTGTTTGCTCAGCACTAACCTAATCCCTCAGACTGTGACCCTATTAAGCTTTTTACATAAGCTGCAGCACAGCCTGAATAGACAATGGTGTTAATTCATAATGAGATAGAAGACTGACTGATGTATAGAGCCTTATATGTTTGTATACAATAAGGAAACACACTATTTTTTTAAGTTAAATTACCAAACTTCAGTGACTTTTCTTAAGATTTTTGACACCTACTGTTTGTAGTCATCCGTCCAGGGCAAAGCGAGCCAGTCTCCGTGCATATCATGGTAATATTCAACCATGTCATCGGACGACTTGTCGGAGGAGATGAAAACTATTTCAAACTGAGCCGGAGGTTCGCTCTCTTCCACCAGTTCCGTGTAAAAATCACAGAGGATGGGTGTGAAGTCTCGACAAGGCGGACACCATCCTGCAGAAAAGTAGATCCCCACCACTTTATTCCTCAACGCCTCCTCGGGGTCGACGAAATCCCCGTCTTTATTGAGGAGCGTCCGCCCGGTGAATACCTCTACCATGTCTGCTAAAGTATCGGACACACTTCAAATAAATGAGTCCAAAGGGCTTGACGTCTCAAGTGTTGTTCTAGCTCATATTTCCTTGTGTTTGTTGTCTGAAGAGGGCTCACCTCCTTCCCTGTAATGTTTACCTTTTCTGCGAAAGCTACTTACAGCCAATCCTGCTAATCACCTGCGAACCAATGAGGGAACAAGGAGACGCTGTTGTAGTTCATTAGCCATGTGGGTTTCGTGGGGAAAGATGCATTCAAACGCTGCTCGTGTGCTAGTGAATTCCAGTTCAGCTGCAGCACGACGTTTCACGGCACTTTCCGGCAGCTCAGATAAGCGCATGCGCAGAATCGCATTACTCGCTGTTGGTGAAAAGAGGGGCTGCAGACTTCACTGGCGTTTTAAAACGACACTCACATATAAAACTCATATAGACACGTGTATTTCAATAGTTGTCTAATTTTTTTATTTTTAATCAATAAAAAATAAAGAAAATTATATAGTGGCCTAAACAAAAGAATCAGGACAACAAAGATGGTGGTATTTCACATTATGACATTACACGAAAATATAATAAATCATACAGATATTACCGTACATGTTGAGTAGCCTTCGTTTTAGTCGAATAAAGACATTATGTTAATACATGCAATTGCTTAAAATATTTTATAGAAAAACAATAAAACAAGCTTTTCTGCAAAATTTACATCTATGAATACAGGAATTTGTCAACAACATAATTAAATTTATTATGAAGTGATAGATGAATCTGTGTCTTATTTTCTTAGTTTTATTTTAGGAGGCCAAACAACACATCCCCCCTTTAAGAGTTTATATATATATATAAGATCATGACATATCTGAAGAGTGTTGTTATTCATCACAGAAAAAGCCATTTCTGTTGACATCACTTTTATTTACGTGCATATGGGTATCAGCAGGGTGTCATTTATGAATAATTCTAAAGGACATCTGCTTAATCTTATTCAAAATCAGGAATTTATGAAGAAGCGTTAAGATTTTCTTCCAAAATATATCGTTTGTGATCAGATTAAGCTGTGACATAAGGAGCGAGATAACATCTGAAGTTGTGGAAAAGAGGTTATAGTGTGCTCAGGGACTGTTGTTATCAAGAAAACGGAGAAGCTCTTGGAGAAAATGGGTCATCACATGGGAGGAAAAAAGTTGAGGCACTGGTATGAAGCAAGAATAAAAACACGGGAATTAATCCCAAAAAAAACTTTATTCAAAACATGACTACTGACAATAAAACAGAGAAGGTTGAAACTGGTCGCTGTCTTAATTGTGAAAAAAAAATAGAGTTGGAAAGGTTGAGATTTCCCTCCACATCTTTTCTTGTCCTCCTTATTTTTGTTTGTCTCTACAATGCTGTCCTCCCTTTGTGCTCCTTCACCTTCATCTCCATATAACTCCTCCACAAACTTAGCTTATTCCTCCTCTTTATTCTCCTCCTCACCCTCCAACTCATCATTGTCTTCAATCTTCTTCCTGTTTTTCTCTGTTCCTTCTCTTTTTTCTCCTTTTCCACCTCCTTTGCTGCCCCTTTCCTCACTTCCTTCTCCACCCTCCTCCTGTCCCTTCACTCCTTCCTTCACATCATATTCTGTATTTTTCTATATTTCTCTATATGCCTCCCTTCTCTCTATGACTCTTTAACTGTCTGTTGTGCAGTTTAAAGCTTCTGTGAAGAACAAGGAAGCTTTAACTCCTCACTGGGAAAAAAAAACACTTTTGCAAAATTTTTATGTCCAAAGGCTGCAAATTATCTAAATGCAGTTCTATGTCACAATCCAAGTGCTGAGCCAAAGCAATTCAATTAAAGAGTGTCTCTTTAGTGTGTTTAGAGCTTGTGTGCTTCTATCTCTCCTTGCTGTTTCAGTGCAGTGGGCTGAGGTCATTTGAATAGAAACTTGGCCACACACTCTCTCTCTCTCTTCGCGAGCTTGTTGCTGCCCATTAGTGGAGTCAGCTGCGGCTTTAATACACCGGTGGATCTTTTTTTTTCTCCGACTTTTCTTCTCTAAAACAGTGTTCAGCAACATGACCTCTAATTCCAATTTATCCAACATGCGACGGCTTGTGGAACAACTAAAACTTGAGGCAAGCGTGGAAAGGATCAAGGTAAAGAAAAGAAATAAGGATGATGTGTTTAAAAAACTTGAAAGGTTAGAGTTTAGCAATGAGCTTTTCCTGATTTCTTTAACTTCACCATATTTATGAAAAATGAACTATGGAAAGCATCGGAATACTAGATTTAACACACTACAGTGTATTGTTTCACTGTTATTTTATGCTACATATTCATTTATTAGCCTTTTTTTAATCTTTTTATTAATCTTGTAATGTCAAGCATGTAGATTCAATACTGTCTCATAAAGTTTCATAGACTACTATGCTTTTGTTCAACACTTCTTAATCCAAATATTCTTTCCATGTTATAACATATTATTGCTAAACTATGAATCAAAATACATTGAACAAAAACACAGTCATGTTGTACATTTAGAGGATAGTGGAAAAATGTTCTATGTTATTCCTATAAACTTTTATACATTATATTGTCACATGTTAGCTCAAGTTAGTAAAATAAAATTTAAAAATGTCACAAAAAGTTGAAAATGTGTCACAATTAGTCAATAGACTTGGAGACCACTTTTATGACATAATATTGTCAAAACATGCTGGGCCTTTTTTGGTTATGTTTTTGCCCCTTATTCTTTTCCTTCAACTAATGATGTACTCATTCTTTTTTACGTCCGTCTTCTGTACTGTAGTGTGGTTTTAAAATGTAAATTTGTAGTTGCTTGCTGCTCAGTGTGTCTTTGTTTTTTAATGA
This sequence comes from Acanthurus leucopareius, assembly GCA_029814765.1. Taxonomy (NCBI): domain Eukaryota; kingdom Metazoa; phylum Chordata; class Actinopteri; order Acanthuriformes; family Acanthuridae; genus Acanthurus; species Acanthurus leucopareius. Next base: position 8,260,398 of record JAQMCX010000027.1, on the reverse strand, counting down.
CTCTTTTAGGTTTTACAGTACATTTCTCTGTTTGCTGATCAGCTTATTCCTCTTGCTTTTTATCCTCTGTTTGGCTGAATTTTACATGTTTGGTAACTACTGTTTGAGAGGCTAATTAAACTAACAAAGATACAACTAAAAATCAACTTTTCATCTGAAACTGGCTCATTTACAGTAATGTGGATAAGCAGGATCTATCCCTATAAATGGTCAGTTGGTTAGTGAAGCATTTACTAACACTTTATTGATCATTTACAAACCATAAACAACAATCACTTATGGTATGGTATGGTATGTTGTGGAAAATCCTCTCAAATCTGTTTTGTCTTTTTCAGTCTCTGTATTTCAAAAGAACACCGCCTCTTTAGAAAGGAACAATGTGTGCATTTTTAGATGTAAACAGGTCATTAATAAAGTGTATTCGGTTGTTCATTTTCTAATAGAAGATGGCAGAATTTTTTTATTTTGTCACCTGTTATTAGAGCTGTTAAAAAAATCATTTAATAAGTAATTTCCTAGTAAACCACCAAGAGTGCAAGTGTAGATGTTAATAAAGTATTTAAAAAGAGCTTTGGTCCCAAGTCTGCCTAATTTTTTGAATAATAATGTCAATAATGCTGTTAAAAATACCAAAGGACAACCTGACAATACGTTATTCTTGTACAAATCTCACTGGCTTATAATTGATATATCAAACATCAGCAAAGATTGATTAAACATTATTAAAGCCACTTACTAATGCCAAAAAGCCATTTTTTAAGGTTAACACATCAGAAATGTCTAAATATGTCTGTCTTGTGTTTCCCAGGTGTCCCAGGCTGCTGCAGAGCTGCAGCAGTACTGTCTGCAGAATGCAGGCAAAGACGCCCTGCTGGTCGGAGTACCGACAGGCAGCAACCCCTTCAGAGAACCACGGTCCTGTGCCGTGGTGTGAAGGTCAGACTCCACAGAGTTTAAAGCCCTTTATTTGTCAGAAACACCAATTATTGTAGCTGCATTTCAAATGAGGAATTAAAAAAAGATTTGCACTTTTTGCAGAGGAAGAGGAAGCGGACACAACTGTGGCATCGCACTCACAGAAGAGAAGGATTCTATTTTAATTTTTGAAATTTTTATAAAATTTTTAAACTCATGAAGAAATATATGAAAATTAGGTTTTAATTTTTTTTTCAGAGAAATGTCTTATTTTAGTACATTACTGTACAGCCATACAACATAGCTTGTTTAAGAAATTAAATGGCTATACGTAAATCTCATTCATCTTTTTCTTTATTTAGGCTAATAAGTCTGATCTTTGTTTCAAATGGTGGACAGTGGCAGACTCAAACAGTGGTCATACATGGATTATACTAAGCGGATGTTTATAGCCAGGCTCTAAATTACGCCTTGGAATCTTGTGGCGTTGGAGCTTCCTGATGTTCAGTCTAAGTTAGGAGCACAGCCAGAGAGAGGAAACAGGGTCTTCCTGTTCAAAACTGCAGAGACACTTAACAGAGAGTCATACTTCATTCCTATTTACAAGCTCAAGGCTGCGAGACTAGAAGTAAAAAAAAAAGTGAATCCCTTTCGTGTGGACACAGGATATTATGAGTCATGTTTTATTTAACTGTGTTTAGTCATTTAAGGTAGTTTTTGTATATATTTTGTGTAAAATAGAAGTTAGGCGACATATTTAAACATGTAGACAATCATCCAAAAACAGTCTACATCAGCTCATAAGAAGTCTAGCCAGTCATGAGCTCCACTACTCTGTCACTTCCTTTTCCTGTCAGGAACATGTTCTTAGACAAGTCTTAAAACTTTCCCTGTTTCGATGCCTCCTTTCCTCTCAACCTTTGTTCAAACATTTACCAATCTGAGGGCATCATATGTTCCTCCTTTTGAACACTTATTGTGTGCAAATGAGGAGAAGCAGAAGGGGATGCAGAAAATCAACATTATCTGTAAATGAAAAGAAAGAGACTTTCAAGGACAGAAACTAGAGAGAAAAATATGAAGCTGACTAACGTGAACATCAGTTTTGAATGTTTTTTTTTTATCCCCAAATAACTACATAATATTACATGAAGTTTGACAGAGGAATTTTTTAGACACTTTCTTCTATTAAGTCACTGTGGCTGCAGTACATTCTGTTCTGGGGCTAAAACAAAGTAAATAACTTAATATTAATCTTCAACAGAGTCCTTTCACTGATGGAAAACTGGTTTTCCACAGATTTTTTCAATGAAATTCTAACTTGTATAATTGTGTATGTTAGATGTTTTATTTACTGTTAAGCACATAAAACCTGGACTTTAGCTGTGCTATGAGATATATTTATACCCTAAATCTTAAAATATACACTACAATTACATATATGACTTAGTAATTCTACTTCATCTGTTCTGATAATATATAGAAATAAGATCTATACTGTGATAAAAAGTAAAACATATTAATATAATATAGTGGAGTATAGTACAATATAATATTTGTATAGAAAGTGATATAAAAATTGCATCATATAAGATGTAAAAAAAGTAGAATAATAGTATATTTTGATAATAGTAGTATAATGTAATAATTAGAATAGTATCCCAGTATAGTACCAAAAAAAGCACAACAGTATAATATAATTGTACAATAACTATAAAATAACTTAAATATATATATACACATATATATATAAAGTTTTCCATATAAAATACAATACAATATGCACGTATATGACTTTATAGATCTTTGAAGAGCACTTTATCAGTGGCGTATAGTCTGGTGATGTGACAGTGTACTCCTGGGTGTGTCAGTTCACCCTGACACCACCGCTGGTTGCAAACACGGATGCAGCAGAGCACACATCTGACCTCAATCTGCAGAGATCGTGGTTGTTGTCAGAAGTGAGACAGACTTGTTGCTTTCAAATTCAACAATCTGTTTTTGAGGCCAATCACCATCATGAGCTGCAGATTGCCCTGCAGAAGATTAGTTGGTGCCAACATCCACCTGCCACCTCGGTGGTCACAGAATCTCAAACACTAATCTTTTCTCTGCCCTGTGTCCTAAATCAGACAGCGTTTTGCTGGTCATTTCCCAGCTGCTCTCTCTTTAAGGACAAAACAGGTGGTGCCCCTCAATCCATTTGAACTTCTAGTTCAGTGGTTTATGGTTTGAGCTGTGGCTTTGAGATTATGACTGGAAGTGTGCAGCGGGAAAAAGGTCTTTGTGACACTACTGGTCAACTCATAACACATTTGTAACATGCTGCATATGATATATATAGATAGATGGACTCCATTTGGGTCCCTGTGGCTCTCTCTGCTGTTTTCTATTTTTTCACAAAGGTCTCAACAGGCCAGTTAAACAAATTCTTCCATAGCTTGATGTTTTTTGGCACAACATGCAGACACCTTTTCTCTTTTTTTTCATGTTCTTTCTGATGTTTTCTTTTTCCAAATCAGTGGCCTGTTCCACATGTGCAGATTAAATCATTGGAAAGGTATGAGAAAGCAGATAGAGGCTGATTAAACTTAACTGTTACTTAACTGTTACGTGTTGTCTCAGTGCATGTCATGGGGCTGACCTTACACATGGTGACCATTAAAAGTGATGGTAGGTTATTATATAAACCAAGAGTACAATTTTAGGTGTCACAGGACATGCTGAAGTATTTGTTTTGATTATTAATAGAGTTTGTCAACTAATGCCACCTGCTGGTCATGTGCAGAGACAAAAAAAATCAACTCTTCAAAGCAGGTTGTATTAGAAAGATGTCTGATACTTTAACTCAGTAAAAGCAGCATAAAAAATACTCAAATACTCAAAAATACTCAATGACAAGTCCTGCATTAAAAAGTCCTGCATTAAAAATTATTACTTACAATCATAACTTATTATTATGTATTATCCTGTATGTATGTATCTCACTGACACAAATGTGTAAGCAACATTTCACTATAGAGGTTGGGGGAGATAATTAATCATATAAATTATATGTCTAAAGGTTTAATCTGTGACAATATTTCACTTTTTTGGCAGGTTAATTATGGGTTGTTTTTGTAAAATCTTTATTTTTTAGACTGTTGCTAACTACAGATAAATGTACAGGATCAAAAAGTACGATACGTTCCTTTAAATATTAGATAGAAATACTCAAGTACAAAATAAATTTTAGCTTTATGAAGTTTTTACAATGAACTCTCTCCCAGCTGATTCATACTCTGCAGTCTGTACCACTAAGTCCAGATGGTGCAAAAGTGTCTTTCAGTATTCAGTTTGCAAAACTATCATATTCCCTTCAGAAAGCAATGCAATAGAAAGTCCAACGATTCTGGATTTCTTTGCTGTTAAACCTGCTGTGGTTTCAATGAGTGTCACACCTCTCATTCAATTCCAAAGAAAAGGAAAGTCAGGTATAAAGGTGCAGTTGTCCTTTGACGAGGATATAACCTGAAGAGCTTGAATGAACTCATATGCTCCTTTAAAGGTGTGGGCGGGGAGCAGAGAGCAGATTGAGTTTCAGGGCCAACCCCTTTCTATTCTCACACACACTGTAGTTCAGTCCAGTCGCAGTCCAGGAAGGCACTGCGCTGTACGTGTACTTAGGTTATCGTCTCGAGCTTTCCTAGATGACTTTGAACCTAAGTATCATCAATGAAGGACTACAATACGACTCACCACTGGGGAATAACTTGTCCACACCTGTTTAAAAAGTCATTGACCTCCGAGTTTCACTCCTTTTTGTCAATGACACTGAATTTGAATGTGTCTGATGAGCACTTTTATCAAGTGAGGAGATGGCCAAGACGTATAAACTCTTTGTAGGAATAGTAACAGGTAAGACTTACTGTTATTTTATCAGTATTCTTTTCCTCTCATGTTTATTTGTATTCACAAGATTGGTTTTATATATTATGACAATTTGGTAGCCATATACATGTAATAGTGATGTATATATGTAATTATTTCTATTGGTATGCACTCTGAGTGACAGCTGTCTTCTCAAGGGACATAAATTTTGTTTTGATTGTTGGCACACTTTTTTTTACATCCATGTGTCATCAAAGTAATGCAGTCAAAACAGGTTGGAAGACAGCACTTTGTCTACTGAGCTGTATTTATACAGCAGACTGACATGTGGGTTAATGATTGAATGAAGAGTCCATAAAACCAGCAGTATATCTACTGTTATTACAATAATTGTCAAAACAGTCTTCTCTAATGTTAAATGAAATATGACAATGAGTAGAACAATGTAATTTCCTTGTGTGTGTGTGTGTGTGTGTGTGCGTGTGTGTGCGAGTTAGTGTGAGAGAAACGAAGAGTGAAACCGATAGTCCCTCTTAAGGCTAGCTGGCATCATTACATCATGACATCTGATTGTGATCATGTGTTTTTCCTTTAATCCTTCATGTAGGGCCCATTCTCTACGTAGAATATAGTCGCATATGTTTGCAGACTGGGCACGTGCATTTATTTGTTTGTTGTATGTACATGTGTGTGTGTGTGTGTGTGTGTGTGTGTTTGTGTGTGTTTTTGTGTGTGTGTGTGTGTGTGAATGCGTTATTGTCTTT
>JAQMCX010000027.1:8169690-8254691 GCA_029814765.1 Acanthurus leucopareius | reverse complement strand
TGTGTGTGTTTTTGTGTGTGTGTGTGTGTGTGAATGCGTTATTGTCTTTGGTCAACTTGTGTTTCTGGCTGCAGCTCTGGCCTTATGCAAATACTCCCTGGCAGAATGGAACACTACAGACGAGATTGCCAATCGGACTGTGTCCCACTGTCATCACCACGGCAACAGACACAACTGCACAGGTAGATACGGGCAGGAGGCGAGAGGCAGTCGCTCTGCTGTGTCATAAATTGTTGCTTTGAAGTTTGTAAGGTGAAGGTTTATTGGAAGAAAAGGCGAAGCGCAGATGAGGATGATAACTAGTCAACACACCTAAACATTGAAAACCTTCAAAGGAAAGACATAAATGAGACAAGATATAAATAGAGACAGTTAATTGTGGGGGAGTCATATTTTTGGCTGTCCAGAGAGCAAAGGAGTAATTAAAATGCCTGCACTGATTAGGAGCCTGGGCTTGTTGTTGGCAACCTCTTTGTGACTTTAAAAAGGCAAGTGTTTTGGAGAGGAGAGGTCAATTACTCGTAAATTCATAAAGCCAGCATTATAGGACAGTTCTTTGATTCCTTGCAGATAGATAGTTAAGAAAATGACACCATTTTCACATCTATACACCCATTATGATGCTAACCTGTTAGCTTTGTCTAGCAGAAAGACAGGAAAATGGAGTACAGCTTATCATCTGAATTCACTCTAAAACCCTGTTTTTATGGTATTTCTAGAGATTTATTAAATAACATGACCTCAAGATGCTAATTAGTTAGTTTAGGTGGTTCCAGACATTTTTATTTACTCAAAGGCTAGCAGTTTTTCCTGTCTAGCTGGGCTACGCTAACTAGCTGCTGGCTAGCTACAATCAACAGGGGGTCATCTTAGCTTAACAGTAGGACTGAAAACAGCAGGTAAAAGCACAACTTTACAATTTTTACATTGTTTTTTTGTTTTTTGAAGTGTTAAGATTAAACAAATGATGTAATAATTTGTTGTCTTAAGTGCTGGTAGATGATGGTTTTTGCAGGCTAGCTGTTTCTTCAGTAAAGCTAAACTAAGCTCACCAATTGCTGGCTATGCTATAACTAGCAACAGCTTAGCTTGGCTTAAAACAAGAATACATATAACTCATATCTCAATTCCTTCTAATACTTGTTATTTTTTAAATATTTTTATTTGTACTGATAAGAAAAATGACATAATGATATAAAGTCAACTGGTTAGCTTATATGCTAAGTTAGTAGATGTTTTTATTCCTTTTCTAGCTAGCTGTTTACTTCGTTAAGCTTAGTTAAACTGAGTTAGTTAGTTAGTTAGTTTTAGCTTTATATGAAGTCGTAAGATGGCATCTCCTCACTTAGGCTTTTGAAAGCAAAGGAAGAAAGCAAATAAACACATTTTCCATACTAGATCCTTTGAACTTTGTAACTGGATATTTTCACTCCAACAATGGGTCTTGGCAGTAGCCTGGATCTCGTGTTTCAGCTAACAACTGAAGCACTGTCATTTATGTCACCTGAACAGCAGTATTCTTTTACAAGCTTATTTTGAAAGAAAATCTCATGAGAATGAGCTGTAAAGATAGCGGCACCCAGTACTATAGAAAGCGCTATGCCTCACTGGAGGTCAGGAGTTCAGCAGCTGTGTTCAGGTGTGTTTTTGTGAATTTAACCTCAAGAGAAGAGAGGGAAGAAATAAATGGAGTGAAGGGTAATTGTTGTACAACCATAGCCAACCATGGCATCTGTTTCATTTAGTAAAGATTTGTATTGATTAAATCATGTGGTTAATGAGACATTGATGAAACTGGGCTTTTCCTGGCACTGATTCATCAGGGCTTCTCACTGTATCGTATTGCAAACGGTCTATTTATACATCAGGTCACGTCAGAAGGTTAGCATGTAGGCTAAGTGAGAAGAGGCAGGCTGACAGAACGTGACACAGTTGCAAAAATAGTCTGACATTCTCTGAAATGAGCTTTTTAGCTTTGTTGATAGGAGTTACATGAGTAGATTAATGCTGCTATAACGCTTGCTATAGTTAATATAGTTTAGTTAATTTTTAAGTTAAAGCAAGGGGTTTGCTTAGCTAAACATAAAGTCATGACACAGGATGAAATAAGCTTTCCTACAACATGCTTTGTTATTACCCTTCTAGATGTTTGTAGGTGGATTTTTGTTACTTTTGGACAGGTGTACCCCCACTTTCAGTCTTTATGTCAAGCTAAGTTAAGTGGCTGCTGGATGTGGCCTTATATTAAATGGACAGATATCATAGTGTTATTAATATTCTCGTCTAATTCCTGACAGGAAAGCAAATTTTCCAAAATATCTAACTTCTCCTCTGAACACTATGAGAGATTCATACCTCTCACGGTTTATCAGTACATAGGCTGTGCTGTAAAAATTCAACAGATGATAAAACACCATACAGGTATACATACAGGCTTATTCAAAGACGATGTTATATATGTATGCATATGTTTTATAAGTATATGAAACTAATGTTAAATGTTATGTTTTCATTTCTTCAGAAGACACAACAGATACAGATACAGATCAGTGGGGTGGCCACTTCTCAAAATGTCCTGAGGAGCTAACAAACTATTGTATCCACGGGAAGTGTCGCTACATTAAGGAACAAAAGTCACCGTCCTGCCGGTGAGAGACATCTATAGCAAAAGATAATGCTAATTGAAAAAATATAAAGAGACAGGTGTAGCTGTAAAAAGGTACAAGAAAGGGATTCAAAGTTAGAAGCTTGACATCATCATTCTCACATGATAAAACCGGCATCAAACTTTTTGTTGAACTGCAGTGGGTTTTAAATGTTAAATCCCAATGAGTATTTTTCTTTCTTTGTTTCAGGTGTCAGTATGGTTACAATGGTGACAGGTGTCAATATCTGGACCCAGACTCGCAGACAGGAGAGCAACAACGTATCATAATTGCCTGTGTCGTAGCAGGGCTGGTTTTGCTCATTCTTCTCGTTCTGTTCATCTGCTTTTGTTCACAGTAAGCTTTTTTTTATTGATCTGGGGACAACATGTGACAGTATATAACAGTATAACAGTATATAAACTGTACTTATCAGAACAGCTCAACATTTCAGGAACTACACTTATTTGCTGTTTTGTTGGTAGTTAGTTTGGAAGATTGTTACAACTATCATGTAGCATAAAACAAAGACTAGAAATGGGAGGAAGTAGCTAGCTTGGCTTTATCCAAAGGTAAGAGAATCAACCTTTTAGCACTGCGATGCTCGCATATGTAAAAGCAGCATCAATCGTACCATTTAACTCTCTGTAGGAAAGCAAATATGATACTCCCAAAACGTTGTCATGCTGATTTGGAAAAGATGTGTGATTATTGGCTGATTTTGCTGTTACTGCTGCATTTTTACGATCTGTTCTTGGATCCTGTGTGTAACATGCTTGCAACTCTTTTAGCCGTAGATGCAGATTGTGTTGGCGAAGGAGAAGACGGAGGGAAGAACCAAGAAACGGGACGGAGAAGCTCGCCATGATGGACACCAGCGCGGCACACACACCCTTAACGTCAGACTCTACAGAGCGACAACAGACAAACCCTGTAGGAGAACTGTGTGCGAGTAAAAGTGAGGCAGTCTGAGTCTGGAGACTGTTGGGACGAGAGGGATTTCGTCCTCCATGTGACAGCTGCTGCCTTTTGTCTCACAGTGATGGCAGCGTGCTATAGGAGGCCCCTGTGTGCCAAAGATGACTGAGGACATTTCTGGACGAAGGATGTTTTGGATCAAGCAGGAGAAAGGGAGTTTGCACACTCCCCTTAAAGGACAGCCTTGTCGGAGGATTTGATTAAGCTTCAGAACACAGAAGATGCCTTCCTGGATTAATGATAAACACAAGATGGAGAGGAGGGATCAGCTGGTGTGTGTTGGCAAGGACACTTTTTTTCCAAACGGCGTGGAGTCACATCTGTTTGTGGCCTTTTCACCTAACACTGCTGACTGCACAGTTCTAAAAAAAAAAAAAAATGTTGCTATGTTGGAAAAAATCTGCACACCAGCTGGCAGCCGGTAATGACAGGCGATCATGTTATTGGTTTTGCATGGAAGAAACTGAAAAATAAGAGAAGAGATTACACTCATACACTCCGTCTTCTCTTCTCACGTATCACATAAATCACTGTCTCAGTTAACCTGTATCTTTGTGTCATATTGTTTCTGTTTGCTAAGTGTAACTTCACAAATGCGCCGTACTGACGTTTTGCAATCCACATCATGAAATCAGCAGTTATCATTTATTCGTCTATCCACTCCATGTAAACTCATGCAGAATATTGTTACCCCTCAACGTTAGCAATGCAAGAAGAGCCTTTTTGCATACTAAAGGTTGCAGTTATGGACTCCCCGCTCGGAGTCAGACAAGGGGAACTTGTGTTGGGGGCTTTTTTGAACTGTAGCCTATATTTGGAGCCGAGGAGCTCCAGAGTAACAGAGGCAGAACAGCCGGGCCTGTGTGTGGAGGCCCGGCTGAGGTGAAAGTGCTCCACTGTATGACAGTTTCTAAGCTGCCAGCCTTTCACTGGGTTTTTTTAATGTGTATCTGTGTGTGCATTAACGTTAGGACAGAGTCAGTGAAGTTTGTTTATATGTCACATATCAATAAATATGTGTACTGTGTATGTTCTCTCCATTTAAGTTATTTTTTCCAAAAATATTCAACGCCGACGTCGAAATAAAATCTACTGCAATGAGACCCACTTTTCTTAGTGTTTCAAAAGGAGAGTTACTCGGCATTAAGTGCTGTGTTCTGTGGAATGTTACTCAATGTGCCCCCGAGTCTGCAGACTGTTTTGATCTCATCACAGAACAATGAGCTCAAGTTCACAGGACCACTGCTGACTTACACTCCCTCACAGATAACTCACTCTCAGCTCTGCAAAACGCTGCATGAACTACTTTAAACCCTTGTTACATATCATCAGTTCCAATTTTGAACCTTCTAATCAAATATTTTGGATATTGTTAAGTAAACAGATTTGCTTGACATGTCCAGTTTCAGTAATGATTATGCTGCCTCCTAAGTGATTGTGCTGTGGTTAAAGTTTAATTAATGTTTTTAAGCAGCTTTGGCGTTGTTTCCTCAGCTGGAGTCCAAGTTTCACGTTGCAGGAGCCAACAAATTCCAATGTGAGCGTGATCATAGTACAGTATCGTCCTCTGACATAACTTGACTTAATCCTGTTGATAGACGTTAATTATCTTGTTTGTGACTTTGTCCTTAATATGAACATTGTTTCAAATGTCATTCTTTAAAATGTACTGGGCAGTCTGATAGAAGTCAATTACGTAAGAAGATTTAAGAAGATAGCGCAGTATTATGTACAGACAATTAATTGTTTCCTAGAAGAGTACTGCACTAATTAGCAATGTAGCATTGTATTAGCTGTTTTTTCTGAGTTTCAGTATATATGCTACGCTAGCTAAGCTAACAAGCTGCTGGCTAAGGTTTCGCATTTACGCAGCAGACCTGAGAGTGGTATTGATTCTCTCATTTCGCATTCACTGGACAGAGAATAAGTTTATTTCCTGAAATGTTGAACTATTACTTTATTTTGCTGTATCTCTCGATCGTTGCCTGGCATGTTTCTCTTCCTGTTGATCTACATGCCACCTGCCATTCATTTTTTTGTGGTTTCAGTGTCAGTTTTCAATTTTTGAAACCCGTGTAGAATCTCATAAAAGCATTATTTTGGTTATGGTCTGCTAGAAATAATAAAATAATCCTATTAATAAGGTGCTTGGCTGCATTTGTTTTGCAATGTGCCAACCTGAATTAATTTGAGTAAAGGCAGAGACATGATTGCCTTGTTTTTGGCTTTCTTTATTTTGTTTTGCTCCAAATATCCAAATCAACACCATGGAAACTGTAAACTTAGAGAAAGACTGATAAAAATGTGCTCAAAAATAATGTTATACCCTGAAGATGCAGCCGAGAAGTGAAACATTTAACCTGCTGAAACCAGCTTACTGTTTTCCACTCTGTTAACGATGAGGTTGTTTGGACCTTTGACCTAATTTCAGGTGGCCTTTGTGCCCAGATGCCTTTAAACGGGTGACAGCTGTGGAATGTCAGAGTTTCTATATGAGGGGTGTGGCTGCAGGACTTAGAAATGAGCCTGATAAGAAAGACAGATATCAGCCAGGCTGTAGTAGATGTTTGATTTGGAACCGAGACTCAGTAAAAATCTCTTTCATAAACCTGTGGTGTCATTTTAAACACCTAAAAAATGATTGTATGCTTTCGCAGATTTCTGTCGGATGTAAGAACTTGAATGAAGTGTTGATTTTAAGGTAGAGATCATTCGATACATTTCGAACGGCTCCATCTGTTCACTGGTATGCGTGTGAGATGGAGGCTCCAACAGCTGTGCTACGGCTATCAAACAGTCTGGGTGGAGGCTGTTACACCACACAGGGCGCCACATAAGTGAACACTGAGAGATTCTTTAGGAATCCGTACATCTGTTTTGTATCCTGTTCTAATCAATTTTGTAGGCCAATTTTTGTAATTTGCATAAATACCACTGGAGGTCAGCAGAACACCTCTGACAACAGACTTCTAACCAAACAGAAAACACACACACACACACACACACACACACACACACACACACACACATACACACAGTTTAATTTGATCAATGGTAAAAGGAAGTACATTTTTTAAGTGCTGAGTTTTGGTATTTTCCATTTTATGCTACTTTATACATCCACACCACAGTGTTTCGGAGGAAATATTGTTCTTTTTTACTAACTAACCCAATAATGAGCTTATTAATTATAACACACTATTGTACAGTAAATTCAAGAAAGTATATTTTTCACCTAACACTGCACTAACACTAATAATTTAGTTAGATTACACTCTTCAGCATGTTGACAGTTGTGCTATAAGAGGGTTACTTTCTTCGAAATATTATACTTTCCCTCCCCAAAATAAAAAACATAAAATGGAACCAAATCAATCTGATGTAAACATCGCTATGTTTTAATGTAATTATTTAATGCATAATATTTAAAATACTTAGTTACAGTAGTTCAATAGTTCAATAATGAGTACTCTTTATACCAGATGTACATTTTACTGTACTTTTGAACTAAGGATTTTACTTCTAACAGTATTTCTAAATTATTACTTTTGCAAAATTACATGATCTGAATAATTCTTTGCACACTGGATTTAATAGTTCGCAAACATTATTCTGTTGCTTCCTTCTAAAAAAATCCTGAATCACATGGCTCAGTGATCTGACCTTTATCTATTAGCACTTTTCTGATTTAATTCTTGTGAGTGGCAGATGATGCTCAGAATAGCTTATGTGAATAGGGCCTATTAGAGCCTGATACTGTGACCTATAACAATATTACCATGATGTTTATGCAAAGTGTGAAAAATGCAATCAGTCGAGCTCATTTTTAAGTTTGTTCATTATGTGCTTTGTCTCTTGTTTGAATTGATTACACAACTAGGAGTTTAGGGCAGTGGAGAGAGAGTCTGAATGCATTGCTTTACAATAGTATCCAAAAAGAAGGATCACACATAATGATTTTTTTTCTGTTTTATATGTTTTACGTGGCGAACTAGCATTCATGCATTACTTAGAATTTAAACAAGAATCGAAAACAATGGAAAATATTCAAAAATGGCTTTGTTATTTACAAAATGATATTATATATGTATTATTAACACAACATTACCATGTTAATGTTAATGTTAATCTTTATATATCATGTTCATTGTCAATACTACCGCTGTGAATCAAATACATTCTTAAAAACAGAGCATTTACTTTTAGGAGGCTTTACAGGTGAATACAGAGTGGTTGTTCCATGTATCATCCTCACTCTATTCACCCACTTGACATCAGCTGTCATGTAAGGAAATCCTCCAAAGGTAGAGGGATCAAAAAACCCATTAGTGGGATAGCAGATAGTTGTGATATAAACAGATAGTAGTTATAGTGGAGATTTCTCCTGTCACATAACCTTCAACTTTTTCTCTCTCTCAGTGCTGCAGAGACTCGGAGAGATCGTACATGTTGATTTCTGCAGAGGATTTGTGATATAAAAGCCCCAAACAAATGCCAAATGTTTGGTGATAAGCATTAGACAAACAATTCAGATGCTCTTTTCTTTCATCTCGACTCCCACAAACGAAAATCAGGAACCGAACACATCGGATGTACTTCATGTTCTGCAGAGTTTCTATATTATTTTAGATTTGGTGTAATTTATATTCAGTTGTCATCACGGCTGATGGTACGTCACCAGGATGCTGCCTGTCTTATCAAACTATATTTCATGATGAATAGAGGGAAATTGCTTTTTCAAAATGAACCACTACATGTTCAGATTACACTCTGAGTCTCATCACCTTTCACATAGTTATTTAGTCACTGATGGTTTTATATATGCATCCACCAGATCCTACACTTATCTGTTACGCAACAAGAAATGCAAATATAACTTTCTGTTATTGCTTCAGTTGTGTAATACGTTTTATATTTAAATTAAATCGAATCTCTGCGTGTATGTAGCTAGTCTTGCTGATCCAATTGTGAGTCAACAATTAGTTCTGTGCAGTTTCATTTTAATCATCAGCTCCACAGGCAGTTTACGTAAATGTCTGGGCAGCCAATTATGTGCTGCAAAATTACAAAAGTAAGTAGCTTGCTATTGCATCAGCTGGAAAGATGTAGCTCAGACCACGCTACAAAAGTTAGAATATCTTATAGATCCCTTTTAAAAGAGATAAATAAAAGGGTTAATAAATAAGTTAACAGATCAATCCAGGGACAAAATAATAGTCAATTTTTTTAAGACTCACTTGTCAGGGACATGGGAATATTTCTTTTCGCTTGATGTGTGACAGTGTTTGATAACAAGTTGCTTTCTGCCCCCTGGTGTTCAAAATTGCATAGTGTAGCATTAAATCCATCAGTGGAAATGTATTGCAGTAAATGCATTTTAGCAATGGCATGTCTGTCTGCAGATGAGCCTCAGAGATCTGCTAGCATGGCTGTATTTTACAAACAGATCCCACTGTCATGAATCTTTCAACTTATCCGCTCCGTCAAGTCTATTTTACTTTGTGTCTGAGATGCATATTAAGGACATTACCTGAACTGCTTTTTTTTAAACCTATATATGTAAAAGTTCATATAAAAAGATGATTTTACGACTTTAAGACTTCACTGTTCAATATTTTTATAAAATGTTAACTCTTTAAGTGTCACTTGTTCTGACAAAAGCCACAGAGAATTTTTTATTACCTGTGGCTTTTCACATGCAGCAGGCAGCTGTGTTCATCAAAGAAACGCTGATAATCCCACTGCCAGCTACCTGTCAAGCATGTAGAGCTAGTGTCAACATCTAGCTAGAAATAGCCTTTTGCAATTGAAGCCAGTTAACATTTCAAATCACTTTATAAATCTTATAAAAAAAAGTACCTTGCATCCAAACCAGAAGGCATCATTTTTCTTAAGGGCATTATTCATAATAGTCTGTATGTTTCTGAAGCACATTATGATTATGTGGGTTTTTTTTTTTACTTATAATGTCAGTCTGAAAGGAGATATACTAAAGGTGCAGGTGTGACATGTTCTTTCATTATTCTCCCTATTATGAGACTTCAAGAGCTTGGTATGGTGAACAACTCACGTGTTTCTTGGTTTAATATATGAATTTCTTGTAGAGGATTTAAAACAGGAACAAAAAGTTATTTTGGGGAAAAAAAGCACCATCTTTGCTTGGTGCTCTTTGTTAAGCTCGTCTCAAGGTTGGGTGGTGTTGACTTGGAGTGAAAAAAAAGCCTTTTTACGTGAAAAAAGTAATCTTTACATCGGTATTCATGTGAACTTATACTTACAACTGAGTATTTTAAATTAATAATTCATATTCAAGAGCCACAAGATAAATAAAACTATTTAATGTGTAAAAAAAAAAACATTCTCTCAATTTTTCCTCTCAAAATGCTTCTGTTTGAAGAATAAATACTTCAGAAAGTGATGACCCCCGTAACCATTAATTGTTTTGAACTGTTTTCAGTGAGATCAATGGTTGTTGCATGCTTTCAGCACTTTAATTCGTCGTTGTATGGCTGTGTAGGAGATGTTAAATCTAGCATACAAGAGCACTGAAGCAACCTTAAAGTAATTAATTGACATTTTATAGTCTTCTACCGGATCGACAGTCCCATTTTTTTTATAATTTGAGAAAAAAAAACTGTATAATACTGAAATTGGAAGAGAAAATATTAAATTGATTCATAAACAATCTGTAGTTTTCTACATTTTATTAGCCTGACTAGACGTTTGCAATACTAATGCAAATGAAAAAATAAGTTTGTAGCCTTTCGTGGTTGATAAACTGACTGAAGAGTTGTCACTTCACATGTGCTGAAAGAGTGAAGGAAGTGAAATGATAAAGAAATATTTTGGAACAAGCTTAAAAACATTGATCGAATTTTAAAAATCACTGTAACAATTAAAAAAGACAAGGTAGTAAGGTTAATGAAAATTAGCCCGCTAACTTCTAGGGCTGGCTTTGTCACGTGACACACACTTCCTTCTAGCGAAATAACAGTCCAGTCAACCTTCCTCTTTTTACCTCCTCTGCCAGTCTTCCCTGACCACCTTTCACGATTTTACCTGTCATCCTCCTTAAAAATATTTTTTTCCCCTCATGTTATCCTCAGTGCACCCAACATCATCCGTGCCACCCGTCAGAGAACACTCATGAAACGGACCCTCAGCCGAGGTAAAGTGAGATCAAGTTAATTAAAACTAATGAACGCCCGAATGCAGCGGAAAGATCATAGAAACTTCATGACAGCCTTTAGCATTTGACCTTCACTTCAGTCCCATACGCTGTGTGGTGTGTGTGTGTGTGTGTGTGAGTGTGTGTGTGTGTGTGTGTGTGTGTTTGCACGGAAATGAATTTAAAGATTTTTTATTTATATTTTTGATTGTATCTAATCAGAACCAAGGACAGCGCCAGATTGCGCCTGAGCGCTGCGTCAGGACGCCTTTTCACGGTTGGAGAGCTGAGACGCACGGAGAGGATCAGAGTAATGCCACGGTCGCACGAGGAGCTCTGTCATCCATCAGGGACGCACAGACACGTTTAAATTGTGTGTTCATATTGATCCACGGGAAACCTACACGGCTTTTTTTTTTTTTTTTTTAAATAATGTGGTCCAGGTTATGTCTTATTTACGTAACATGCTGGCTGACGCACGAACCTAAATCCAAGGATTTTTTTTTTTCCAGCAGGTGAAGCATTTGGATTTAACGGCATGATTTTGGTACACATCCTCGGAGATTAAGGTTAAAATGTCTGGAGAATTTACTGACACTAAATACGAAGGCTCAGCTGGGATTTTCAGTGCTGCAACCTTCAACTTCAGCTCTATTTTCAACACCACCAACCGCTCCTACGACGACTACTACGACTCGGACAGAGCAGACTTTGTGGGAGATGGCGCAGCTGTTGTGAGGATTATCATCTCTGTCATTTACTCGCTGGTTTGCGCACTGGGTCTGGTGGGGAACTTACTGGTCCTGTACCTGATGAAGTCTAAACAAGTGTGGAAAAAATCCTCCATCAACCTTTTCGTAACTAGTTTGGCTGTGACTGACTTCCAGTTCGTCTTGACTCTGCCGTTCTGGGCGGTGGAAAACGCGCTGGACTTCACTTGGCTTTTCGGCAAAGCGATGTGCAAGATCGTTTCCTATGTGACAGCCATGAACATGTATGCCAGTGTGTTTTTCCTGACAGCCATGAGCGTGGCGAGGTACTGGTCGCTCGCCTCTGCACTGAAGGGCAGGTGGCGGCGACCGCGCTTCTGCTCCGCGCGGTGCATCACCGTTTTCATTTGGATTGCCGCTGTGTCCGCCGCGCTGCCGCATGCGGTTTTCTCCACAACCGTGACAGTTTCCAATGAGGACTTATGTCTCGTCAAATTCCCGGAAACCAACGGAACCACACAGTTTTGGCTGGGACTCTATCACTCTCAGAAAGTGCTGCTGGGTTTCGTGGTGCCGCTCGGCATCATCTCAGCCTGCTATCTGCTCCTTTTGCGCTTCATCACCTCCAAACACATCAACACGTCGAGCGCAAAACGACGCGCAAAAGTCACCAAGTCTGTCACCATCGTGGTTTTATCCTTTTTCCTCTGCTGGCTTCCCAACCAGGCTCTGACAGCTTGGGGCATCCTCATCAAATTCAACGTGGTTCATTTCAGTTATGAGTACTACACCACCCAGGTGTACGTCTTCCCCGTGTCCGTGTGCCTCGCGCACTCCAACAGCTGCCTGAACCCCATCCTTTACTGCCTGATGAGGCGCGAGTTCAGGAAGGCGCTGAAAAAACTCTTCTGGCGGATGACTTCGCCCGCCGTGAGGCCGATCACAGCCACGACAAAGCCAGAGATGAACGTGCAAGGACACGTCCTGGTCCCCGTCAGCGCGCCCGAGGAGCCCGCAGTGATGTTTTATCCTCCAGGGGCTGTTATGTACAACGACAGGCAGGATCTCCCGCAAAACAGCACTTAGTCTGAAGCCACACTGACAGATCTATTTTTATTCATATATGTTTATATGCCTTTATGTCCATCGCCCCTTTTCTTTTCTGCCATAAGAAAAAAGCCACAGGTGTTGGAATGATCAGATCCCAGTTTTTCACAGCTGCCACTTGCTTCTTCACAGACAAGACTTCAGACACTTCTCATATTCCTCTTTATGATAAAAGAGACAAGGGCATTTATTCTTCACACAAAGAAGGAAGAAACACAGTGTTTTGAATGTGTCTGTTCAAAATGTTAAACTATTGTGCAAGTAAAGTGGATCCATAATATATGAGATGTTTGTTGTCTTGTCTTTGTTCAGGATGTGTAGAAAAACACTCAGGATGCTCAGTGAGGATAAACATTGTCCTAGGCATTGATACTAGGCACTATATTCATGACAGCTCATGGTTTATCAGATGAAATGATTTCAATAAGCTCTAAATAGTGAGAAACAGATTTTTATTTAGCAGGAAAATATGAGTGTGTTTCTGGAGAAAAAACAAGTCCTGTCAATGCATATAAGGATGCCATAAATCTTTATAAATTTCAGACATTTTACTGTGACTAGAATAAAGATGATTTCATTCATTATTTATGCATAAACCTACCATAACCCATACCTTAACTCACAACTCGTTAATTTTTGTTTGCTTATTTTTCAATAACCTGATGAAAATGTCAGAAAAACTTGTCATTTAAACTGCCTCATTCTCAAAATCCTTTATTTCTCATATTATTGTCATTCAAGCACAAGAAAAGTGCAAGTTTTCATGGTGAGTTCAACTCTTAGTATTCAAAGAGTGCACTCAAGACCAATTTATATAACAATAAAGAATTAAAATCCTGTTATCACTAATTACTCTATGGATCAATGCTTCACAGATGCTTTAAGAAACATGTATAAACCCTTTATTAAAATTAATTAAATGAAGGAAATAAGAGTATTTAATGGCTAATATTATGTGTTTTTTATTCATGTATAATAGCACTATTATCTAATTAATGTACAGTGAATTCTATATAATGTGCAGTAGGGCAAAGTGTTTATCTCATTAGTATTCCCCTCGCTTCATTTCCTCATTTCATTTATACAGAACCATTTGCAATTGTGTAATCAGATGTTGACTTCAGCACCCAAGACTATTTTTTCTTCACCATATATTACAAACCCTTTAGATAAAGTGTGGCTTTAGTATGAAAATGCTGCCCACATTAATGTATCAATGAAAAATGTGGCCTTGCAGAAATTAGTGAGTTCAAGTCCTTTTTCTCAAACCCAGAGAGAAGCAGCTCATTCCGCCCAAATTAAAGCCGCTAGCCGAGCTTGTTTCAGGCTTCACAAAGATGAGCCAAGTCACTTTGGTTTGTTTAATTCTGCTTACAGAAGGAAAAAAGACCAAACAGACACTCGCTTCATCATTGCAAAGCCTGCAGCATTCTCGGTAATTGGGCTCTCAGAGTTCTGTCATTAGTCTGTGCTTCATCAGATTTGAATTAGACTTTGTGTGTTTGTTCAGGAGTGCTGGATGTCTCCAGTGGGCTCAATCAGTATTGCTCAAAGGCATCTTGAGTTATTAGCAAACATGCATGTCCGTTTGCTCCAGATTTTGGTTAATACCTGCCCCCAAAGCATGCATCCCTAAATTGGTGAAATTATGTCCAGTGGTTTTGAGGGAGGATTTTGGAAATTGTGGTAATTCTTATACCTATGACCAAACATAGCCTGAAGATATGCATAAAGAATTATGATAATTTGGCATATTGGTGAGGAATAATACCACTGGCCTGCTTAGCTCCACTCCTTGCAAAGTTTTTTAGTTGATTGCGGCCAGGTTTTTTAACTAATAGGGTCATTTATAAATGAAATGTGTATCTCTGTCCCATAATGCTTCTAAATCATTTTTGTGTCTCAATAACAGCATCTACATCTGGCTTACTGGGCTCATGTTTCTTGGGAAGCACTTGGGCATCATTCCAAAGATACAGGGTGAAGAGTAATGTTCAAAATTTATTGCAGCTAGGATGAAAAAAATAAGTAATAACACTCTTACTTGCTAAGTTGGAGTGTAACTCCAGGCAGATGTGGAGGATGTAAGAGGATGTAAGAGCGACTAAATGTAGTGTAAATAAAACTAAGATACATTATCTCATCTGTGGAGGCTGTTAAATCCTTAAAGACCTGAGGCAATTTGACTGTCATGATTTATGTTGCATTTGTTTAGCTATTCCAGCAATTTTCATACAACATTTGATTCAGGGGAACTTCAGGTTTCAGTTTTGTCCACTTTAAAATCATAATTTTACACTTGTTTTGGTTTATAATGGATTAACTTAACCCTAACCCCATGACAAAGCAAGTTACAGCCACGTTTTATAACATTATCCCAAACAAACAAGCTTTCAAGTGACATATTTGATGTCACTTGAAAGCTGAGGAACTGCGGTTTGTGTGACTTTTAAAAGCATGTTGATTGCATGAATGATTCAAAAGTTATTAAAAATCAAAAATAATATCAATTTTTAGCATTGTAGATCTTTGAGCATTAACACTGAAACAAACAAATCCCATGATGCCATGCTTCTTCACCGCATAATCAAGCTATGTCTTTTTTTTTTTGTCATTGTTTTAATAGAGAGACCTCTAGTGGCAGAAATGACACAAGTTTAAGTTAAAGATCCAAATAAGTTTTTTCACCCCTGACTGATTGAATGGTTAGCTTCCTGAATAACAGAAGGTGCAGGATTTAATTATGCGCCAGGTTCAGTATTGCAAAAAAGGATCTAATGAAACTTTCTCAGCTGAAATCTCTTTAATCCTTCCTCCCACTGCTGTGTGTGCATGTGTGTGTGTGTGTGTGTGGGTGGGTGTGACAGAAAGCATATATTTATATTTGACAGAAATGGGACCAAATAACATCCTAAGATGAGTACTGTGTTAAACGTTTTAATTAATTAGCTAAAAAACACAAAGGGACTAATTTTACACCCTTACCAGCAGCCTGATCTAATTTGAAATAAATCACTTGCTGCCCCAGAACCAGGTTATTAATTTGGTGCATCAGAGCCATCTGTCATGTGGATGTTGAATCCGGCGCCAACAGTGCACACACACACAAATATACCATTTTAACACACACACGGAGCATTTCATCATTTAAAAATAATCCCTTTTGGGGCAGAAGCACGACTTTCGTCAAAATCATGATTAAAAATTCATGCCGCTGAGCACTGTGTTTGCCTTAAGTGACAAGTTAATATCTCCCATGAGGCTCAAGAAGATCCTTTGATGTGTTTTGAATGTCTGAAAATGGATTTTTAAAGATTCAGATATTCTGTTAAAGGGCTTTGTTGTGCACCACAGTTACTTATTTTCCATTAATTTATACTTGAAAACACATTTGAAAGTGTTTGTCTGACTGTGATAAACACTTAGAACCTATGAGATACATTTAAAGGAATATTTATCATTGTTTCAGGCACCTTTACTGCCTGCTGTCAGTCTCTTTTCTCTGTCAGTATGTATTGCAAGGCCATAAGAGACAGGAGTGAAACCTGGAAAGCTGCCTATCTCTTTTTAAAAAGCCTGGAAGCAAAGTCTGAGATATAATGAGGGTCAAGAAACATTACTGATATTTTTCACTTTGATCCAGCAGAAACTTGTTCGGCTGACGGGGAATGTTGAGGCCAATTGGCCACTTTACATGGTCGCTCCAGCCGGTGTACTTACTTTCAACTGTGGAGGAGTTACATCAACTTTTACCAACTTTGACAAGTTTGAAGATCAACCTCAGACAAGTTTTAAGTCATATATAAAACATGTGAAAAAGTGTTTTGAAAAGTAACTGTGTCTGATATGGCATAAAACCGAGTTAAAAATGTTTTAAAAATGCATCTACAAAAACCAGAATCTATGGATTTGCACACATTTTTCATTTTAAATTATGGAATAAATGCACAGTTCCTTTATCTAAGTAACAGTGAGAACAGCACAGTGTAAAAATACTCCATTACAAGTACAAGTCCTCCTTCCAAAATGTTATTTAAGTAAATATGTCTATCTGTATTAATACGTTTGAAGTGAGGCATTTAAGTACAAAGAGCATTTCTGTGAGATTCAGCGAGTTTGGCAGCACAGCAAGTAAACATATTTCCCACAATGTCAAACTATTATTTCAATATTAGCCAACGGCTTTGTGCCAGAAACAAATTTCTGTCGCACTTAACAATGAAGTTTGTTATCAAATCCTACAAAGAGCCATGAAAGTCATTAAATGATCACCAACATACAATTATTTTAAATTACAAGACTCAAAGACATTTGAAGGATATTATAAAGAATCTTTATTTATTAAAACAATACCATTAAAATATTTTCATATAAGCAAACTCATTCCACATATCTGATAAAGAGGGCGATGAAGATGCAGCCGAGCAGGGACATGGTCGAGGCCGAGAGGACCACCACGATCACACTTCCAGCCATGTTGACCAGAGCACCGAGCCCCGCACCCACAATGATCTGAGCCAGCTGGACCATGCAGGTGAGCGCGGCACAGTCCACCCCGGTGCCTCGCGGACTTTCATTGCTTCCTCGCAGCTTCAGTTGTTCCTGGAAGCACAGCATGTTCAGAGAGGAGGAGGAAGAGGAGGAGGGACAGGAATATTTGATGTCAACAAAATCTGCTGCACCAGAAATCTCTTTGGCCGGGTCACTTGATTAAACTTAATTTGATACTGAGCAACACACCTGTCACATCCCTACTCTAATTTAATAAAAAAAAAAAGTTTTCCTACTGAATATATATAGACTTATGAGAGTTGCTGGAATTAATGTTGGGAAGGAGCCCTGTGAAGTTATTACCGGCACCTCCTGTGGTTTGGTGGTGCACCTGTTAATTAAAGGACTCAAACATGAAACTCAAACCGGTGCACATAGAGGAATTCAAATTTTACCATTGAAAACTGCATAAAAAGAAACATCCAGACTGATTTGCATATGTGACTCTCTACTTTTGGATTCTAGCTTTGCATTTGACAGAACATAATGCTTTTATCTTCAACTCATATGGATCTCAAACCTAAAAAAAAAAAGAGAGAAAACTATTTCTACTGATTTCACCGTACCTCTTCTTCACGCTGATACTCGGCTATCAGATTGAACGGGATGGTGTAGAGCGTGCTGGACATGACACCGAACACACTGCAGAGGATGAGCGTGGCGATAAGGTTGGGGAAGAGGCCAATCAGGCTGGTGCCCATGCCAAAAAAAAAGTAGCCCATGAAGTACAATCCCTTCAGGCCGATGTATGGGAGAAGGAAACGCTGCACATCTGAAAACACACATATGTTATGTATAGAATGAAATAACACTGAAATAAATAAGCTGACTGTCATGAAGCCATTACAGAAGGGATCAAATTTTTGAGAACAAACCCTCATGAAATATGATACTTCAGGGTAGATGATGGATTATCTGACAACAGCTCTGTCCTTTGTGGTATTGCACAGGTGGCATCTATTAAGCTACCGTTAACTGGAATTTTTACAAGACAGAAAGTCTTTTGTTTTAGAGCTTCAATGTGAAAAAACATTTGCCTTTCATCCAAAACATGATGTAAGTTTCACACTCAGAGGCTGGACTTTGCCTTGCATGTCGCTCATTGTTCTTTCCCTTTCAAGTTTTTTTTTTTTATTTTACATGACTGCTACTGCAGAGGACGTTCTGTTGTTGAATCTGAAGGAACATGATGATACAGTTCAGCTCTTCTGGGAAAAACAAGTGTGTTTCTAATAAATGTCTGGGGAACACAACGGCCTGTAATCCCCGCACAGCAGAGAAGGAAGCTGTAATTGCTCTTTGCTATCCATGCCTTTCTGTCATTCACAAAGGAGCTAATGTTGTCAGTGCAGGACACAGTGATGTTCACGGTTCACAGTTACTTACAAGAGTACAGAGCGGAGGAAACAGCGTTTATACACAGCCCCCAGCAGCCCACTTCCACTCCTCTCTCATATGTCGCGTAGGCTGTAGAGTTGTGGTCTGCATATGGATTTCCCCTATAAACTATCTGCAAAAAGCAACAAAAGAAACATTTTGAGACAGAGTCACAATGCATGACACTGTTTTCAAGAGAAGAGGCAGAGTTATAAACACTGAGGAGATGCAAACACAGCGTCCTTAATACAGATATCAAATGCTGGGCTCTTTCTCCAATACTTTCTTTAGCCTTTTCTTTCCAAAGCAAATTGAAACTCAACGGGGCGCAACTGCTTATACATTTCTTATTCCTGATAACAATGGCTGCAGTTTTAGATACCGTGTTTGTGCGGTGCGGTGCGTGTTAATGAACCATAGCGGTGGGTACTATGTCATAGGGAGCAGCGCGCCCTTTGATCAGCATGTGAAGCATTAATCATTATCACACATGTCAACAGAAGATTACACACAACAGAGGAGGACTCCCCCGCCAACATATGCCCCCACATTAAAAAGGATTAGTGAACATTGAATTGAAAAAAACCTACACATTTTTTGTGTGTGTGTGTGCAGCCACTTTTTGTCCTTGCGTTGTTTGACATTGAACAAAAGACAAAACATTTTTGACTGACAGATGAAAACCTGTAGATGTTTAGCTTACAACGATAAAAGAGAGACTCTTATGAAAAGAAATCCTCACATTATGAGTTGCTAGAAAGGAAAGGATGGTACTTTTTGCCTCGAAGTCGTAGCTAAGAGAAGGCTACTTTAGCTTAGCATAAATATTTGATGCAATTGGAAAACTAGCATGGCGCTATACAAAAGTAAAAAGCTGAACAGCACATCTAACATTAAAATCTTTTTGCTAAACTATTCTAACCGGCTCCTGGCTATAGTTTCATATTAAACAGACGAATAAATAGCCAAAGAGTTAGATAAGATGATTGATACCACTTTCATATCAGTCCTGTTTATGCCTACAGCTGGTTAGCTTGCTGGTTCTCTCAGTTAGCTAGGAGGAAGCAGCTAGCCTGGGCTTTGCTAACAGCTACAAGGCTAACTATTTAAATTAAGCAAGAATTAGCAAATTAGTTAGTTAAATTTAAAGAAGCTTGTGAGCAGATTTGTTACCTTAAAAAAGAGCAAGGCTAGCTGTTTTCGCCGAGGTAACTGAACTGGGAGGACAGCGAGCTAACTGCTTCCATTATTGAAGTTATGCTAAGCTAACTGTGTGCTGATCCCAAGCGTATATCTACTGTACATACATTAAGAGGGATATTGATCATTTTCTCTAACTCTTGGCAAGTTTTTATCACAATAATTTGTTGATCATTTTTTCCTACTTTAATTTTTTTCTTTACACAAAAAATCATTATGAAGCCTAAAATAACAAAAACAAAAAAATGTGAAATTAAAACAACCTGATAAAACTTCTAAGGCTGAAATAAATGAATATTATATTAATTGTTCAAACAGTTGTTTTGTCCATTAAATGGTTTGATTTTGGACATAGACCATTGTTGCATCTCATCCTGGTCTCCTCTCTTTGACTGTGGCCTCATTACTGTGTGTTAGAAAATAGGCCACTGCAATCAAAGCCTATCACAGTGTGCCACCGCCAAGGTGACATTTTGAAATGTCTTATTTCTGTGAGACAGACAGTTTTTAACCCAACACTATTTAATTCACAGCTATAAAAAAATAATGAGAGAAGCAGCGTTTGAGAAGCCTGAATAAGCAAATATATCCCATTTTTGTTTGAAAAAAATAACTCAAATAACTAATTAGAATTGAAGAGGTCTTAATTAAAGGGTAGAGTAGAAAAAAAGGGTTTAATGGCACTAATTACTGCAAGTGACTTTGAATGTGCCACACTGATAAGTGTACATTAGCGGAAATTTTGTGCTTTGCAGAGCAGTACAAAAAGACAGAGAGCAGTGATTAGTAAGTGCAGTGTGACATTAAGACCAGTTCTTAGGTACAAATGGTGGGTAAGGTTATGAATGCTATACATCTGTCTGGTTTGATTTTTTAAATATATCCACTTGCATATACACCCACCTGTCCCATAAAATCCGTGAAGAAGAGCATATTGCAGAGGAAAGCAGTCCATCCCAGCAGATGACTGACACACAGGCAGCGGTATTGGTTTGGCATGTTGACGAAAGCTGTCATCAGCGACCTGAATGTCATCCTCTTCTGGGCCTGCAGGTACACATAAACAAAACAGACATTACTTCCAACAGCTCGATTAGAGACAGAATAAACGAGTTTTGTTTCTCACAGCTCTCATTACTCTCCTTGTATTCAATTAGCTTGTGATGTTGAAGCCCACGCCTGACAATAGTTTGAAAGCCTCAACAATTAGCACATGCATCTCAGAGACCTTAAGCAGAAAGAATTCAACATTTAAATCCCACAGGAGTCATAAAGAGGACTCATGGGTATGAGACAGAAGATGATAGAAGCCATCAGGGCAAAGCTAAAAACAAATAGCAATTTAATGAGTTATGATCTGATATGACATTGCAGTCTTGGGCTTTTCGAAATGTAAAGATAAACATTGCAAGCAAGAACTTCGGTAATAATAAAAAATGACACTTTTTTATAAAATGTCATTATACTTAAGCAAGGCTATGTAAGCAAGCTTTGATGAAAAGATGTTACAAAATGCTCCTTTTCATAAAGTTATTCCAAATGTAGTCAGAAGTCAGAGTTTATTCCAGAGTTTACAGAAACAAAAAGAAACTCATCACTGCTCGTTATTCATCTCAATGCATAATGCAGGAAATTGCTTCACATGGAAATTTCACCTTACATTAAATAAATTTAGATACAGTTATGTGAAGCCTTTTCTCTGCAGAGTGTAGTCTGATTAAACCTTTAATCCTAAAGACCCTCACTACTCCTGTAAAGAGCTGGTTGAGTAAAGGAGCAGAGGGAGTTTTAATTATGGTTTATGGCAGGTACAAACAGTTTAGGCTGGTTTTGGGGTTTTGAAATATACATAATTAAACTTTTGAAAACTTTAGAAAGGAACACAAAGCAGCTTATTAGTCAACATAAAAGACAATACACACAAGGCTTACTGGACAGTTAGCTGCAAACCTCTAGCAGGTCCACAATTACATCAGTTACATTCATTCAATGGGCAGATTTTCCAAGGAGACACTCTAAGAGTTGAACTTTGAAATAAAAAAGGATTTTTTTGGTCTTTATCAACATGATTTTTTTAATATTTTCACCTGTATACAAAATTTCTGTCAGTCTAATTAGCCTATTTCAGTTTAAACAGACTCCTAAAAAATATTATCTGCCATAACCAAGAGTGTTTGACCAAAAAAAGGACAAAACAAAAATGGACAGTTTCTAATTTCCCCTGTTTTCACACATAAAAAAAAAAAAAAAACATTTGAAAAAAATATCTTGGAAAGTTTGAACATGAGGTGAGACTGTATTTTCTGCAGAGTGTCACATAAAGGAACTGTTTGTCACATCTTACATACAATTTTTTATGACTCCATGATTCATCAAAAGAAAATACTCTATTTCTCGTGTAACATAAAACAAATAAACAAATCAGAGGTTTTCATCATGTTTTCAAAGATCCAAAGCTCAAGTAAGTCTTTTTTTCCCTCTTGCAACTGCTTATTGAATTAAAACTTTATACACAACATATTGCGCATATTATTTCAGTAAAGTGTTGGTATTCAGTTCATTTTTTAAGGCATTTCGCAATCACTCAACTAGGAAGCCTTACATAACCAGTTGATTTGCCAGTTGATCTACTCTTATTTTAATGTTCCGCTGAATTCTATCTTTAAATGGTAAATGGACTGCTTTTATATGGGTCTTTTATAGTGTTTTCTACACATTTTTTGACAGCAGCATTCACCCATTCAAACACCCATTCAAACACTACTAGCAGGGGCATCCAGGCTCATGAAAAACACACACACACACTCACACTGATGGAAAGGCAATAAGAAGCAATTCTAGGTTTACTATCTTCCTCAAGGACACTTGGACGAGCAGTTTTGAAGAGTTTGCCCCTGGCCTTTTAAAAGCAGAAAGAGTGGTATAAAAAAGGAATGCATGAATAAAATCCTTAATCAATTTTATTTTCATATCTTTATATATATTATATACACATGCAGCAAAATAATGCATCCTCAAAGACTGCAGATGCTTTACATTGCTTACCTCCTTGTTCGGCTGCTTGGCGCTAGAAGTTACAGAGTTTGCCTCCCCCAGAGCGGAGAAAGACCTCGGCCTGAGGTCTGGAACAGATGCAGATATTACAGGAGAAACAGGCTCTTTGGCCAGAGCTCCATAACCATTGTTGTGGGAGCTCAGGAGGCGGAGGGCGCTGGGGGGTGTCGGTTCAGGGGTGGATGGATCTTTGCCCAGAGGTTGCTCTGGAATACTGAAGAGGTGCACAGTGAGGAAGATGCCCCAGGTCAAAGCCGAGAAGAAGTAAATCACTTGATACTCGGAGCCCAGCACCTGACCGAACACTGAGTGACCCCAGTCCATAGCTCCCACCAGGTATCCACAAGCTCCGCCCAGACCTGGAATACACAGCAGCAAAGGTTAAAACACCATGTAGATGAAAAAGTAACATGTTTCATTGCACATTCAAAATCAGATTAACTTTGAGTAAAAATGGGAAATATGTTAAAAACAGTTGCTTGCGTAGGATAAACATCCAGAGACACATTATGATTCATGTAGTGTTTCATTTTTCAGCCACCAGGCAGCATTTAGAGAAAATTTAAATAGTGATGCCTGACAGCTTCAGGAAATGTTCCCTGCTGAGTGTTTCAGGAGACGAAGCTGAAAGAACACGGCTCTCCTATTGTTGTACAAAAGCCAAAGGCAGATGGACAGAAAACCTGCTGTGTTGTTGTTGCACAGAGATACAGTGAACAGCCTGTTTACTGATATGCAACGATGAGATCTCAAGAACAAAGATCATGTTTTGTTTGGATGCACTTTCCTTAATAATGTCCTCAAAAGTGATAGTTGTGTCCTGGAGTACAAAAAATTACAAGTGTTTTGTTTCTGTTTTATGGTTTTGGGTTTTAGTTATTTCCTTTTGGATTTTGTTATTGTTCCTTCTGCTTATGTTGTTTTTTTCTTCCTGATTCTTGCTCATTTGTTAATTAAGACATCATTGTATTTGTCCTCTGGTCATCTCTCCTTCAGTTGCATTTTAATGACTAGATGCCTCATGTCTTGGTTTCCTGTGTTTTGCCTGTTTAAAGTTTTAACCCCTTTGCCCATTTCCTGGGTTTTGGATTCTTGCCTCGATTTGTTGTAATTATTTGCATTTTTTCACCACCTGATTGTCTCAAAAACATTTTTTTTCTTTTGTTCTTAACAAACTGCTTCAGTCTTTGTATAAACTTTTGCAACTTTGGCTTTGAGATAAGATGTTTTCTTCAGTTGGTCACCTGAAATGACACCTATTTTTTTCTACATCACAGAGGCTGGGAGGGAAAAGTAATAACCACTTCAAAAGGTCAAACTTCACTTATGTCTGCATAACTTGAACACTGGTTACCACTTTTGGCTGCATCAAACATTTTTTCTCTGATTCAGGATCCTTCCTCCATTTTCTTTGTGTCCGTTGTGTGGGCAGCAAAGTGCAAAAGCACAAAGGAAAGGGAGATAAAGAGCCTTAAAACGAGAGAAAAGTTTGAATTATATTACATCAAAGCTGTTTTACCAGGAAAGAAAAAAGTTCCCTGCGAGGCTGAACAAACTCATGAGGGAGAAAACAGCAAAGTTTAAAAAGTAAATCTTGCAAACAAAGCTGCGATCTGGCTAAACAAGCTAAATGGTAAGACCAGCGCGCTAAGACACAAACAGAAAACAAAGTGCTGCCTGGGACATTGTCGTGTAAATTGTTGGATAAACACAATCTTTGCTAATTTGCAAGATTTTCACTTATATTCAGCAGTGTAGTTACTTTAACTGGGCACTGAGAGCAGTGATGAGTTCGGCTGTTACACACGGTGGATTAGTCCCTCATTAAAAACTTAATGAGAAAGCATGAAAACTGCTGAAACCCAGATGGTAAGCCATTAACATAACAAACAATGCTATTAGAGGCCTAGTTTTGCATTGAACTGAGTGTATCGCTTTGAACCAGCTACAAAGAGGCCAAACGTTCCAGCAGTATGAGCTGCGATGCATTCACTTGGTATTAGAGATACTAAAACGCATCTAAAATGTGATGTGATCATTTCTTTTGCTTTGTTTGTTCTTAGAGATGGTGTGCATCTAAAAAGTTGCATCACTCCCTACAAATGGATTGGACTGTCTAATCTTGAAATATAAATCTTTCTCTCCCCTCCCAGCCGTCATCAGACTGTCTAAACTGTCAGCTCCATCCAGCCTCTAGGAGAGTTCGCAGCCTCTCAAAGCTCTCACACTTCTTTTTAAGTAATTCCAACATTACCCAAAAACTTTCTTGCAGTTTTCTTAACGACTCTTTCTATTCTTACAGATTTTCTCTCTTCCTCAGCTGCAGAGTTAATCACCACGGCACCAAAACCTAAGAACTTAATCTTGTCCTTGCAGAAAAACAATATTCATCACACTCCTACCCAATTTGTTCCTCTTTTCTTACTGATTCTTTCTTTTGTTTTTGCTGCTGT
Source organism: Acanthurus leucopareius (assembly GCA_029814765.1). NCBI lineage: Eukaryota > Metazoa > Chordata > Actinopteri > Acanthuriformes > Acanthuridae > Acanthurus > Acanthurus leucopareius. Next base: position 8,229,448 of record JAQMCX010000027.1, on the reverse strand, counting down.
CTTATGACTCGGTCTTCTCTTGGACCAAATTCTCATACCTTTCATCTTTTTTCTTCTTCTTGTACAGTCTGCTTGCCATGCTTCACAACTCAACCTCACGCTGATTATCCACAGTGTCTGCCGCTGTACTTTTCATTTCCACATTCACTACAAATCCCTAAAAAGCTTCAACACACAAGTGAGCTGTGTCCAAATATCCAGCAGTATGTTCACAGAATGGGTTTGGGTAAAAAAGGCCTCACTGAGTGACTGACATGGTCCAAGAATACCAACAAAACAAATATGTTTCACACCTTTTTTCTCATCCTGAGCAGTCTGACTGACAAAATCTGCAACATCATTTAAATCTAACATCTTCTGACCCGACGCAGAGCTCCATCAGCTTCTCTGACAGGGCGTTCCTCTGCAAAGCACAAAATGTCATTTCATCCATGACAGGTCTCTCAATCAAAACAATGAAACTCACCACCACCAGGGGATCATGGGTTTGTTTGTTTCACTGATGAACAGCCACCACAGCAGATGATAATCAATCTCACTGACCCAGGCTGAAATGTTCACAATGAGGAAATGCATTAAAGTTTTATTCTTGTTATGTTTAGCTTCATTTTTGCCAACTTTCTTTCTCACTCTCTGACTGTAGAAGTAAGAGACGGAGTGAAATTACAGTGTTTTTAAAGTTGAAACACTGATGAAAACATTTTGGATGATGTAAATACACAACTCCTCAAAATATAAACAAAAATAAAGTAATTGTTAGATATTTTATGCAGAAATGTTGCACGTTTAATGTGTAATACAAGCAGAGGCTGTGAAAAGCTAATTATAGCATATAGCATTTGGCACCTGATATTCAGTCGTCATGTTCATGTTACGTGATTAAAAAAAAAAAAAAATTCTCATGGCAAAAGCTCACAAATCACAGAGAAATACGCAGTAATCTGTGCTACCTCCCCCTCAAACCTCACATACCAGCGGTGGGAGGGGCGTCTGAAGCGTCATGTGCCTGGCATCTGTCTCTCTCAGCCCAGACCCATGACTGCAGCACATGACTCGCTCAGGGCTGGATTACTGCCTGACTAGCACGCTCACACCACCCCGTGCCTGCTGACAGCTGAGCGCACCACTGACGCTCAGACTCAAAACATCACCATCATCATCATCATCATCATCATCATCATCATCATCATCATCATCATCATGCTCACAGTGAGCGCAGGAAGAAATCTTAGTTTAATCCTTTGGATTGACTGTAAAAGGGAAATTGTAATAAAAATTTAAAAACCTGGCTTGAAAAGTGGTTGCATTTACAATTCAGCATCTCAAAGGTTTTGTAGGATCATTTAAAATGAAAAAAAATCTCCAATGAGGTTTAATGACTCACTTCTGAAAATATCCTTTATTTGCAATCCTGCTGAAGAACAGGAGCAAGGTGTGCAATTATCCGCTGCGTAACAAATGAAGCTGCAGCCTCATTCAGTGCAGTTATGTTCAACACTTCTAATTTTCCTTTAGAAAACATCAGGAAAATGCTGTTGGGATGGAAACAGAGTCCATTATATCTGCTGAAAACCTCACATTTCTTATTATTAGATAATCTTGAACTTTTGAGCCACTTTGCTGCATCTATACATCTAAAGTTGATTCTGTACTTGCCAGTGCAAGTGGAGAATCTGTTCATTCAGTCAGCAATGTGTCACTGACTTGGAGATGAAGAGCAGATGGTTTAATCCAACAAGAAAAATTTTCAAAACATCTGAGTCTGTCTTCATTCAAGCGGCTGAGCGTCACAAACTTTAAAGCTTGGAAAGGCTACCAAACACATAGCTGCTAAACCTCTCTGAGATGTTATGACCTCAGGCAAGTGGCTCATGCTCAAAAAAGCACAGGAATCCGGAGTAAAAAGGCTCTGAATCAGTGAACCAAACTTACTCTGTAATTCCCTGAGAGTTGTCGGCTAAAATAAAAGTAAAAATTGGCTGTATGCGGCTATTCTGAGCTGATAAACTAGAGAGAGGGACATTTTTCAAACAGAGACAGTGTATTAACCTCATTTCAATTAAGGATTTAGGCTGTCCAGAGCCAAAACTGTGTGGAAACTAAAGATATCTTTATGTCTTTGTCACAGTTATGTAGGAAGAAGATTGAAAAAAAACAAACAAAAACAAAAGTAACATATTATCACTTTTGTTAGTTTGTTAATAAATAGTTGCTTTTGTTGAAAATATGGTTACTTCTGGTTCCAAAAAAACAAGATGGTAAGAGCCATAATGTCAAAATGTAGGCGTCAAACTCTACTTTTTTAATAATAATACTTTTTTTATCTTTGAAAGCAGATGTAGCCTGGTTTTAAGCAGAGTACATGTGACAGCATGCATTTGCTGAGAGAAAAAGTGCTGTTTCCACTGTCTTATTTTAAAGAGCTGTATCAGATCTCAGAAAACATTGTGTTGCCTGTGTCCATCTGACCTGAACAATACGATATGTAAGACAGAAAATACCATAATAGCCAATTTGTGGGAGCAGGATCGGCTGGACACTGAATTTTTGCTGGTGAGGGCTTTCATCACCCCGCTGCAGTCTGTGCTCTGGAGACTGTATTTCCAACTTTTTGGAGAAGTTAAATTGCTGCTTGTTTAGCCTAAAATAGGCCTGGAACTGAGCCACAAAATTACAGGACAAGGATGTTATTTTTCCCTGTGCTATTGTCTCCGACGCATCGTGAAATGCACCCACATCTTCCTTACAGAACTTCTGTCAAATTGAGTCATGACAGCAGGGGCATCAATATTAAATTCATCATCTAAACACCAGACGAAGAAAAGCACCCTCCGGTCGCAGCCAACTTTTGGCAAGACAATAAACAACTCATGAAATCATCTTCACATGCACACTTATCAAAAGACAGACATCCATCTCAGCCAAACACTGACTGAACCTGCAGACAGCAAAACAGAAAGCAACACATAATGTGTTTTTCCACCCACAGGGACACACTCAGTTACACCGGAACAAGATCCGGTTGAACTGACACACACTGTTAGTATCAATTATGTGAGTTTCTCAGCTACAAAATACCCACATGGCAGCTTTTCCCACTGAAACTCTAGAGAAAAAGAAATAAGCCATGCTGATTACGTCAAAGCAAATCCACCAAGACGTGCGTTGAAAACATGCATAAATGAGCATAAAACAACCAGAAAGGAAGTGAGTGTTGAAGCAAGTACAAACAACAGCGTGTGTGCCTGTGTGTGTGTGTGTGTTTGGTCTGTATTACACACCTGTGAGTAGAGCATGGTAGTGCAGACCTCTCTCCTTGTCCTGATGTGAGCAAACATCGAACAGGTAAGCCTTGATGGGCCCGTCGATGAAGTCTGCAGAGAAGTCGAACAGCACGACTCCGAGCATCACCACCACGATGGCCCAGGTGCTCCTCAGTGACCTGTCACCAACCAGAGCTGCAACAACAGGAAGAACATCTCGCCAATTAAAAAATGAATCCCAGAGGAACAGCACACTGAGAGCTTTTCATAAAAAACAATAAGAAAAACTGTTTTTTTTCCCAATTATGTCTGAGAGGTCACAATTTAATCTTCAAGCCTTTTTGTTTGTTCATAAATCCCTTTTTTTTCTCTTTTAAAAGGAATGATGGATGCTTAAAAACAATCACAAGCCATTACAGAAGCTAAAAAATAATAAAGTGGACTGTATAATTTTATGCTAGAGACAAATAAATAAATAAATAAATAAATAAAAAGGGGGGAAAAAAGAAAAGAAAAACTTAAAAAAGAAAGAAATTTCACAGAGTTGCACCAACAAGATGTTTTTTTCTTCTGTTCCTTTTGCACTTTCAATTACATGAAGACTTTTCTCTGGCTACAAAACATAATGGGGGGGGGGGGAAAAACCACTATTCAGAATCAAAAGTGCAATTATCGATGCTATCGATGTGAAGCTGTTAGACTTCAGGGCTTTTACAACAATGCAAACATTATGTCACACGAGAGCTGTAGCCTTCGCTCTAACCTTGAGAAACGCGGGAGGTTAATCAGCTTATCCATGCACGTCAAGTGGAAGAAATACTTTATAGGCTCTTTTACAGAAATCCATCAACTAAAGCCGTAATATAAACACAATATGTTTATATTTCTTGTATATAATTGCGGGAGTTTTAATTGAGACATCTGCCTCTTAAGTTTATGTCCAAACATGAACTGAAATATTACATGATAGCTGTGTTTGCAGAGTGTTTTGGATGTTTGTTAAGAAGTGCAGAGATGTGCAGCTGAATGCTTAAAATATATTCATGTAGTTTTAATTATCCTCTATACTCATTACGCCAATTATGCCTGAATCAAAGGATATGATTGAGGTTTTTAGGATAATGTGTTTCGAGCCCCCATGAGTAAACGTTTTTACCGAATTATCACCATCAATTATCTCTGGATATGTATTTAATCCCACACTGATCCTGTGTTTGTAACAATACTTCATCCCTGTAATCTAAAGAAGTGAATCAGCTCATGTGGTGACTCTTTTCTGCTCTTATCTCTCATTTTTTTAAATGATTAGTCTATAAAGATCACAGTTTCCTTTGTGCAGAGATCCTCTCGTGATGCTGCCTGGAGCCTGAACTATACTCAGGAAACAGTTTATTAAGTTGTCAGTCGTTTTTTCCTGCTTCAAACTAAGTGCAATGAGATTTTCTCACTTTGTGCCTCGTCATCTGTCTCTGCCAGCAGGCATCGGCTCAGGGCCGCCCGAACAAGTCACACGTTTGATTTCAGTCACAGGATGAAAGTGTGAACATGAGAGCCTCTCAGGACCTTATGCCAGCACATTTAACAAGTTCAATCTCTCTTTTTTCTTTGATGTGTCACTTTATTTAAAAAAAAACCTGTGAGCAAGCAGATATTGATACAAAAAAGCTGAAGCTGTATGAGTCTCAGCTAAGACAGAGCTTGAAGGCTAAAACTAAAGTTAGAATTATTGTAGCAGAGGGACAATAATCCAATTAAAATGGAGATTTGAGGAAAGTTGGGAGTCTGAGAAAAATGTAAATAAAACAGGAAGTGATAATTAGCCATCTTTTTTGATATATACTCAACTCCTCATCATCAATAAGAAAGGATGGGGTGATGGTCACCATTCTGTGTGGGTGAATAGTTCAAAATATTTCTCAATACACAAGGAGCTGCAAGGAGCTTCAGCATCCACCATTTACAATCCATAGTATCAAGAAAAGATTTAAAGAATCCAGAGAATCTGTGCTTGAGGCGAGGGCTGAGCCAACCCGTGACCTGGTATCCCACAGGGAATGCTGCCATAAAAAAAAAAAAAAAAAAACCAAGCATGATTGCATAAGAATATTCCTACATCAGCTCAGGATCACTTTGGAAAACTGCTGTCAGTAAACACAGGACTTGGCTGCATCTACAAATTTAAGTTATATCTTATCCGAGCAAACAAACATCAAGTTCTGTGGACTCGAGCTCATCTGAGACAAACTGACTGAAGTGTAAAAGTGAACTGTGGTCTGTTCAAAAGCCAGCTTCTGTGATGTTGTGAGGGTGCGTTAGTGCCTGAGGTACGGGTAGCTTGCACATCAACTTGTACATACAAGTTTTAGAGCAACATATGCTGCCATCCAGATGACTTCTCTCTCAGGGACGTCTCTTTTTATTCCAGCAAGACAACAACACACCACTCTGAATGTGTTAAAACAGTGTGGATGCAAAGTAAAAAAATCTGGAGGCTGGATGGCTCACCTGCACTCAAGATTCCTGATGAAAATATGAAGCATTTTATAAAGCGCAACATACAAGAACAGACCTGGACTGTTGAGCAGCTGAAGTCATATTTGTATGTATAGTAAGACTGGGAAAGAATTTCACTTTTAAAACTTCAGGGATTTATTGACCTCAGTGTCAAGACGCTCAGTGTTGTTAAAAGAAGAAGTGATGTAACATGTACATGTGCAAAGGAAAAAAAAAGTGCATCTGTGAAAAGGTTGAATATCTAGGCCTCTTTAAAAAAAACATGCAAATTTATTAACATAATATTTTCTCACTAGCTGTTTCTTTAAGTGTGTCCATCTGTCTTTCACCTCTTTTGTTTTTAAAATTCTCCTGACACCCCCCCCCCCGCTCACCTGAGATGACAGCATCTCCGTTCAGGAACAAGGTGATTCCCAGCAGCATTAGGATGCCGAGGACCAGAATGTAAGGCCTCCGCCGGCCCCATGACGAGCGGCAGTAGTCGCTGGCGGAGCCGATGATGGGCTGCAGCAGGAAGCCCAGTATGGGGCTGATCAGCCACACCAAGCTGTACAGGCTGCGGGGAAGGCCCACACTCAGCAGCACGGGCGTGACGAACGCTGCCTCCACAGCGTAGCAGAATTCCCTTCCAAACATGATCATGCCGTGGAGGATGAGGCGACCCCGCGAGCGCCTGGGGGGCTCCACTGCTCCGAACACACCACCCTCCCCACTGTCTATAAAGTCCTCTTTGGAGCCAGTGTAGTCTGTTGAGTAAGGGTGCAAAGAAGGGCTGATGTGTTTGCCGGGCTCCGGGACCCGACATGGCTGGGGCCTCACAGACTGGTCCTCTGACAGAAGGGTCATGGTTAAGAGAGGGGGAAGAGGGGTAAAAGAGGGGAGCGAAGGAGAGGTTTTTTTTTAGGTAGTTCAGAGAGTTTTGTGGTGTTTCTCTCAGGCCGCCTGGAGATGGATGAATGACCAAATGCTCAATCCCTGCGCTGCTGCTCAGCTTTAGCTAATCCTCCTTTCTACTGCATAGCTGAGCAATCAGTCCAAGATCCACAGAGTTTGACTTGACTTGTGAAGTTCTGCCTCCTGGACTGAGCAGAGCAGAGTGGGAATCAATGAAGAAGAGAGTAAGAGGGGAGGAGTAAGAGAAGTGGGTGTTTTTAAGAGATTACTGGATGTTTCTTCCCCTTCTTCATGCTTCAAAGCCCCGTAGTAAAGGCTCAGGGCAGTTTATGGCAGTGTGGGATGAATTACATGCATGGGAGTGTGTTAGTGTGTCTGCTGTGATTCTGAGGGTAATTTATTGAGTCAACATTGATTAGCCACTTGATGAGTACTTTTTTTTTTAAAATAACTGATCATTTTTCTTTCAGAAGTGAGGCAGGTCCCACCAGACTCCATGTTTTTCTTTGATACTTTTAAAAACCTTATCTATGCTTGTACAAGATGCTGGCATGCCAACAGTGGTAAACATAAAAAACACTATATTTGTTAAACATCAGCACTGTGGTCAGAAGTTAAATCAGAGAACCAAAGTGATCATGAAAAGCCTCATGGAGCAGCTTGCATGTGTTGCTGTAGATTCACAGTCTTGTTTCAATATATTGGTATAATTATGTAAAAGTTGAAAAAATTGTGCTGTTTCCTGCTGGTGGACCACTTTAGTCTCTACAGATTTTAAGATAAAGCTGCAATGGAAAGTTAAAATGGAAAAGTGACTCATTAAAGGCAAAGCTAAATTAGAGGCTGAAACTGAAACTTTCAACAATTGAATTGTGAGTCATATATTAAAGCATTTTTGAATAAATATTTTTCTCTTTTAGTGTTTTTTATACTAAAACTCAGTCTATCTGACTCTTCAGAAGAAAAATCAAGCAGCAAACTACAGGACTGAAAAATGAAGCCAACACAATTGCAGTTCCACAAAAGGCCACTTGGGGCTTTCTCCAAAAGCCCGTCAGACCCAACAGAGCACCACATTAAAATGCCCAACTTTACAGCAGAAAAAAAAAAATGTGTTTACAGCCTGAGGGTCTCTGACTCTGTATATTTTCCCCCATTTTGGACACCTGCATAATTGAGGGCATGGTCTTTTGAATGAGCAGCCACTAGCTGTCTGTCAGCAACACAAAGTCATCACAAGTAATTCATATCCTGTCCAGCTTCACACTATTGTCAAAACAGGGGGATAATAACAAATGCAAGGCTTCAAAACTGTAGTCCATAAACAACATCATCATCATCAACAACAACAACAACAACAACAACAATAATAATAATAAGAAGAAGAAGAATAAATAGGTAAAAGGATTAATAAAAATACTGTCTAATGGGACTAAAGCAGACAGTCAACACTGATAAGATTGAAAAATAGCAAGAGCTAAATTTTTGACTCACATACTTTCATTACTTTTTGTGTGTGTGATCATCAGATCATCATGTGCTTTTTAAAAAAGATGTTTCAAGGTTTTTGTGGCCTTTGGATTGAGAGAAGTCAGATGATGCAAAGAAACACTTTCAAAATATGGAGATGTTGTACTTGAATTATAAATTTCATTTTTTCTTGAAGTAACTTAAAACTGTAAGAATGTAATTTCTCACTCTTGCTCACTCTTGCATTCAGTATTTCTCTCAAAGTTTGTGTGCAGAGTCTCTGCTCTTGATGCTGTGATGTCAAATCAACTTTCAGGAAAAGATTTTTGACTGGCTCTTCACTGCTGTTATAAAAGGCATTTTTCCAGGAAAGGTCAGGTGTCTGTACTTCTGAGAATCAGATGACCTGCTCCAAGAACAAAAGAATCACAGGAAAATCATTAGGACTCAGTTTTAACAACAGATTCACACTCTGTGTGAGCAAAGTCTCTTTTCATTCAAAGACTTTAACACACAACTCTGTTATTTTAACTTTTAAACACATATCTTATTTGAGCGTGATGACCTATTTTTCTTGCAGTGGTCTGGTCAAATCGTGCTGAAGAGTCATTTTTCTGCCTACATATCCTTTTTAAAACCCCTGGATTAATCTCAGAGTACAAATCAGCACTAAGCAGTGTGACAGGACAGCCTGCAGTGATGTGCCACTTCACAGGGATCCAATTTCACAAAATCTGACTGGTTGTAAGCGATAATATTTAGAAAACCAACAACTCTCAACCATAAGGGAACTATTGAAGACAGACTGTGCATTACCATGTTTCCTCATATTTCAAGCAATTAGTTTAAAAAATGTCTCATTTGAGATGTGAAAAAGCTAAAATATTCCATAGTTTAGTTTTATTTGTGTCTAAAAGTGAAAACACATTAAGGTAGATTATCTAAGATGCCTCCAAAATACCAAGATGGCTAATATCAACCAGCATAATCATCCTCTGGTACTTAAAAATGACAGTAAAACTGGATAGTTCGGCTAAACACTAAAACTTAGTATGCGATTCAAAGCCTTTTTTTATTTTAAGTTTAAGCAAATGACTGATGATATTTGAATCACCATGTCAAGGTGATAAATTATGCCATGGAAGACATTTTCTCTGCCTTTTCAAGTCCTGTGTCACCTGTTCACATTAAGCATTGTCATTTTTTTTTAAACCCCATCATCACGGTATATCTGTGATATCATTTCACGTCGCCATACTTTGGCTTCTGCTGAAATGCCTCTGTCTTTAACTCTTACAGAAAGCATTGTATCAGGCCTACTTGTAAACGGACTGGTTAAACCACACTAGAATGGCAATGCCTAATTACAAGCATGAATAATATTAATAATTTGTTGAGGTTTGAGTCTGGTGTCAACTGACCTAAAAAAAAACACCAAAAACTGGAAGATTCTCACCAAGAGGAAATTATTTTGAAGACACATTAACTGTAGCTCTCATCCACAAACATGCATCATTGCTCAGCATTTCACACAGGTCTACTAATGTATGATATGAAATGATGCAGCGCAATTGAGTTGAGGATTCAAAAGATAATTAATCCTCACTGTTTGTGTCCATCAGTTTGACTGACAGTGGCCCTACTTTACCTGAGGGCAATTTGTAATAATCTTTGTGAGGATATGATTGAAGGGGCAGAATTCCTAAAAGAAAGAGTCGTCTTGCATCTAATTAAACTCTCCGGGGAGGCTGAAGACATGATGACATTTTAGATGAGCTCTAAAGGTCTAAAAGTAAAAGTAAGGAGACCTGCGTCAATTCTGAGCAAAGTTCCTTTTGCCACATAAAAACATGCCACTGTGATCAAAAAATTGCCTCAGCAGGACATGTAATGGATGTTTTATCACTTAGGTTTCCATTTTCAGAGTTGGTACTCATGTCGGCTGCTGTGTGGCTACAACATCACTGATGTCAGTGAACCAAAACGCTTCTTTCGTGCAAATTGAATTATCTCAAAAACTATTGGATATATTACATTTTGTACAGACTTTCATGGTCACAAGAAACAATCCCATTCACTTTGGTGATCACATGACCTTGCTTCTAAAAGTTTAATGTCTTAATAAATACTGAATGGATTCCATGAAAGAGTAATTTTACTAGCTGTTAATCTCCAAGCTTATCATCTAACGCCATCATCGGGCCAAAATACATCCAATACTTTGATTTATGAATACTATACTTGCAAAAAATGATGTTACAACTAGCAGTACTTTGAGATCAGTGTTATTTAGCAAATGTTAGCATGCTAACACACTAAACAAAGATGATAAACATGGCAAACATCATATCTACTTAGCATTTGCATGTGAGTACGTGCAGATGTTGGCATTTAGCTCAAGAAACTGCTGTATCATTATTCAGATATTGATGGAAAGGAAGCAGCAGCCTTTTGGCAGAAAGTTAAAACATTGTACAGTTTCAGCGAAACCCAACCTGACCTCACTCTGCGGGCGCCAATCTGCTAAGCAAGTGATCAGACCGAGCACGACCGAATAACTCCCTATGAGGGAGCACAAAGGTGCTAATTTGCATTTGGCAAAAAGAGCCGACTCTCCCACATCACAACACAAACCTGTGGTGATTGCAGCAGTGTTTCAATTGGTCTGAATACAGCCTCAGCACAGCATCACAGAGCGTCCGACACGGCTGTGCACTGCCAGCCTTGGTGACCTCTGTGCGAGACAGGCGGCCAGAAGGTATCCTGGGATTTCAATGTACTTTGAGTGAACACCTGTAATTTGTTTTAAGTATATACTTGTCACTGTAGGAGGAAGAATATCAATTAGTGAGGAGAACCTTCATGCTTACACTGTAATTACTCAACATTGCTGCCAAGATATTCATAATGCAAGGATCTACCCTTCCCCCAAACCACTTATCCCAATGGACGAGTTCTTCACCAAACCATGGAATCACAAGGGCTTCTTTGTGGTCGGTTACAGAAGCACTTTGAGCTAATCAAGTGATGATGCATGTGATCCCTGAGGAGGGATACTGATCAGAAAGAGAAAGGTGAAAGCAGTAAGGAGGGAGCAGAAGGGAAAAGGTCAGTTTTTGTTTCCTGCGTGCTCATCGTCGAGTGGGATTCATCATCTCTGAGAATTATAACACCAACTGACATACACACTGATATGTAAAGGCACATCAATATTTCAGCACTGAACTTATTTATTCATACACAAACACGTCCATATGTGCCATCACAGGCAGATTCAAGAGTGTTTGCTGTGCTTTGATCATTAAAGCTCAACTCTTTGATAATATTTAATGCAATGAAACTAATAACACTGATTTATTAGAGAATGAACTTAATTATAAAGTCATTAAACAGAGAATCAGTTAGCAACATTTGCTAATAAAAGTTTAAAAATAAGAGAAGTTATGTCTTTTTTTTATGTAAGTTAGTAGAGGGAATATATTTTGGGTTTGGGGCTTACAGTCTGATATGACAAGGTATTTGATGGCCATGGGACATTAATAGACATTTTTTAGATATTTTCTGACATCTTATACAAAAAAAAAATCACTTATTAATCCAGAAAATAATTGCTGAGAATGAAAATAGTCTGTTAGCTGCAGACCTTGACTTAAGTCTTTAAATTGTCTAAAAAAATTTAAATAAAACTAAGAATTATCTGGACAGAAATGTTATATAACTTCAGTGTCGTGGTTTACAGCTTATATAACCTATTGAGACATTTTGAAAAAGACTCTGTGCAGTGATTTCGATTCTAATCTGTCACCTAAAAGCAGAAAATCAAATGACAAATTCTCCTGTTGGTAGAAAGCGAGCAATGCCACTAAAGCTCCCAGTCAATATCTCTTTCATTTTAATGTATTCACAAAAAACATCCAAGAACACCTCTTCAAATTGCACTGAAGTCTATAATCCTCCTGCTTATGATGCAAAATGTGGTGACACTTTTGGAGCACAAGGTCTTCAAATATTTATCAAGCCTCCTCCGTCTTTCTCACTGAACACCTGTTGTTCAGGTGGGGATTAAATAGTCCCAAACTACTCCACACATTTCACCTTACATGTATATTAAAGCCGTGTTTGAAGCCTTCACTAATCTCATTCTACATGCTCACAGTCGGTTGCCCTGTGCTTGGCCCGGCAAGGTGAGAGTCAGATGTTTGGAGTCACACCACAGAAATTCCTCGAATACTGTTCATACTACAACCATGTATGCAGGGGTGCGTTCATGAACATGTGAAAGCACCGAGGGAACAAAGCTGCCGACTGTGTTAATGTTGAATGAAAGTAAAAGCTCTGTTGTAAAGGGTTTGCAACCATTATGTAAGCTACCTCAGCTAACGCAGCTAACAGACACACATCTGCACACAGTGAGACAGATGATGGCCTTTTAAAAGGCCTTTATGGTCCACTTTAGCACCCACATGTTGCTTAGTGATGAGCACATGACCAATTATCCAGCTGGGGATCACAAAGATATCCCTAATCTCACAGAAGAGATAATGGAGACATTCTTCTGTTTGGGTAAGTTAGAACAAAAAATTTACTTGAAACAACATTGTTTGCATATCCCAGTCATAGCAGTCCAGGCACTATTAAAAAACTCAAAAAAAGTTCACGTTTATTTATAAGTACCAACTTGAACCCTTAAATTCTCCTATTTCAACACTTGTAAAATAAAATCTATGTAAAGCAACATGTGACACACTGAAAACATGCAGGTTACTTGAAACTGCAGGATACAGAGCAGCATGTTGGAGACACATGACAAAACTAGCTCACATTCAAAGGCTAACATTAAAGGAACAGATGGACATGTTTGCTTTCTTGCAAGTGGAAACATCTAGAAATGGAAATAAACCAAGAAACTGATCCTGCAGCACAGAACACCCCTCTAAAACCTTAAATTATTGTTTTCAAATTTTTGTTTGGAGTACAAAATTATGATATTACGTGCTTACAAACAATGTTTTTGGACAGATGAGTAAGGCTAGATGTTTCAACTCTTGATGCTAAGCTAACAGAAGCAAAGTTAAATTCTTTGGGACCCCATAACTCCAGGGACCTTTAATCCTGCTCCAAACTAGCTGTCATATTTAGTGCAAATCTGAGTAAAAGTCTGTTTGGGATCATGCACAACTAAAGCACAATATCCACTGACATGACAAAGGTCAGTCCTGTGTTATTACCTAATCTCAAGGCCCTTTGTTGAGTTTTAAAATCGAGGGCTCAAAGCACTGTTCAGAGAATGTGACTCATTGTGGCGCTAAGGAGCAAAGTTTTTGACAGCGGGTGCTTATTTTACTTATTTGAATCTCATTTGCATGGACGTACAAGGGAGAAACATGATAAACAATGATCTGACAAATTTACACTGATTTACAGTTTGTGATAAATTTACTTGATTGCATATCTGAAACCAATAATTATTTGGTCGACTAATATTTAATTTTCCAAGTAATAGCCATTTGTTTTATGTCAATCAAATTCCTCTATTAAAAGTATGAAAAACATCTCTGAAGAAAGATTGTATATTTAACAAGTTCAGCCTTCTCAGGAAACACACAATGACACCTTGAGAGAAACAGTGTGCATGAGCAAGTTTGTTTATTATTATTATTATATTTATTGGTTTGTTTGTGTCTTATTGCTGGAAATTGCTGGTAATTTGAATTTGTGTTTAAAACAAGTTGCACAGCAACTCTGGCGCATCACAGAGAAAAGGAGGCTGGTTATTAACAGCCATTTTTTTTTACCCCAGGGCCCCCTTGTGGGTTAATGCATTCGTGCTGTTAATGATTATTATTGAGACAATTTCTTCAGTGGAAGAGGTTTGAAGTGAATCACAGCAGAGTCTGTGTTAACCACCAGAGTGACCACTTTGTCCTCTTTCTGCTGAGCTTTTTAACTTTGATTTTGTGCTGATTTAGTTTGCACCCAATAACAACACCTTTGGGCAGAAAGACAGGTTTCTTTATTTATAAATTGAGCGAACTGACATTTCAGCTCTCTGCTGCTTCAAAATGTGAAATAAAAATAACATGCACTTTTTAATTTCACATCTGTTCGATTTTTCACAAGAAAAAATAGTAAATTTCTTTACATAGTGTGCTAACTTCAAACCCATCTTTCAGTTTCCTGGGAGTTCCTGCTAAATCATGAAATCCTTGATGCTGAACTTATACAGATTAAGACATATTGACTCATGACAATATGTACAATGGAATTAACCGATAATCTGCACTGTATCCTATTATCTAAAATCCAAAGGCTTATTGTTCGGCTGCAGGGTCAGTCAAAAGTCATTCTCACATTTCTCACATATCTCATATTTCAGGCATAGAGACATTTTTGCATTTGATTGTATTTATTTAAAAAGGTTTTTTACAGCCCATAAATTGCCATGTATCTCCTGTGGCAGTGTGTGATTTGGTATTAAAGGATATTTAATATTGTGGCGCTGCTTTAAAACTTTAGCAACTTGTTAAGGAGGTGTTTTATTAGCTTTTCAAACACCAAAAATTTAAAAAAAAATTAAAAAAAGTTTTAAAGAATCACAACCTGCATGAGATTTGCATGAATCAAGTTCTCTGAACCAGAGAATTCAAATTATTACAAAACCAAATATTTCAACTTTCCGCAGTACTGAGCAGTAGTGAGATAATGAAATAACCATTATGCAGGTTACACCTTCAGTTTAATAAATTAAAATGAACAAAGTGTTACTGGGGAGTGAACATATTAAAAATCCAATCAATCAGTTCAACAACCTAGTTTTCCCTCAGTATTTTGAATGGGAGATATTACGGCAAAACATCCAGTAGTTTTATTTATAAGTCATAAAAACGCTTTAATATCTTGTACTTAAGTTACTGTCTAACTAGTTAATGACTTTTATCACTATAGAGACTCACTGTTTGTCACAAATAGACCTTCAGTATTAAATCACATATTTCTTCTGTGTTCCATGAATAATTAAGTGCAGTGTGGTACTGATTTACCATTTATGTGTGAACATCTGAAAATTTTGCATGTTTGACGTGTACCACAAATCCATTTTTCTGAGTACAGGTGATTTACAATTTTCAATTACCAAAAACAAAAATACTGTTAAAATACTGTTTAATTTCCTGCATAATCACTCAAAGAACTGAACTGCATGTGTGACGGCTGTGTGACTCATCAGCTTTTGCCATAGGCCAAAAACATATCAATCATTCCTTGCATTGGAAACGTTGCTGCTTAAGAACAGACAGTTCTGAAATGTTTCCAGTGAACGTGGAGACCATCATGGAGGCATAACTGAGCTGCAAGGTATAATAATACCTCAGTATTATTTTTCTCATTTAAGTGCTTCAGATTCATCATTCATTGGAAAAAACCAACTTCTTTTGGCACATGGAAACCAGGCTGACGGACAGGGCTCTCTGTAAGTGTTTATATTTAAATAAGACCAAAACCAACAAACAAACCCAAAATGCACTGATGTAGCCTGAGAGAGCACGGGATGCACTTCACCTTCTCTGATTAAGGCTACTGAGGTTAATGCGTGGGATGTGCAGACACTCTGCTTTCACTGAAAATGAAGGTACATCAGGCTCCTCAGTGCTGAGAGACTAAATGTTTTCTCCCAACATCTCAATATTAAATTCTGCTTCATGAAAAAAAAAAAAAATTCATTTTCCGACTTTTCCTCTTTTGTTTGTTGGACATGACATTAGGGCAAAACATCCAGATGTGTTCTGCATCTTTAGTTTTTATGTCTGTATCATTCACTGGCATCAATTGATTAGTCCAATTAATCATCATCATGATTAGCCTAATTAAGGCAAACATGGCAGGAAAATTGCGGATCATTAAACAATCTTTTGATTGTGAACCCTCACAACTTTGCCTTGACAGCATTACACTCTACAATCCCAGCTGCTCGCATCTGTTCAATCTCTGCTGATGTAAACCCATAATCCTTTAGGACCTCAACTGTGTGTTCCCCAATAACAGGGTCGGGGGTGAGGCAAGGCTCTGCAGGTGTCATAGAGAGAATGGGGGCCGGTCGGGGGCTTTCCTCCCCTTTGGAGTCCTTGATGAAAGAGGCCCTCTCCTGGTTATGTGGGTGTGAGCTCACCTGGTCAAAAGACAACACAGGTGTAACACAGGCATCAGTCCCATCAAAAATCCTCGACCAGTCCGCTTGGGTTTTTGAGGCAAAGCGCTCTGTGAAGACCCGCCTCAGCTCTGGCCAATCACTATTGCTCATCTGATGCGGCAACTCCGCAGGGTCCAACTCTAAGCCTACAGAAAAAAAAGACACATGTAAACCAATGGAGGAAAGTGAAAAAAGGTACAATGTGTCTTTGAATGTTTCTAGTTTTAGAGCAGCAGTCACTTTGTCCATTTTGTGTGTTTTCAAGAATTTCACTTGAAAGGTAATTTGCTCACTTTCACTATCATGGTTGCTCTCCTGACGCTGGCATTCCTAATTTAAAGAGAGCTGCTCTCGATGTTTGCAGAGACGTATGTGTGACACAAGTGACCACTGCCTTAGAGGTTTATTTAATTTAAAAAAATGCCTCCTGTCTGTATTTGTACACTACGAACCCTTGAGTAGCAGAGTGTAGAACTGCGGTTCAATGGCTCCCACAGCCATGTACTTCCCGTCTGAAGTCTGGTAGGTATCATAGAAGGGCGCTCCACCGTCCAACATGTTCTGTCCTCTAGAATGCTCCCACAAACCAACACTACGAGATTTCCATATAAATGAACCTACATATGCTGCTCCTTCTACCTGAGGATAGTGAGAGGAGGAGGAGATAAGGAGAACATGAGGTCAGATAGGTTGGTACTTGAATTTATATTTCATGCTAAATTAAACCAGTCAAAAAACAGCTCAATGAATTATGAGTTCTATGTGTTTGCTAGAAGTAATAGCTTATATGTCTATGCCCTTTAGGTTATTACTTTTTTTCATTAATTCAGATCAAACTGACCAAAATTGTAAACCCTCCAGTGCGCATTTCAATTTATGTTAATTCAAGGTTGCAATTTTTTTCAAAGCATAACAAACACTGCTATGCTTGAGTTGATGACTGCAGCATATATAAACACTATTTTTTTTTACATTGCTCACGTAATAACACTAAATCAAAGTGGATAAAAGGAAACATATATTTTTGTATTAGGTTGAAATAACCCTTTAATTACAGCGCCATTTCTAGTTGATGGAGCTCATTCCTTGAGAAGTGCTTGCTCATCATTTCAAGTAACTTGGCTTCATGTTTAAGTGCAGAAAATAACTAATTTTCAGATAGTAAACCAGCACAAACAACAAGCGGTCCAAACAGCATGCCCTCAACAAATTCACATTTGAGGCAGAGTTCACCAATCGATACATAAAAGTTTAGTACCACTGAAAACTGTAAAGGTCAGTTGTGTGTCTTCTGCGACTGCAGGTGCTTTCTAAAGTTTGGGAAAATAACCCTCACAGGGCTGACCCCAGAACATCATGGTTTAATTCTGAAGATGAGTTTGTCAAAGTGAGTCCAATCATTCAACTTTTACAAGCCGCTTCACTTTTTCACCGAACAAGACAGGATGACAGCATGACTATATGTGAACTTTTACAAACTGGGACAGTGAAAGTTGTCAAATATCAGAGCTTTTTTGGTCTGACAATGTGCTTACCATGCTAGCATCGATGATCTGTCCTTTCCCTGACTTAGTCCTCTCCAGCAGTGCTAGGACTATCCCCAGAGCACAGGTAAGACCACCGCCTGCAAAGTCTGCTAATAGGTTCAGTGGAGGGCAGGGCTTCTCTTCACTGCGGCTCAGCCGAGATAAAAGGCCTGTGTCACAAAATTAAATGACAGCTTCACAAGTTGAAAACATTAGAGAAACAATAAAGTGACGACCCCAAAGTGAAAGTAAATTAAGTAATTTTGAATGAGTGAATCAGGGAATGATTGCAACTCATAAAACATCCAAGGGAAAGGTTAGCAGCCTGTGCAAACAAAAATGTTTTTCCTTTAGTATATACAAGTACAGCTTTGACAGCACATAATAGCAAATCTGACAATATAATTTCTTACTTCATTAAACCAGCACGTAGCTTTCACTTTTTTTTCTCTTTCCTTTTGCTGCTCTGTTTCCATAGAAATATAACAAAGGGCCTTAAACAAGAAATTTACTGCTAACAACAACTTCTTCACGTCTCCACTTTTTGTTTTCCTTTTCTTTGCAGGGTTACCAACTAGTAAGGTAAACCTACTACAGAACCTACCCCTATAAAAAGTATCATTTCCCATCTATTTTTTTTTGTCTGTGTGTATACTACAAACCATACATAACACTCCTTAAAAAGACACAGTAATATGATAATCACTGATTACTGACAGCTGTCTCCTCTGTATAACTGTTACTTTGTTAAGTTGATTTTCACATTCACAAGATAGAAGTCTTACGAAGGTGGCTTTTAACAGAAAATCTTAGTATTTAAGGTCCATATGTATTATATGAGGCTGCATCAAGCATCAGTGAATTAACCCTAAATGGAGCAATGTTTCATTAGTTAGTTCAGCAGCTTGTCTGTAGGTATATAGCATGTTCTGTTTTGTAAGTTTTTACAGTTCTGGGTCTTACATTAAGGCTGAATCTCATCATGAAATGAAACAAATGGCCTTGTGTCTTCATTGCTATTTGTTGCATTTTTTGTAACGGTCACATTACTTGTGTTGGCCAGGGTTGGCCAGCAAAATACAGATTGTGTAGAATAATGTCTACTGCATTCCCTAAATTATTGCGTAACCTTTACTTATTAATGCAGTTAAAGACTCTCTGAAAAAAAGGGGAAGCTTGCAATATATAAATTTTGTGATATCATAAAAACAACTTACGTAGTTATTTGATTTTATAAAACAAGTTATTTAACTAAAAATAAATGTGTTGGGGTTTTTTTGTGTATGTCCATGAAATAGTTTCCAGTTTATTTTCATAAAGTGTGCCTATGTCATTCACAGAATTACAATATGGTTGTTTACCTGTATCACCCAACAGTTATATCTACAGGTTTGTAAGTAAACATTATCAGACCTTGTCTTCAAAGTTGGCAGACACCTCTGAATTCTTTCTTTCACTGTTAATCCTAGGTAGGTATTGATTTGTCATGCCTGATTTGTTGTCGGAAACATTCCATTGTATTGGCTTTGGCTATAGTTAAGTTTAACAGGCAGGTTTATTCTTCAAGGTCACACAACAATGTAGAAAAATATATGTTTTAAAACACAGATGGACTTGGGTAGAAAACACAACTAAAGAGAGAAAAACCCAGTTAATTATCGTCCTCCCTTTCATCAGGCTACTGTTCTAGTTGTACAAAAACATTCAACTTAAAACATATAGAGTGATGTGTGTGTGTTACTACCTGACATGGCGAGGTAGTTGATGTCATGCCCAGCTGCAGTGGAATAAGGTCCACTCTGACCATACCCAGTCAAGCGAGCATAGATCAATCGAGGATTTTCCTTTAACAGCTCTTGTGGACCAAGGCCCAGCTTCTCCATCACACCTGGGTTGTCAGAAAAAAGTCAGTCTATAACATGTTCTATAGCTACTTAAATGATTGATCCTATTTCTTTACCAGTGACTGCTTTTGTTGCTTTTTAATTAGTGTGAACCTTGTGACAGGTTTGCTGTGCAACTCTGAAATCACATCATAACAGTTAAAAAGATTATTTTAGAAGAGGTTTTGGGATTTGATATATAGATAGATGATTATTTGCATTATTTATCAATCTGTGGATTATTTTTTCCATCTAGAAAATGTCAGAAATGATTGAAAAATGTCTGTCACATTCTTTCCAACTCCTACGTGAGGATATCTCCTTTATCAAACAAACAAACAAACAAAAACAATAGTACAACACAAAAACATATTTGGTCTCTAATGATATTAAAACAAATATAAACAACATACTCTGACACTGGAGATCCTGAAACCAGAGAATGTTTGGCATGTTTGCTTGTAAAGTATAATGATATAAATAATTAATCAACGAAAAATCAAGTAAAATAGATGCCAGTTAATATTCCAGCAATCAACTAATTGATTAATTCACTAACTGTTGCATCTTTAGTAATTTGTTTTCCAAAAACTTCTCAGCTGGTTCCTTTTGAATAACTATTTGAGGCCCAAAGAAGTAAAATGATCTATTACTTGGGAGAAAGGCAACACTTTTAGGAAAAGCCCTAAAAATAAAGAAACTGGTTGTCTGACCTTTACGGTATGGCTCAAGGACAACATCAGACTGGACACAGAGCTTTCTGAGTATGGCCACACCATCTGATGTCTTCAGGTTAATGGCCACAGATTTCTTCCCCCGTGCTTGAGTGTCCACGGACACGGAAACTTTAGTCCGGTCAACCCGGATCACCTTGGCACCAAAGTCAGCCAGGATCATACCACAAAACGGTGCTGGGGCCAGGCCTGCCAGTTCAATAACTCTCACTCCAGCCAGCGCCATAATGGAAGAACTATTAATTTAGTACAAAAGAAGCAGTTCTCATTATAATGAAATTTAATTAAGGTTAGCGTCTGTATTACAAAACCAGTTTGTCTAATAAAGAAAACAAATGGCAACACAGTACAAACAATATGGTACAAATACCCCTGTGATGTGTAATAGCTTGAAACAGTAAATTCACAACTCCATTGATAATAACATTAAGACAGAATTTAGGCAGAAAGTAACTAAGTACATTAACAAAAGTACTGCACTCAAGTAAGATTTTGAGATACTTGTTTTTTACATGAACATTTCCATTGACTGCTACTTTTTCCCTACTAACATTAGGACATGGATATTGTACCTTTTAGTGGACTACATTTATTTTAAAGCATTAACTACTGTCTGTGATGATTCAGATAACTATTATATAATATATTAACAAATACAATATGTTGTTTATTTATTGGTTACCTTAAAATAAGGATAGAAATTTAAAAGATATAAAGTATAAGATTTCAAAATTAGTTAAACCTCTATCAGTTGCAACATTTAAGTCATGTATACACTAATACATCAATAACTTTAATATAATAATATCATAGAAATGACTCTGAAATGGGTCATGATGTACAATAAATAACGCCACTTCAATTTTGATGCTTTACATATATATTTTGATGCTACTACATCTGTATTTTACTGACTTACAAGTACAATTTTGAATGCAGAATGTGTAACATAGTACTTATTAGAGAGATTTTACTAAACAAAAATATCTTAGTACTTCTTACAACACTGCATTTAGACTTTAGACTTGGAAAAAAAGTAACTAATTTGAACTTTGACGCATTTTTAAAGTCCAAGGTGCAACAGTCCTGCAGGAGAGACAAACTATAACACCTAAACTAATCAACATGTAACAGGTTAGGTTAGTAAAGTTTGTAAAAAGGTACCAAATATTTTAAGTACCTTGTGCAAACGGGTACGCAATGGGCATGATGTATCAAGTGTCACTAGCTGCTGTCTGACATTAGCTTAATAAAAATAATGGTTGACTCTATAAATCACTGACAGTCTGAGCAGAAACTAGCTAACTGGCTAACCCATTTAATAAAGAGCAACGTTATTGTAACTGACGTAACGTTAAAAACATTAGAGCATTTGTCAGGCTACATGAGTTTAAAATGTTATAAATTACAGCAACTTCTAACCACTGTTGAACCTACCTTTGCTTACTAGGAGAAGAAAGGACACTGTGCTAAAGGTTTGTGTTGAAAACTTGTGTTGCTACACTCGTACACGCGCCGGGGCGCTCGAGCTCGGTGTTAGTTGACAGACGTTAACCGTTAGAGGTGCTAAAAATTCCCGGATCAAATACTAACTTACATCACCAATCTCAAACGTTATTAATACACATGTAATACTGCTAATAATGACAGCAGCCTCAGAATGCTACTTCTTTGCTGATTTTCACCTGTTCGACGTGCTTCCGTCCGGTTCGGTTGCAGGTCGAGCAGGTCGGTCGGTGGTCGCTTGTTGCACAGGTGGACGTTTTGATAAAGCCTTGACTCCGCCTAGCTTAATAGGCTAAGGTGTACCCTGGTTATCAATGTAAGTGAACACTGTTTACAAGCTGCTTCCTGGTGATCGACGGTCGCAAAGTTTTCTGGGATATGAAGTTTTTACTCGCACCAGCGTTTAATACAAATTGTTAGAAAATATACACTTTTACCATTTCCCTTTCTCTTAGGCTAAAATCGTGAGAAACTCAGATCTTTTACAGTCAGTTTGAACAAGGGGCACAATTACAGTGGCTGTAACTCTTGAAATGTACGTACAGATATGTGAGTCTTCTTTTAAGATAGATTAAAAAATATGAACTTATACTTTAAGAATTAAACCACATTTATAAACTCAAAAAAGGGGGCAGCAAATATTTTAAAAAATAGGACCACACAGAGGACCAAAATACTTGTAAAGACAGATTGTAACTGCAGATTATCATTGACCCTGTAAATTAAAGCATTACTAGGAAAGGGGATCCTTCCTGCTTGTGATTTTTAGAGTAGAAGAGAAATTAACTTGCCATGCAATTATTACATGTATGTAGGCCTAATATATGATGTTATAACTATGCATCTCACAATAAAAGGTTTTATTTTGTGATAATTATTATGTTTAGTTATATGAATGGAGATTTGAAGTAAAAATATCACAGATTAGCATGAGAGCCTCCTCCAAAAACCCAGCTGTTTTCTTACCACTGCAGCCAATTACAGTAAGCATATTTCTGAGCCTCAGCCATAATCTTAGACTTTTTAAATTTAAATCCTTTTTCCTTTTTAACAAAACAGCATCTTAATTTGAACCAGTTTTAAAGTTAAATTATAAACCACAGTTTTAATTCAAATGAATTCTTCTCCTTTTTTTTACCTGTTACATAAAAAATGTGTGTTGGTTATGTTCCTTTGAAATAATCTTATTTATCATATTTATGGCTATTTCCTGCACCAAAATGATGATTTGTTTGTTGCAAATTGTTGCTATTTTAATGTATTACTTTATCCTGAGCTGTAGTGTCATAAATAAAAATGTAAAAAAAGTGTTTTGACCTTAATTATGAGAGACTGTGCAACCTTTACTTTTATTGTTTTTTACTGGTCTGCATTATTCAGAATAAGCTTGTCAGGATTTACAGTTGTGAAATAAACTTACTTTCAATGAAATGTCTGCTTGTATTCAGCCCATATAGACGTCTGATGAAGATCAGGTTCAGGTGAGCTATATGAAAGATTTCATAAACAGCAACGTACATATATATTAAAGGTCAGTTGGAATTACAACCATAGACCTTTTTTCACATTTTCAGATTGAGAGAAGAGGCCTCTGAATGACATAACCTTTATTCTTGAAATATAAATCACATATTGATCATCAACAACTACATAAAAGATCAGTACAGCTTGCAGCAGGTTATTGCCTAAAAGTCACAAACACACAAAACCTTATCTAGGTAAAGCCATATTTAACACAAAAATAAGTTTGATATAAGCAAAAAATACCAAGTTTGGATAACTGTATCATCCTCTTTAATTCCTCTGCAATATACAGTTGATATACAACTCCATCATCATGTTATTAATACCATGAAGCTAATAAATAGCACTTTGTCCTGCAGTTTATGGGAGCCATCACAATTATCTGCAGAGTTCCTAAACAGTCAACACGTTATTAAAGCTGAGGAGCAGCTTCCCCGTTTTAAGTAAATGAAAAGTAAACTTGGATCACTTCAAGTTTAGAGAGGAGGGGAAATAATCACTCGAATAATAAATCTGTCCTTGTGTAATGATAAAAAACAACCCATCCTCTGCATTCACCACAGTGAGCACATGCACGGCATTGAGCTGCTCTACAAACAAACAAGTTAGAATGAGTTTGGTTTGACAAATGTTGTTTCCAAGGTTAAAGACAAATTTTTAGAACGTAACTTTAATAGAACTTCCTAAAATGCTCAGAGAAAAAGGAAATCTGAAAGCTACAGAGCCATCTCCTAAACTGGTCCTGTAGTTTGGGGTCTACATTATTTTATACAGTATTACTCTATCTCAGATATTGTTTCAATTATTAATTTAAGTAGTTAAATTTTTATATGTACTTAAGTAAAATGTATTTAAATTACAAATGACAATGAATTGGATATATTTAGGAGTAAGGATTGAGTCACATCATGGAAAATCTGGTTACCAAATTGTACTCTGGGGTGAGTTTTATGAGTGGATGACTTTTGCTTGTACTTGCTCTGCATTCCTGCGCCTGACCCAGCTGTTTCTGCATCTGGTTAGTGTTGCACCATGAACCTGTGGGACAACAGAAGATGCTGCTGGTCTCAAACATGAATATGCAATCAAAGCTTTTGGAAGTTCTTGTATAACCATTTCTTTGTCCTCTTCTTTTCTTCTCCTACTGCCACGGCCTTATAAAACTCAAGGGGCTTCAGGGTGAAAAATCGTTTGCAGCCACATTTCACAATACAATAGTAAGTGACTCATTTTAGAAGCAGAAGCATTATTGATTTCCCCGCTGCAATGAGCCAGACTCTAAGGCTCAAAGGATGACTTCCTTCTAAAGGCTATAAATCAATAAGGCAAAGTCTGTGTTTGCCTCAGGGGGAAGAAAAAACCCCAGGGTCCCTAAAAGCCCCCGAAGCCTGTTAAAAGATCGTGGGTCCCTCTTTATCTCCTGATCTGCAAATCCTGCTCGAAGAGAGTCTCTGTGGGAAAAATCTACTTTTAAGACCTTCATTATTTTGTTTTTGCATATTTTCATATTTACTGCATTTTCTGCAATGATGTGTTCAGTCAGAATAAACACAGTGTAAATCAAGGGCCGGGTCCAAATTCAACACTTATAAACTGTGCACAGAAAAGTTGGGGGGGGGGCTGAAAGAGCCACTGGCAGTTTAATCCAGCCCTTTTTAGCAAATAATAATTCTTGGAAATGCAAGGAATCACTAACTATGAGACACAGCAATAACATATTCTCAGGGAAAGTGCTCAGTACGGATGCATTAAGGTTAAATTATGTTTTGGCCTGTTGTTAGGCCCTGCAGTGTGCAGTGGGTATTAGATGTGCCATCATAAATCTACTAAGGCCTCTGATTAGCTCAGTTTCAAGGATGAGAATTTGCCATTTTACAGTTCTGCAAACCATACATGAGTTAAATTTGTATGTTGTTGTTTGTATGTTTCCCTTGGGTTTTTTTACATTAACAGTTCATAACACAGCGACATGATTCAGTGACCTGACATCCTCATCCGGACAGGTGGGGATGATGTTGGTATGATAGTGAGGTTAGACAGCTGCCAAACAGCAGACAGCTGTTTAAGGTAATTTAACTGACAGTTTCAACTGAAAATACTGACTACTTTTATTGAGACTTTTTCCAGTTGTGTTTGTGGCAACAAAACGTGGTCTGATGAGGCAAAACATGATCTTTTTCTCATCTTAATCAGGAGTTTTTTTCTGACTAAACCTTTTAACATTTCTGTGGTTTGCAGAAACACACAGTGCTAGCATTTATTCTAGTGACTGGGATTGTTGTTCGACAGTTTATGTAAATTTCCCAAACTGACAGTCCAGCCTCCACGCCCACCTCTTGCCATGGTGGCCAGCTGTGTGAGGGTGGGACAGAAGGCAGTGTTTGACCTTCTCCCCCTCACTTTCTCTCTTTATTTCTTTCCCTCTTTCTTTCTTTCTTTCATTCATTTTCGTCAGTTCCCAGCTGTTGTCAGGTTTCATGCGCACGACCCAGAGAAACACTATGAATACCTTCCAGGGGAGACAATGTGTGCTGTTATGAAATATGTAAACAATTATTTCATCCCACCACCATGTAACACTTTCATCAAGTAGCTGTTGGCATCTGCTATAAACACTTGTGCCTTTTAATGCAGTCTGACAGCACTTCATACCAATGTACTTCCCTATGTAACCCAGCCATCATGCTCAGTAGCATGCTTAGCTAACGGCTAGCATTTTGCCAATAAAGGTGACATACTTGCTAAAAACAGTAAAAGTCAATTAAAACACATCACTTTAACAAAAACCCTGCAGTGTGTGAAATAAGGCAGGCTTTATTATGGTGAAATGACAAAAGTGTTTCTTTTATGAAAAGGCCAGTGAGTTTGTAGACCAAGAATACTTTCTCTTTGATTAAATTATTTGTTTCTATGTGTGTTGTAAAAGAACTCTGAAGCAAAATTAAAGTGAACTTTCATTTGGTAGATTTTTTTACACTGTAAACAAGTCTGTTACATATCAGTATTGGCATTACAAATAAGAAATCTAATGGTAAATTTCTTCATCTCCCTTAAGGTCCTTTTAATTTACCGCATGGCTGAAAAACATCAAACCTCACAAGCTGTTCAATTTAAACACTGTTCTTATATCTTGTATATTGACTAAATAATGGTAATTGAATTGATTTTTAGATAACAGCATTGATCACTTTGCCTTTAACTCAATATCAATAAACACTTCACAGCATGACCAAAGAATTGATTGGACTTTTTTTTAGACCTTAAGAGAAACACTGATGTTTATTAAGCAAAAAATAAACAGAAAGCAAAAATGTTAAACGGTGGAAGAGTGACTGGATGCCATGTAGTGGACCAGTGTTTAAGACCACATTAGGGTTAACAGCTTTAGGCATGAAATTTAGCAGCTAATTATAACATTTAACAGTTATTTTGTAGCAGCCCAAACCAATTTTTTGTAAGGAGATGCTGGGAGAATTTCCACCCCTGTATCTGGCAACCAAACCGGGTATTTTAAGGAGATGACATGAGAGTTTCCTACTGTGTTTCTAGCAACAAAACTGGGTGTTTTAAGCCAAAACATGATATTTTCCTAATCCTAACCAATTGTTTTTTATATCTTAGCCTAACCACACCATTAAAATAGGTATTTTGAGCAGAACTTGGTCTTTTCCCAGTCATGAAAAAACTATTTTTTGTACCTGCATTTAACTACACTTTAACCACAGGGATGCAAAGTTTAAATGAATCTAGATTTTGCACGAAAATGAAATGAACAATGCAAACATTTATTCCTAGTGATTGGGTTTGTAATTAGCCCTCCAAAAAGTTCATCATATCAAACGCTACATATAAACACAAAAAGAGTGAGAAACAATGCCTCATAGCTCCAGTAGTTTGTTTGTTCAGCAGGGATCCATATTCACCCTGGTGAAAACAGCTCAACAGCATCTCTGACAAAACACATTTTAGCTGGCATGTTCAGTGAACGCAGCAGGGGCAGCACAGATTAACGGGCACAGTCCTGTCGCTGTGTCAAGTCAGAGTGAAGGTAGCCAAAAATACAACCTTATCAACCACCCTGCGACTCAGAGGCTGGCAATTACCCCAGGTTCAGCTGATGGGATCAGGAGGAGGAGGGTTGGGAAGAGGTAGACAGAGGCAATGCTGCAGGGTGTTGCTGCCCTCTGTTGGCTGTGCATAAATGACAGACAGTGCTTTAAAGTAAGTCGGATATATATAATAATACATATATATACTTTAAAATTTATATATATACAAATCTTAAAGTAAAACTGCGCAGATGATTGTTTCTGAGACAGTAATCGTAGTTGCCGCTATTGCTTGTGCTATTGCTGTGATGACACTGTGTGTCTGTGTGTGTGTGTGTGTGTGTGTGTGTTGCTGCAGAAAATTATCCCTATATTACCTCCAAGTGTGTAGGTGAACTTCAAAGCTAGCTGTAAAATGTGCCTGTAATTTGATAGTGATTATATTTTTTATTGCTTGGATTTAACCTCAATGACACACTGAAAGAAGAACATGAAGATGTCTATATAAAGTCACTTTCCTCGAGGCGGAGCCTTTACTTTGGCATCATCAAAGTGTTGCACCTTCTTGAATTTTGTTGATTTTTTTTGACATTATCAGGAAGTGGTCTGAAGAGAAAAGATTCCCCCTGACATTTAAAGATACTTGTACTATGACTCGGCCTGCTCATTATTTTTTCATCCAAAGACATTTGCAGAGGAAGGGAAAGAGAATGCATGAGAAGGGATAAAAGCGGATGCATTTTTGTTTATCTGGTTGAAAGTTCGAGAAATGTCTTGACTCAGCTTCATGATGTCGACATCACAACAATTTACAAAGCAGGGGGATTTCCACAGCTGTTCTTAACACAGTTTAATATCTGATTTGAAGGTTCACCGAATTCAGTGGTTGAGACATCAGTTAGTTTGCTGAGCTGGGCTTGTTAGCTTTTTGCACTGCTACTTTAGCTTCATTTTTCTCTGTTTTAATTAGATTGAATACAGTGGTCTGATCTGCACTTTATGGCTACTGTAGATTTAGCAACCGCCCCATGTATTGTAACTTGCTGAATAATTAAAATAAGGGAGTATCAAATTTGAGTTTAATTTCAGGAAACTGCCAAACAGGAACACAAAACTGTAGCCACTGCAGACTGTTACTGTGTTTTTTTAGTGTAAAAAATCCATATTCAGTCATCATGGTGAGTCATGTCAGTTAACTTTAATCCAGTTTTTAGAGCAGTGTTGCTCCTTATTTTATTTTTCTTAAGGACTGATTCACTCACTGTCGTAAAAATAGGATTTACACAGAGTTTAAGAGGTCAAGTGGGCAACTGACCTGCAGATGGTCGGTTAAAGTGCCATGTAGCTGCCTAACATTCCAGTGTTAAACATGTATCTATTTCTTGCCCCTGCACACATGCTCAGATACTCACCAAGGTCTCTTTTGTCCTCAAGAGTCTTGATTTAGAATACAGGACTTTAACATACAACCTTTTAAAACACTTCACTTCATTCTCTTAATGCAGAACACTTAAATTTTAAAGCATAAGTTCAATACCACATCAAACTTATATATACTTGTTAATTTCACAGAGGATATGAGGGATCAGTAGGTCTGAGCGTGGCAAAGGACACAGCTGCTTCATGTAAAGATGGTAAATCACTGTGTAAACAGAGTACTGCATTTACTGCTGCGGTAAAGAGACTTGTTAACATGGACTCTGGACCAGGAAGTGAGAGAGAAGGAAATCCCATATGTATGCTATTGTGTTGGCCTGCACTTCTTATGTCTGTTTAGCTTCTGTAAGTGTATGAATCAGGTACTTAAATATTTTGATTCATACACTTTGAACGTATGCTTAGTTTTTCCTTGATTAATTTCCCTGAAATATCTTTTTTTCATAGCTATTTTAAAGGTGTTATCTTTCAAAGAAAAAATTTTCTGGACTTTATCATTAAGTTTAAAAACTGGATGATACACTCAAATGTACTTATTATGCTATTACATATTTATGTATTACTTCTAAGCCCCAGGTTCCCCTTATCTCATAATCATATGAGATAAAGGGAATCATATCACATAAATCCCAAGTAAAATCTATGTACTGGATCAACAATAACAATAACAGGATGGATCAGATCTGATGATCCAACCTGAAAAAAGGTTTCTGAGATAGATCCTTCCAAAAATGATGCAGAGTGAGATGTGCATAAATATAAACCATGTTTAACAACAGCACCCTATTTCTTTCATTTGCATTGTTAAGACATTTTTGCCCTGATTAAAACAATACCAGGATGTGTCTTCCATTCAGTTCTTTGGTCAAAGACGTGATACCTCAACAAGGATCAGACTGAGAGGAAATATGGAACGGCTCCCGAAGGATTAGGCACAGTAAAGTGGGTGACCCCTCCTGATCTTTCCTGTTTAACATTCAAGTACACAACAAAGTCTCCCACGAAAAGCAAACAGATTAACGTGCAGTTCTCTGGAAATATGTGACCTTCTGACTTATCCTGTAATGTCACTATGAGGACAAATTGTAAACTTATTAACAAAAAAAGTCAGTCTCATTGACAGTTATCAGAGAGCATTTAGAGAACTTTTAAGCTGCAAAGACAATGGACCTTTTCTATGTTGAACTGATGGCTGACCAGCCATAATCATTAACTTCATTCAAATAAACTACTGTGAAACTAAACATGCATCTCTGGCTTTGTCCTACAAAAAAAAAAAAGAGAAAAAAATCATAAAAGGTAAGAATGTAGGCTATAAACCCAGTTAGTTATTACGTTGGTAATAAACTTTATTCACACATTACGCTTGTAAACGTGCAGTTGCAGAAAACTGTTCAATATTTACCTACAACAGGAAAAACGGATTAGTCAACATTTTGTCAGGTGCATTTGATTAGTCTTACCTCATGGTATTTGCTCTATAATAACACTTTTATTAACAAATATTGACTCATAGTAATAGAATTGATGCCTCCAATATTTGTTTAGCTTAGGATGATGTTAATGTCGATGTTCACATCTTCACTCACGTTTTTACAGGCTTCTGTATCACCATCCCTGCAAGGTGTTTGCATCCATTACTGCAGACCACAGCGAGTACTTTCTTCACCTGTCTTAAACCTGAGTTGGTTCCTTACTACATACTGCATTTTACCAGATAAACAATGTAATTATTCTTCTTTGTTGCAGCTGAAGCCAGGTAATTAAAAAGGATTAATTTCTCTGATGTTTCCCAGCCCATATCGCAATAATTTAACTTCAACTGTGAGTAGGTGTACATTCAAAATGACAAAAAATAGCTTTAAATTAGGTTTTTTTGTATTTAGGATTACACTGATATATTAAATACTACAAGTCCTTGGGAAAAGGTGGATGGTACTCATGATATTTATTGTTTTTAAAATATTTTGTCACTTGTGGCCTTGGTGGTGTTGGCACGAAGCTCAGGATGTGTCTCAAACAAAGTCAATTGTCCTCTGTTGAACCAAATAAATCTGTCCATACCAGTACCAGTGAGAGAAGCAGAATATTCACAACACTGTCTTTAACTCTGTGCTGATACTCACTCGAATGTCAAGATTAAATCAGAATCAGCCTCTCATGTTATTGGAGAAATATTTGGACAATTTGTGTTTTTGTCTGTGCAGAATCACATTTCTAAAAACAAAAAGCTCAACAAAGTTTCAGCAATTTACGAAACTTAGAAAAGAAGGAAGATGAAAGTGCACAACTCAATAAATTATAGGAAGTAAAACTGTTACATCTTGCACATTGAGTTGACAGTTTTTAACTGCAGTTTGGTGAAACACGTTAAAAATAACAATATTAACATTATCATCAAGTCACACCATTATATAAAGACAAAAAGTTGCTAAAAAAATTCAATATAAATCATATACTGGTGTTAATCAAACTGTTTGTTGTTTCGAACAGAGAGTCAAATTGAAAAGTAATGTTCTTTACAGAGATGACCATTTTAATTTTGTTGTTGCATCAGAAGTTATTATTAGTAACACCATTACATCAGCAGATAACCACTTTGATGTTTCCAAGTTATTGTTTTAGTAAACAAAAACTATTTGTTATACGTCAGTTTAGGACATGTACAACATGTTCGTATGAAATTCAGGTAGCTTGTAACAATGGTGCCAGCTGTCAGGGCGTTCCAATTAAGTCTCGCCAAGCCGAGACACAGGTCATCTGGAGAAAACATCCAGCCATGTAATGTGGTCTAATAGAGAGCCACATTTACCAAGACAGAATTTATTTGCCAAAAAAACTCACTAGAGTAACACTTAAATAAACAAGATTTTTTAATGCTTCCGCAATTTTGTAAAAAATCAACTAAATCTCCACCAAAAGTTAACATAGCAGGTAGTGGTGTCATTATCAACCTGTTTAACAACTGTCTCCTTTGTTTCAGGGGGGTGTGGTGTTCTGCAATCCCCTTGCAATGTTTCCTATATTGTATCCTTGAACTGTGTGGAAAAACATTGGGAAGTGAGATAAGCGCATATTTTGTGGCCAAAGACATGATACATCCTGTACGGAGAAAGATTGGGGGCCCAAAGTTGAACAGAGGTGATGGATGGGACGTACCTGCACTGCATTGACAAAATAGCATTTAAAATCTAAAGGTATGAGGCACACGTGTTGTATACTGAGACTTAATGTACCCAAACGGCAAATATGACTATTCCTTTAGGGAAAAAAAAGATAACAGTAACAAAATGGAAGAGAGATTTTGTATAAAATGTAAATAACTTGATTACTGATTACCGAGTTATAAATGCTGTCACGCCTGTAAAAGCTTTTGTCTACAGCTTCATGATGGTGGCGCTGCAGTACATCAATCTACTTGGCAGCTTCTTGGACAGTACCTCGGAAATCGCACTTGAGGAGTTTGTGTAAAAAAAGATAAACAAATCTGAAATAAACTTTGAGCAGACACAACCACGTTCAAATGCGATGCCTTCAGATTTTGCGTCTTCCTTGGGAAATGCTTCTCCTTGTGCTGGTCCGGACTGATAAAGGCACGAGTTAGATAGAGTTGTCCCAAAACTACAGAGGGGAGAGACCGTCAAGTCCTTCCGAATTCTGATAAAAAACTGATTTCAAATGTTTGAACTGTCACACTGCAGTTGTTCTCCCACAGTCTAAACAAGAAGAAGTCCTTAAGTCCTTAAGAATCAGTATCCAAGTTTTCTTATTATGTCTTTTTAATCACTTAAATTTGTGTTCCCTCATACAAATTTCAAATTTAGCAACACAGGGTTCATGCGGCTTTACTACTGCTGAGTGTAAACTTAGACACCAGTGAAAATGCTCTTTGTATAGTATTTCCATCTTGGTTGGTTCACCACTTGGATTCATACAGAAATATCTCAACATCTGCTCAATATATTGCCAACAACTTCTTCTTTCCAGGGATGGATATACATGCCGTGCTGCGTGTAAAGAAAAATAAACATATTAAAAAATTACAGATCATCAGGATGAAATATGACAAATAGAGTGCTGACATATGTGGAGAATATGGGTGTGTGAGGAAATTGCGTTACTTCAACTGAGCTACATGACCTCCTCTGAACCACAGAGACCTAGAAAGAGAAAAAGACTAAACGAAAACACTAAAGGCAAAGCTAAAGTGCACCATTCACACAGATAGGAGAAAAGATCAGGCACAAACAGGGAGAGAGAGAGAGAGAGAGAGAGAGAAGAACAGAGACTGAATTTCCTTTCTGAAGGACAAAGACAGAGATCCAAAACATCTGAGGCTCCAAGAGCTACAGTGATAGAGAGAGGTCACATTAGAGCAGGTGGGCTTGTATAAATAATCCCAAGTGAAAAGAAAGGACTGAAGAGAAGCTGGAAGACGAAAGGGAGTTAGGCAGAAAGTAAAGCTTGGATACTGGAGTGTTTCATAATGCAATATCATCAGGTCATTTTTTTATTTGTCCAGGATTTTAGTTCATGCCTAAATACCTGCAGGAATAATGTCATTTCCATCAGCCTCAGTTGGACTGTATTAAAGTGCTAATGAGCAAGTGTTAGCATGCTGATACACTTAACTGAATGGTGAACAAGGGTAAAATTATATCTGCTAAAAACCAGCGTGCTAGGATTGTAATGGCTTAAGGTACTACTGTGCCAAATACACCTTTACAGAGCCACCAGCATGGCTGTAGACTGTTCTTAAATATCTTGAAATCAGAAGAAGAGAGCAGCTAAATTAAGATTTCCTTAATATGTCTTCAGGCAGGAAAAAAGACAGGAGAGCAAGAGTCGAAGTATGCAAATGTATCTAACTTTGCATTAAGCTGTAGAAGATATATCAGAAAGTCACAAAAGTACTTAAAAATTTTGAAAAAAAAGAAACGTTTTTCAATCATAAATATGTTTCACTAAAAAGAAAGAGGAAGGTTTTGCTGAAACTATTAAAACAAATACTGATTTGTTGACAACTAAAGTTAAAATCAGAGGCGTACAACAGCTGATGAGAAATAAAGTGACAAGTTTCCACCTAAACTATTCTGGGACAATGTGATCTGTAGACAAGAGTGTTATAACTAACAGCAGCATATGTGTTCATTAGCAAAGCCTACGTTATAAACAACTCATCTCTGAAGACTCCCCCCATGACTGAGCTATTCTTACCTTGGCAGTTCGCCCTGACACTCAACTGTCCTGTAGGCTTAAGTTAACAGTTTCAGTTCCTGTGAAAACCAAACCAGAATATATGTCTGTGCATAACTCAACCTAAAGTGAGAAATAACTACTAATATAGGCCAGAGAGTACAAACCACAAAAAAAAACCATGTGCATGTGCATTATGTAAAAGCAAGTTAGAATTCTTGCACTCATCAGATTCATTTACTTTTAAACAACGTTTTAAAGTCGTCTTGTCAATAGGGCTTTGTTTTCCAAGCATGTTAATGTATAAAACAGACCCTGGCTGTCAGAAAAGGGGAAAGTTGACTCAAGGAAGCCACATATCTCATGGTTAATACAGGGGATACAATATCCTGTGTTGAGAAGATATGTTTAAAACTAAATTTGGACATGCGTGTGTGTGTGATTAAGTGATAGAGTGGATTAACAATAACTCATTTTTGATACCATCAGGCCAAAGGCCATCAGCTTAGACATTTCCCCTTTAATCTATTTGTGGCGGTAAGTCACCACAAAGAGTTTCTCAACACTCTGACATTATTCTATACCCAAATATCCTGAATTACAACACATTGCACATCATACAGCTTTCTAAATTAAGGCGACTGCAATCATAATGGACACTTCTCTGCAATACATCAGGATTTTCCAAATGTCAGTGAAGGCCTAAAGCTACTGCACAAGGGTCCATTTTTCCACACTTCTGGAGCAGCAACAACAAGAGCACGATCTGCATTTTGCTTTGCTACTGAACATGTGAAATGACAAAAACATCTGGCCAGAGGACCTGATTGACCCACAAGGCAAAACAGGGCAGAGGAGTCAGAAGCTCATAGATGGTGGATGCAAATATAACAAAACAGTAAAACAAGCTCACAGTTCAGGCCATACAGAAAAGAGTACAAAAATTTGAATAATGACCTTACATTTACACATCTATGCCTCAGCATAAACAGATGGCACGCTGTGCATAATCAGTACTCTGTTTAGTCTTTGTAGTTTAAGCTCAATACTCTCTTTTAACACAGAGATTTAGCTTAGCATTGATTTAAAAAAAAGGTTTGTTTTCGTCACTTAACAAAAGGTCATAGTAATTTTTATTATGAGCTGTGAACATTTACTATAAACCGACAACTCAGATCAAGGAAAGACCTATTAAATACCTACTCCTATGAGATTTCTGTGCCTAAACTGTGTATACTGTACATCCTATTGCTTCTCTCACTGTTTCCTCAAACAATGGCAATTCAAAGTAAAAACCCTTCGCTGAAACCGAGCACACTGTTGATTGCATTTTTCCTGTTATGCTGAGCATACACTTGATGTTTACAAGACTTCTGGGCAATACAGTAGGCTATTCAATGCAAACTACAGGGGGACAGCATGTGAGACAATGGTGATATTTCCTATAGCCTATTTATAGAAGTAGCAGAGCAGATGAAAAAAGGCTCTTCATTTGTTCTTCAAAAGGCTGCTGTTTTTTGTTGGTATACTATATTTTGTTTTTGTTTGCATTTTCACCTTTTTACCAGCTGTATTATTTGCATCATCAAAGCCGCTCTGCCTATAAAAAAAAACACTCTCTGGTCTTACACAGGGAAGTGGTAGACCAATAATGGAATATGCTAAACACATATGACCCTTGGACTTTAAAAAATTGAATAAGCATGTACCATTGGCAGCTGTCAGGTGTGTTACTGTACGACTGTGTGACAGGATAGTGAAAGAACGCTCTTTCACTATCCTGTTTCTATCAGATCAATAGAGGCCACATCAAACATTACCTCCGTGTGGAGTTCACCTTCGTGACCACGTGGAGGTCAGAGGGCCATAACTATTGTTAATATATTGTTAATGTTAATGTGGATTTCAATTTTACCAAGGAAAAGACCTTTAAATTACATCTCTGTTGTCTTACTCATTAAAAAGGGAAAAAAATGTAATGGTTTTTGAAAGTTTAATCTGTAACTCTTCTTAATATGGGGAGTGGTGGGGAGGCAACTAAG
Source organism: Acanthurus leucopareius (assembly GCA_029814765.1). Taxonomy (NCBI): domain Eukaryota; kingdom Metazoa; phylum Chordata; class Actinopteri; order Acanthuriformes; family Acanthuridae; genus Acanthurus; species Acanthurus leucopareius. The sequence goes on along the minus strand of JAQMCX010000027.1, from coordinate 8,193,225 downwards.
CGCCCCCTGCTGACTGGCTGTCGCTTACAGCTTTGACCATTGTGATCCTTTTCTTGTCCATGAGATCCTGCAGAAAGCTCTTTCTAAAGTGATGTTTTGAAAAATGTGGGAAAAAATTGTTGCTCTGTGTACAAATGCATTACAACTTAAGTAATTATAATGGGTATTTTATAATAACAATGTATCAATAACCAATGAGAAATGGATTGTTAACAGTTATTAGCTGAATCTGCTGGTCCTTTCAGAGTTATGGATATGTATAAATAATGAGATTCATTCATTATTATCTTTCTTTATTTAATTGAATTCATTTAGTTGTTGAACTGTTTAGGTGCCCATCTCACAACTTCATTGTTTCACTGCTTTCATAGCATTGGGTTCAGCCTCAGTAGGCAGCTGTTTTTTTGTGTAAGAGCTTTAAAAACCTACTGTACACTACCTGCTCAGCATCAAACAGCAGACGGAGACAGTTAGTGACTAGCTGGGTGAAATAACATACCATTAAGCTGCTAAAGAGCTTTAAAGCTATAGAGCTATATTTTCGTCAGGAGTTGGTGAAGACCAAAACAAGAGCTAAATTCATAATTTGGACAGAAACGTGACCCAAATTGAAATATATCTTGTATGATAGAACTCCTTTATGTTTTCAAATTTTTTAAATTTCTGAGCTGTTGCATCAGGGGAGTTATACAACATTGGAAGATGCCTACTTGATTTTAACTCATTCTGCTGAGTTTATATAATAATTTTATTAGTCTTTTTTCCACACAGAAGAGGGACTGCAGATTTTATCCCTAATCAATTACATTAGTAAGGGATCTTTTTAGAGACAGAGTGACAAAAAGGAGCAAATTTGGCAACCAGAAAGCCCTTGGGTGTATGTATGGGTGTGTGAGAGTTGCTTTAAACCAGACTTGACAAAATGTGAACCAATCTTTTAATAGTTGTTGCCTGTGGACAGATCCAAATGTGTCAGAATAACACCATGTCCAATATGTTCTTCTGGCTCCCCTCAGAGCTGTGTCCTCTCACCTTATACACTCTATGCACTAAAAGAAATGCAGAAGTTTCAGAGCATCCAAATGAGTCAGCATCCAGTAAAAGGGTAACTGCCTCTTAAAACTGAAAGCAAGAAACTAAATAAACTTTAATCACTCTATGTTATATCTAGTAAGGAAGTACGGGATATTGTTATATCTCTCAAGTCTTGTGCCAATAAACTGTTCATGCTCAAAATGTGTCAGCTGACGATAGGATGACCAAGTTGCAAGATAACCCCTGGATGGACACAAGATATTTTTTGTCATGCTTTCAAAAACTGTCTACTTTAATCTTAATTACGGTCGGATATATAAAACTGTTTGTCATAGCTTTACTGCGCCTAGTAAACTGCCATCTGAGGAAACATTATTCATTGTACGTGAGTTTGTAGGTTTATGTCAGGGGGGTCCTATGTATTATTTGCTAAATCATTTTCTTATGTTAAATTAGTTTTCTTATGTACTCTGTTAATGTTTGTGTGTGTTTTCTCATGGGAGAACATATCTATGAGGACAGTAAAGTTGATGAATAACATTATCATTATTCACAAAATCTGAAACTGAGTGTGAGTGTTTTCTTAGCTATATGATTTGCATTGTGTTGCATTATTTGTAAAGAACTGCTGTACTTGAAGAAAAGTGTAAAAATACTCCTTTACATGCTTATGCTCATGCCATATTGTTTAAGGGTTTGAGAAAGGAAAGCATCTGTCACGTGCATCTGACGGTAGCAACAACTTCCTTACATTCATTACAATAACATTCAAGCCTAACCTTCTGCCTAGTTTACTGGTGTTTGCAAGTTTCGGGTCCGTATTATAGAGGCTTTACAGCCACAGTACGTGTTGCTATGATGTTGCTTATTGCTCTATGGCTGTGTTTTTTAAGGGAGACAATTGGCCTTAATTACCAGACATTACGCGAACCGTGACAAGCCACAAGAGAGTATATTTAAACAACTGTTACCATATGTATCTGTCCCTCTGCGCCTTTATATGGGGAACTGTAAACATTAACAAGTAATTACGCCTGAACTGTGACTTTAACTCATAAAAGTACTCGACCGTTGACGCTTCATTCACATTAAAGTCCGCTGTTTGACCAACTGTCTCGTGAACAAGCCATAAAGTTTAATCGCTTTCAAAATTATTCATCCGGTTGTCCTCAGAGTTGGAGGTCACAGCGAAGGAGGCGCGTTTACGGCGAGCACACTCACGCGCGTTTTCGTCACCCGAGGGGGGCACAAACTAACGTGGCCAATCAGCGTTCTCCGCGCGGAGGGGAGGGGGGCTGGATGGACCGACTTTAGCCCGCTACAAAAAAACCCGTGGCACATTTTTTTCTGGTATTGTATGCGCTTTTAGCTCGCCATTTAGACTGACTCAGAGAGCCTCGTGGCTGTCAAAGTTAACCACTTATTAACCACGAGTAAACAGACACTCATCAGCTTTTTGGAGCACAAAACCAAAACATTTTCTAACGTTTTTTTTTTTTTTAAGCTGCTCACCGGCTTGAGTAGACACCTCCTGAAGAAACTTATCTTCAACTACTCAGCAAAACAAAGGGAAAGCAGCGTGGGAAGCAAGGTTGGAGCCTTTTTATCAGTTAGAGAGACGTGTTTTTGTGAGTTTTACATTGAAAGTAGCTTGCTAACGTCTGAAAAGTAACGGTTTCATTCATCGTCCAGAGTCTCGCGCACGTCCTCATTTGTTTTTGCTAGTACCTGCAAACATGACACGACGATCCTGCGTGATTCCTGCCGTCGGGATCATCGCCGCTCTCCTGATTGTCACCGGGATTGGCTTACTTTTGTCTCATGCTTTCAGCACATTCATGCAAAACCGTCTCAAAAAGGTAAATACCCCCAATATGAATCCTGTCAATTTAATCAATCATCAGATTTTATTGAGCAGTTTGACTGATTTCATGCTAACTCTTTGACTGCACTGCTGAGTTTAAGTGCAGTTGTTAAAATGATATGACTCTCAACTATGATGGTATTACATTGTGTTCCCCACTTATTTCACACTCTGCTTGCAGACTCCTAAAGATATGATTGGAAGTTTATTACTTTGGCTGTACGCGCGCTCTATCTTTAGTACAACCAGTTATGGTCATTAGATGACAGATTAATGAGATCACACCAGGGATTCTGCACATAATTGAACTTAATTAGGTTTTAAGTGTGCCAACTCCGTGACGCACACAGAGTACACAACAAACATTAAATACAATCTTGGATATCTGCTGTTAGAAGTTTATAATCATGTATCATGAGATGCAGTGGGTTACCATTGCGGTTTGCTGAAATAGCGATAGGCTGTGAAGCCTCTTAGGAGTTGCTCGAATAAGCAGCTCAAACTCCTTGAAGTGGAAAAGGATGGGTTATTATGGATTCAGCTGGGTGTGCTGCACAGTCACTGCTTTCTCTTCCTCACAGTTAGATTATTCAGTTTTAGTTCCAGGCACAGTTCTTTTTCAATTTGGCCGCAAAACGTCACTTAATCAGATGATAGAGCCAAAGTAATTTTTAATGCCCAATTATGTGTGTGTTTCTGCCTTCAATACCTCCACAGTTTTTCCACAGTTAAGATGCTGGTTCCAGGTTTAACTGAGTCCACTGCTGAGGGCAAATCACCACATAACATAAAAAAGTTGTAATTTCTTGGGTCCATGGGTATTTTTGTCCTTGCCACTGAAAAAATCAGTTTCATTCAGTCGGTAAAAATCTAAAAGTATGCAGTTTGGATCCAATCATGATGGTCACAAATTAGCGTGGCTGTGTTAACAAAACCTTGTTCATTTACATTAACAACCATGTATTGATAAAGTAATTTAAGTTGAGAGGCTTGAGCTGACCTGTAAAAGATAGCCTGAAAAGCTGTTGTGAATGGTAAATCACTTTTTTGTATATAATTTATGGTATTTCACTTGATCAATAAAATTTCAGAAAAAAATTACCCCCTTTGAAACCTTTGTAAACCTGTCCTTGTGTGAGCCCAGCAAGTCCTACTTTTCAAGTTTATACAGCAAATGCTAAAGCTCACTGTATTGGTGTCTTGTTAAAAATGAAAAAAAAAAATTTTTAGTAAAATTTCACTCTTTTCTAGGTTTATTTACTCCTGCAAAGTGCCGCCTCACAGTTGGAAAAGGGTAGCTAGCTAGATATAGTAATTTTAGCTGTAACAATAATGGACAGCTATGTTATTTAAAGAATTGCCATACAGTTATTAAAGGTCAGAGGTTGCATGCTGCCACCAGGGTGCAGAGAAGATGAAAAACATGGTAAATCAACTTCTGTGTTGTAGGGGGAGAGTTTGTTGTGAAAAAAGGCCTACTTCGGTATCCCAGCAAATGAACTGACATGGACAGAAAATTTTAACCAATTTTACAGCAGATACGTAGGATACAAAAACAAGCTGCAAAATACAGACACAGAGTCAGTCGCATTAAACTCTGTTCAGTTCAAGTCTAAGGAACAGCAGTTGCTGATGATTAAAGGTTTGAAACTTATAGATTGAGGTTTTGTAATCATGTAGATTGTTTACAGATGCTGTGGTTAATGGAAAAGAAGAAAGTAAGTAACTTGAGTAAGAGAGATCCTGGATTTCCAGTATTTTAGATTGTTAGTGAAGTTCAAAGACCTTCCCAGAAGGTTCACGTTACTTTGATAACAGTGCAGGCATGAAAATACAGTTGGCCCACATTCAGTGTTATCATACGGCACACCTTCATCCTTATTTTCATTTCAAACTTGCATCTCCATAGCGCATATTAGCTGGTTTTTATTGAAGTTCTGACTTTAGAGGTCAAGGTACAGACTACGCAGGGATGATTATTTTGGTTTATTTTGATCAAATATTTGTTTAAATTTCTATGTCAGTGGATAATTATGTAATTTCTCCATCTCAGCAGTTGTACGCCTCAAATAGTCCTATTTCTTGAAACGTACTCAACTGTTGCTAAAGTAACTGATTAAATTAATAAGAATATTTAACACTGACAGCTTAATCTTGTTTAGCAATCATATTTACATGAGCAATGTTTACTTTTACGCTTGTTAGTTGGTCTTCAGCCTGAAAACAGACTGGTGAGGCTGTTGAGGTTTTTCAGTTAAGTGAATACCTTGTGTAGCGATTTATGAAGACAGTTTTATGCAGAGCCCAAGTGCAATCTTCTCTATCTTCAACACAATGCATAAGTGTGTTGGCTGTAACCAGGAAATGAAGTTACAAGACAATCACGAGACAGTTTAGTAGTGCTAGGTTAGTCTGAGGTTTTCTTCTAAGCTGAATTTTGTGGTTCAGTTGAGAAAGCATTCAACACATCCAAAGTCTGTGCATAGCCCACAAACTTACAAGTGAGTAAGTAATGACTGTAGTATTATACATGTAGAGTCAGAGAACAGGATAGATTACTTAAACACAAATAAGGCAAAGAAGTTTCTGCCTCTGGAGAGTATAAGTTATGTGAGCAGGCAGACATAACATATGTAAGATAATCAGAAGGTCAGTTTGACTCACTTTGTGAATTTTGAGTTGTTTATTTTTTAATTTCGGTACAGCTCCTTAGAAATGTATACATGTGGGTGTAACACATATTGCTCACTTGCAGATACACGGTTACTACAGTTATTTATGATTTGTCTCAGCTGTATCAGGTTACTCTTTTACCCCAGTTGCACCAGCATGAAGGATCTCATTTCATGGATACCCTCCCAGCATGTAAACTCTCTTTGTGCTCTAACCCTCTTTCACACTGCTAGGTTTATTGGGAAATCAGCTAGGTTGGCAGCCCTTCAGCTTCCATGGGAGTCCAGAGTGGTCAGTATGCAATGACCTGCTGATGGGGTGATGATAAAAAATGACTTTTCCCCGATGAGGAATGTGGTAATTTGACATAGACTAGGCTTCCATGTGACAGGCTATTAACCCCTTGCTGGCTGTCTGCTGTTTCCATCAGAGTTTTAGCTGTGACATAAACATATACAGATTTAAAATACAGACTTTTATTCTGAATTGAACTTTAAGGGGAAGTGTTTCAGAAAACCTAAAAATGGTTTGGCTATGCTCCTAGAGATTTATCAGCAGTGGAACTAAAAATATGGTTTATCTTAAGAGTGACACTTGAGAAAAGGAAACATGGGATTATAAAAATCAAAAGGTCATTCTAAAGGAATGAATATTCACTCCAGATTTCTGTGCTGTGATCTATTGTGGTCCTTGTGGACCAAAGCAGTGTTCAAGGGAAATTTTTCACATGATTGTGTAGTGTTTGTTATTAAGATGTCCAGTATTTGTTTTTAAGGTATTTAGCTCTGACAGAAGCCCCACAAACTTCTTAGACGACATATATGGCTGTAGTTGCTGGTCTTTGAGGCTGCCCATAGCCACAGTAAAGCTTTGACGCAAATGTTAATGTCAGCATGCTAACATGTCAAACATGACGGGGGTGTAAAAATTGGCACATTAGTAGTGAAAATGTTATTTGTTTACAGGGTAATGACAGTAAATCAGATTCCCTTTTCTTGGCAAAACATGGATTATCCAAAAAAAGGAATAAAAAAGGATTTTAATTTCTCCAAAGGTCAAAAGTGTCATGTCATGATTGTGCTTCATAAAAAGTCAGAGAATTTCCAAACTCAGATGGATTTTTTCTTTGCATCATGAATGTCTCTACCAAATTTTAACTTTAATTTTAGACTCTTTTTGCGGGGGACCAACAAACTGTCATTGCCATCCATAGAGCCACACTGTCTGGGATAGTTACTTTTTTAATTCATTTGAATCATGCTCATCAGGATCTTTACAATATAATAAAACTGCCTTCATTTGCTAACCAGGGATCTGTCACTATAGCCAATGCAGCTTTTTGGTGGCCATTGGGAGTTTTGGCCAGTTTAAAACTGAATCGACCTTAATATGACTTTGATGGGCTCAGTAACAGCAGGACTGGGCTGCAGTTCAGCTGTTAAAGCTTTTTCAGGTCTGTGGCCACGACTGAGACAAACCCATCTAGGGTATGCAAAGCTTGTACATCACGGTTGGAACATTTAATGAATAGCCTCTTGCTGTGCCCAGTGTTATTCAGGTCCATGTATTTGCCTGTCTAACCATCAAAGCACCAGCAGAATGTGTATTTGTGTGTTCACCTGCTCATGTGTTTTCAATAGGGAGTGGTGTAAAAGTAGCGGTGGTTAGTACTGAGATAAGAGATTTTTGCTTTTCTTGTTTTCCACGCAGTATTCCATGTAGAATGCTGGGATGGTTACCATGTTGATTGTTTAAAGCATGAAAGGAGGACTTAGAGAGACCATGCTTTTCCCTCTTCAATTTAAGGCGACAGCTTTATTGTCCTTGACTACTCAGCTAAACTTTTGTCTCTGAACAAGTAGAAGGGACCTCAAAAGAGGGGGGCTTCAGTGCTCCCCTGAAATAATGAGATCTGTTGTGTTCAGCTCTATTTGGCCTATTTTATACAGAAATATTGCTTCTATTGCAGAAGAATTGTAACATAAACCTGACGTAATTAGGCCAAAGAGAGAATTTACCTCAGCAGAAACCCTAATCCCCTCAACCCCTTCCTTCATCTTTCACTCTGTGTTTTCCAGTCCCTCAAAAGATTCTTGCAGTCAGTCAAGTCATCCTTGTCCAGAGGCAATGACATCTGCTGTAACAATTTTTAGCACACCGTTTAACTGAACAGAGTAATAAAGGTTTGTAACTGTCTTGCAGTTATAAGGACCTCATAAGGCTCAGTCCAAAGGAATGTGGCTCAGATCATTAAGGTTGCAGTCCTGTGGGCATCCAGCCCTTTGCGTCACATGATGTGTTAGAGGCTCTCCCTGAGTTTCTGTTGTCATTGGCAACCACTGACAAAGGAACTGTGGAGGGGTCTCCCTAATACCATTCATGTGTACAGCCATTGCTCTTGTCTGATACTCAGACAGCAGCTCCCCTCCAGGACCCCCCAGGGTTGTTTTTGTTCTCTGGGTTGTTTTTGCATGGTACAAATTATGGAGACTCAAAACTCAGAACATGTGTTCACTATTGGTAAAGTTTTACACACTTTGCAGCAAATGCCTCATCAGCTGAAATTCACATCGTTAAAAAATCACCTCTGTCAACATAAAATCATATCAGACAGATATATGTTTTTTTTTACATGTGTACAAAGATGTTTTTCCATAATTTGAAACCGGTTTTTTTTTCTTTCTCAACCATAAATATGTGTCTAAACAAATTAAGGCGGGTTTTGAACTTATGTACACTATATGTCTTAACAGGAAATTGTTTTGGTCGAGGGCAGCCGTGTGTTTGAGTCATGGAAAAAACCGCCCCCTCCTGTCTACATGGAATATTTCTTCTTCAATGTGACCAATGTGGATGCAATTCTTCAAGGGGCCAAGCCAGAGGTCAATCAGATTGGACCATACACATACAGGTAGGATGCAAGATGCATCAGAAGATGCATCAGTGTACACAATGTGCACAGGCTGTCACAAAGGAAGTCACATGTTTATTTCATGGGACTTGTTAACCTCAAAATCTGAAGCATCAACAGAGTCTGATGTGATTTTATGTATAGGAAGTGATATATGCTGAGAGTTTCTCAAAAGACTGGCACATGGATCAGCCAACTGATATTTCTCAACCACATTTGAATTTAATCTGTTTTGACTATGAAAGCAATAGAAAAGTCTTGAAGGAAATCCTACAAAACATTCAATGTTGAGGAAAATAGGTGTCTTTTCACACAGTACCGCCTTACTTAGCCAAGCCTACTGCTACATGCAGCCAGATGATGTTCAATAAAATTCATAAAATGTACTTGCAGTGGTCATCAAAGTAACTGAACGAACCCAACTTGATATCTGCTCCAGTGCTCTCTGCTCCAGTGATTAATGTTAGGAAAGTCAGCCAAACAACTTTTGCACCAGACAGTGGTACAGCTTCGTCTACTGCCATCCAGTGTGACTGACTCTTGCTGAGCTGTCAGCAACTCAGCAGGAGAGCCACTCTCTGTTGCACTTGAATTTTGTAGGTGAAGAGTTAGCAGGTTGCACACTTTTACTTTATCTGAATTAGTGGAATTCTGCTGTTTTCACAGCACAGATGATGAAGAAAGGGATTTAAATGTGAGTCTCAGCAGTAACATGTGACTAATTAAAGCTGATTTAAGAGTTTAGGATAGTGCTAAAGTGAAAAATAAACAAAACAAATCCACTAATAGTTGTTTCGTCATCTTAAACAGACAAATCTAATTTGGCTGACAAGATTTTTCCTTTGAAAATGGTTTCAAAAATTTCCCTTTTCTTTTGTAAGAGTTGACTCTAACTAAGATTCTTCTTGCAGTGCTGTTGAAATGTGCCCGTTATTTGTTCAGCACTGTGTAAACCAAACAAGGGGCATCAGCTTCTGCTTGTCTGCTTCCTCTTTTTTGGTCTATTAAGCAATTTTTGTTCTGAGCTTAGAGATTTGCCAGATGGGTTATATTTATTATCTGTTTGTTAGATACAACATGTTGTTTCAAATCTACTGTCCAGTCCTTCATGTCAGACCTGACAAGAAATTTTGTGTGGATTAGTTATTTTGAATCACTTCAGATCCACCCACTGAAATCCTTAAACAAATATCAAGGTTCACTGCTGAAGCCCTGAAAATGTTACAACAGCCAGACCAACTGCATTAAAGATAATCTTACTCCGCCACCTCACCCATAATTGTTTGGATTACCAAGTTTCAAGCTGATGTTGTGCTGAAAGGAATGAATCATGTGATGAAATGTATACTTATTTACACAGATATACATTGCTTACTTGTGACAGGAATAATACTAGAAGGCTTAATAAAAATTTTAAAAAAACTGATCATCTTAAATTTATTGTATTTGTTTAGGGAGTACAGATACAAAGACAACGTGAGCATGGTGGAAAATGGCGCTAAGGTGTCTGCTTACAACATCAAAAGCTTTGTTTTCCTGAGAGAGAAGTCAGTTGGTGATCCAACTGAGGATAACATCACCACTGTCAACATCCCTGCTTGGGTAAGTAACGAACTTAAGGTCTAAAGGACAAGAAGAGGAAGGTGGAACTCCAAATGGGGGAAAGTGGAGTGTGTTCTTTAACTTCCTTCTGTGTTTTGTATATTGTTTTCTCTGTACTATGTCAATGGACAGCACCACCCACTACCTCATCCTGCATTCTTTTCCGTATCTTCTCCACTCTGCTCCACTTCCTGTCTCTAGGCTGTAATGACCAAGGTGAAAGGGAGTTTCTTTAAGCGCAACATGGTGTCCATCTGGATGAACTCTCTGGGGACTACTCTCTTCACCACACGCACTGTGAATGAATTGCTGTGGGGCTACCAAGATACCCTGCTGACCCGTGTCGCTTCCAGCAGTCCTGATGTGGACAAGTTCTTTGGCCTTATGTACAAGGTTATTATTTTCTCCAAAAATAATAAAGGATGATGGGCCTCAGCTTGATGCTGCTCTTGCAAGATTTTGATTAAATCTAGTCACCCAAAAAAAATAACAGCAGCAGGTGCTTTTTGTAACAATTACTTTGCAAAGTATTGAAAAGATGAGCACATTTTAATGACTTAAATCTGTGGATCTATTCAGAAAAATGGCAGTGACGACGGGGAATTTGTCTTCCACACTGGGCAGCAGAACTACATGGATTATGGCCGCGTTGAAACATGGAAAGGCCAAAGGTAGCGCAACTGCACTCTTACACAAAGACCCAGTCCCTCTCTGTCTTCATCCACTGTAATGAAACCCTATTAGGTAACCTTTGGATTTTAAAGTTTTGTAAACCAACTGCTTTCTGTCAATAAAAAGAGAGGACTATGCCTGTCTGGTTGCCTGGGTTGTTGCTCACAGTAAAGAGCACAGACAGGACATCCTTATTCGTGAAATGCCTTAATAATGGCTTTTAAGTGACCTTTCTTATCCAGTTTTATTCCTTCCCCTCCCCTTCAGTCTCTAATTACCCGTCTTACTCCTGGGAGCCCCTCTTTTTCAACTGTAAGTTTCAGATAAAAATGTGTTTGATCATCAAAACAGTTCATTACACTGTGCTGTGATTATGATGGAGATGATAATGTAGTTGACATTTAAACTATGCTTTTAAAAACAGCACATTAAGCCAAAAAGGAACTGCTTTTTTTCTTCCATTGTTTTCATCTTGTTTTTGTCTTAAAATCTGTAGCACTGCTATCACATGAGCAACTACCTTGGTTGCTTTGCAGGCAGCATATATTTCTAAGAAACCTTTAATCAGTGCCCAAAGAGATACCCTCTGCTCTCTACTGCATAATATTCTCTTAATGCAATTAAAAAAAAAACATTAAATGCTAATGTTTGTGATAATATGTTGTTTATATTGTTATATTTTCTGTTGTTGTTTTGCAGGCAACTGACCTTCTGGACGTCTAACCAAAGCAACAGCATCAACGGATCAGACGGAAGTGCCTTCCATCCTCTGCTGAAAAAGGATGAACGCATTTATGTCTTCACTCCAGACCTCTGCAGGTACAGCTCTGCTGCTTTTCCTCCAGCTGTATACTTCCATGGTGTCACTTTATGTGCGAAACGTAGATCCCCTCACTTAACCAGTTAGTAAAAACATTTAATTAATGTCGTGTTAATAATCTAGTAGTAATATCTGCTTTGGCTGTGCTTGCAGCATGGCTCTATGGATGGCAGTGTCAGTTTGTCAGTCATTCACTTGGTCCTCAAAATTGGTCAAGAATAAAATATTTAATCAAAAAAACTTATGGCCATAGAGAAGGAAGACACAATACGACCCAAATACGGGGATAATGGCCCACAATTCACCTGGAGATCAACTTACTAACTGGCAATTCACCTGCATTCATTCACATGGAGAAAACCTGGCTCCTCTCTTATCTCCAATCACAGCATGAGGAGGATATGAATGTTAGATAATTTGCTTCAGAAATGTTATGGAAAGTTGCGTTGTCACAAAATCTGGCTGTGATGAAACAGGGATTTGCATCCTCACATTTGTTCCACTCTTACCTAGTTACCTAGTTTGATATTTCATCTTTGGATGGTGAGGTCATGTTAGGTTACTATTTCTGGCACATGACTGGCCTGACAATGCTGGACTCCACTCACAGCACAGCAGGGGGGGGCTTTTAGATGCTGTATGAGAATGTGTCCACAGGCATTAGATCCCATGGATTATTACCAAAACATCCTAAGCACTTACAAACTGCATCACAGGTGACGTCTGTTTTCCCACCAAGGCTTTACAGTCTTCAAGCCCTGCTCAAAGAGAAATGTAATGGAGATAGAGGGTGGGTTATTGAGGAGGGGAAAGGACAACCATGGGATTGAGAATGAAGAGAGAAAAATACTCTTACGTGTTGGATTGTTTTGTGCTGAATCACAGCTGTGGGAAAGAAAAGTTGTTAAGGTTTCTGTTTTCTACCAGCTGGAACATACAATTTTCATTATGCTTTGAATGTGAAATTGGCTTAATGCACGTGGGCTGTTTTTCTTTTGTATTTCTTTTCAGAAGTAATATAAAGTGATGATACTTTCGAGCACATTCTGATTTCTAAAGAATCCTTTCGAGAGTTTCACAATCAGGACGTCTTCAATGTAAGCCTAAAGAATGTTAGAGAATTGCCTCCCACACATTGATTAACGGATGATAAGTTTCTTTTGTCTGAGTTCGCAAATGTAAAGTCTGCTGACTTTGCTAATGGAACTTATTTAGAAACTAATTTAGTAACCTTGACCTTGAAAAACTTAGGCTGCCACAGACATCTTCTGCTTTTTATTGAGTGTGGAAAGAATCTGTTGAAGGGGCATGGCTGAACCTTTGACTCTGATTGGACCTCCAAATGTTTACACTTTCACCTACTTAAGCATTGCCTGGTGGCTTCACTGCGACCCTCTGTCTTATTGTGTGCAAAGGAAAGGCTCACTCCCTGTTTCCTGTGCTTTTTACCCTAATTTGAAAAGGAAATGTTCCATTAAGTCCCTTATGTTAACCTTTTACACAGACAGTGTGGCTCAAGTTTTTTAAGCCTTAAGCCCCTGTAAGAGTAGCTCAAAACTTCTTGTTTGAGCATAAAACAAGTGTAAAGTTAAATGACATCTGGGACTGATTTGCAAGATAAAAAAAGCGCTAGAATTCCCATCTGTGCACTGACGGAGTAGTGACCCATTTGTCCAGTAACTGACAGCTGAGCCGCAAAAGCTTCAAGATTTTGACAAATTTCAAACAGATGTCATTGTTGAAATACCAGCCTGCCATATGTTAGTCGATTTCCTAGCTATGATCCTTTATTTAACAGAATTGTTGTGATTGGAATTCATTCCGTCATTTACGATCAACACTTATTCAATAAAAAATATTTACAGAACAAAAAAGGAGCACACCACAACAAAAAGGACTGTTTTAAATCAGCACTGAACCTGGATATATGAAGCTAAATAAAATAAAACAGACAATTTACAGCATGGAACACAAAAGATATATGGGGGCAAGGAAAGAAAAAGAAACACTTCAAGTCATTATAACTTACTTCCACAGTGGTCCTGTTCCCCGTAACTAAGAAAAAAAAATACTTGTGCCTCAGCAATACTTCAACCTTGAGTGAAAGTTGTAATGTGCAGATTTAATTTAATTATTGTAGTTATTTCGTGTTATAGACAAAGTATGTTTTAACTAAAATACAAAATATATTTCCCTTTTCTCTTTTTTTTCATTCCTTTTAAAGTATCTTCATCATCCCATTAGGTGTTCTAAATTTTGGCTCCTGCACAATTAAAAGATTTTGATAAAAACCAAACACTGCATCCCAGCTCAATTTATCTGAAATTTATTCACACTGTGAGTTTGTCATGCCCAGTAGTACAAAGCAGTGATGTTTTAAGTCCTGTTCTAGGAGAGAAACACATTAAGCTTTTTACTTGGCTTTTTTTACAAAGGTCAAGGGAAAGGTCTGTACAGTATTGTTGCACAATTGGTGGGCTGCATAGTGACGAGCTGCATCCTCCCAGCCAGTTGGCAGACACTGTATAGACTTCTTTGTTCTCACTGAGATCTGTCTAGATTCCCCGAACAGCGCAGAACTGCAGATACATAGAGGAAGGATGAACTACTCACAGTAAGGTAATTCTCTTGGAAACTGTAAAAGAAAACAAACATCAAAATTTCACAGAGGATTTATGATTTCTTCACTCCCAGTGCAAAAATAATGTCAACACTCACATTGTATCTCCAATACACGTTTTAAAAAAAATAAGTTGTCTTAACATGCTTTCACATAATGGTAAAGCCAGAATAAGATGCCGTCTAAAGTTTCCAAGACTGCTCCTGTTGTGCTTAAATTGGACGCTGCACAGTGATGTGCATGTAACAGATGCAAACAGTAACGTTAGTGAGTAGGTATTCCAAGTTTCAGAGCCTGATCATCATCAGCACCTGAGTTGTACCTGATTTTTTTTTCAGCTCCCCAGGCAAAAGCAGCACCGTGTCTGTGAGGATCTCTGTTAACAGGCTCTGATAATCTCAACTTTATGTCCAGGATCATCAGCAGGATAATTAGTTGTGTCCAAGGCTACCACCCAGAGAGCAATCAGTAGTTCAGCCCTAAAAGCGTTTACAGTCTTTGAGAATAAGAAGGTCAGGAGTACAACACAGACCATGCTGGTGGTTCTCTTTGACATTTGCAGGGTTGTGCACAGTAAATGTTGGTAACTACTTCTGTAATGTTTTGAGGCCCCTGAGGGTCAACATTTGGTCAAAAAAAAATTAGCTTCAACAACATAGCCATTCCACCCAACGCCTCTTCATCACTGGAATTGGCTTCTTGCAACTTTCTGTTGTTATTTCCTAAAATTAAGTTTGGTCTCAGGTAAGTAACATGTTTCAGGTCCATGTTGAAATCATGATTGCGAATGCACCTTAGGTTACAAAACACGTTTAACGTTTTGAACCCACCTCGTATAACTCTTCCAGCTTCTCTATTTACATTCAGTCATAAGTCTTTACCAGATTGTGGGCTCAACCTCAGCCTTGATTTCACATCCTGTTCCTTTATTAGCCACATTATTGTTTCAATCGGGGAGATAAGGGAGAGAAAAGGCTAAAAGGTTAGGTTAGGTTAGCTAAAAATCTGCCTCAACTCCAGATAGGAAGGAAAAAATCTACTTAATAACTGGCAAGTCATTCGTAGCAAGCAAAACAACAGTAAAAATGCGCACCTATTTATTTTTATGTTTATGTTTCGTGCTGTAAACCACTTTTTTAAAATAAAATTACCTTTTAACAGAACCTCAGGTCACAGTTGGTTAAGTGAATGTGTGTTTTTGCCCTGGTTTAAATATGTAATAAAATATATAATTCTATAGAGCTGTTTTTGTTTTTATCACTGTATTCCACCAGCCCCTTTGTATTACTATTTTATGCAGTGTTCCTAACAGATGCACTGCCATTTTATTATTAATTTGATTAATTACAACTTAAAGTAAGGTATTCATTGTTCAGGCTGTTAACTGTTGTTAAAACTAATTTCACTTCATTTTGTCCTGGGATGTTCTTGTTTTACTCTCCAGGTCAATCTACATGGAGTTTGAGAAAGATGTAGAGGTGAAAGGAATCCCAGCCTACCGTTTCACACCACCTCGATCAGTTCTGGCCAGCAAGGAGGAGAACCCGGCTAATGAGGGTTTCTGCGTCAGCCCAAAGGAGTGCCTGGGAACTGGCCTTCTGAAAGTCAGTCCTTGTCGCAAAGGTAAATGTCAGCTTGTGCAGCATATTTTCTCACCCACGCTTTTGCTCTTTCACACGCCACTCTCAAAAATACTCAGTATAATACCCAAAACTCATGGTGTCTGCAGTAAGTTCAACATTTTTCTGCTCTCCTCTCCTCTGTCTCTTTTTTTTTTTTGGTTGTGTATTCTACACAAAGCCTCTGTGCTTTCACTGCGACCTGTGTCTTTTTAGAAAACAGATACCTGTAATTTGAAAGCTACCTAAAATATATGTGTGTGTGTGTGTGTGTGTGCGCGCGTGTGTGTATTTTTTAAATTTATTTATTTATTTTTCTGCTTTGTTTTTTCTGATTTCTAACAAGCCTGCTTTAAAATTTTAAAACCCTACCTGGTAATGCACTATATTGATCAAGGTACTTTATTTTCCTTCCAACCATCAGCACCTCTAAAATCCCCTAACAGGCCCATGTGACACAGCTCTCTAGCCCTCTTCACAACTCAGGCACCATCTGACCATGACTAGCTCAGTAGCTGAGGGGGCGGTAAGCCCTGTCACCTGATTCTGGCCTTGACCAGACGTTACCTCAATGCTTTGTGCTTACTGCCCAGTTTATTTTGTCTCTTAAAGATTACAATACCAGCATTTTACCATGTTTAACTAATTTTGCAGAACAATAACAAACAGTCATGTTTTCTACTTGCAAGGATTTGTGAAGAATTAGTGTTGGCAAAATGGTTCTCATTGTGTACTTAGGTGAATGGAAAATTTTGACCACATAAATGTTAAGCGCACATGACTTGTAGTTAATGTATGCATGCTACGGTTTTATGGGTAATCAAAGCACTTTGACATCATGGCACAAATCTAGTGCAGCCAACAACAGACATTTCAATCTTCTCAGGTGAGGAGGATCTTAAAGAGCATTCAGGGGGTTATGTGTGGGTCAGGTGTTGAGAATGAACACCATGATTAATGCCACTTGTAAGTATACTAATACAAACGTGTGTGTTTGCGCTACAGTGACCTTGTTGGTTGTCACGGGAACAGCCGCTCAGGTGACTGCGGGTGTCCAATGTTTTTGTCAAACGTCTGTTGCCAAACACAAGCGCAGGAAAACTGTCACCTCTGCCCCACTTCATCTGCACCTCTAACTATGCCATCTGACTCTGTCCTTGCTGCTGACAACCATGTGGCTCATTATTTGTTTTTAGTTGATCAACAGACTTGTAGAAGTACTTACTCCAGTTTTCCACAGGTGGAATGTAACCATAAATGTTTCATTTCAATGTAAGTTCTCTCTCTTGACCAAGGCCACACTAGTAACGCAATGTCTTGTGTTGACAATATGAGGAAGGAACTTCGCAGGGGTAACACAGTTCCTTATCTGGATATCAGATACAGCCATTAATTTGTTTAACAAGCAGGCGCGTGACCCATTTGTGTACAAATTGTTTATTTTTTTGGGAGGTTGACCTTGAGTAACATACTGCATATCCTGCAACAGAGGTGAGATTATATCTCGTCACGTCTCTTGAGGACTCTTCCCAAATGTTCTACTGTTTATTATGCCCTGATTATATCACACATCAAACAGCAGGAAACTTTTCTTTGTTGCTACATTGGTCACCTTTTCAACCTTTGGAGCTTGATAATTATAGAACCTATGTACTTGTTCTACAGGTTTCATTCACAGAGCAAGTCAAGTATAGAGGTCTTTGCTGCTCAAATTAGCACATTAATCCCTGTAGGAAAGACTGAAATTGTTCAAAATGAATTCCCTTAAGTTGCAACATTAAGATCATTGACATATTGCCTGCCTGTTACTTGATTATATTTATGTTGACTTAAGAATTTTTGCTAATTACAGTCCAAATTAGTCAAATTGAATTATATCTAAAACTTTATTAGAACAGGGGGAAGTTGTCACAGAGGATAAAAGAGAGTTTTTCATAGTTCACTTTTTCTCCACTTGATAAAGCGGACAGAGGAGAACTTGATATGACTACTTCATTTATAAAAGAGATATGTATTGAGTTGTGTGTCAGTTTGATGTTGTTGCTTCCCATATTGTTTCTCGGCTGAATCCTCCAACTTCCTTTTCACACAGGTGCGCCAGTTGTTGCTTCCTTTCCTCATTTTCACCTGGCAGACAAGAAATATGTGGCTGCCATTGAAGGAATGTCCCCTCAAGGAGAGCATCACCAAACGTTCCTAGACCTTAACCCGGTAAGCCTGCAGGTTACAGTGAGTCCCACATGTGCTTCTGCAGTTATGATTAGTAACATTAGTGCTGTGTGACTGTTTTTTGTTGGTCACACTGGATATTTCAATCCACCATTCAGGGTTCCGAAGCATCCTGTAAAACCTAGAAAAAAGTTGTCCAGTTTTCCAATAATAGAAAGCACATGGAATGTCTTGGAAACTCTTGTCTTGTCCTGGAGAAGTGTTAAAGAGATAAAATTACCATCTCAAGGGCTAGGTAATGCTCAAAAAAGTGGGCTAGTTGATTATGTTGTGGAATTGCTATGAACACACCCCTAAGTCATGTCGCATGGTAGCACAGGTCAGACGACATGAGAACTTGGTGACCAAGACTCCAAAAAAGTTACATTATCCTGTAAATGTAAAGAGATTCAGGATAAAAATTAATAATCATGCATTTAATTTTTAAAGCATTTGCCAATTCTAAAACACAGAGGGCTCTCCAAAAAATTACAATGACAGGATGCTACAAATGACAATTGTTATTACAATATTTTAACAAAGCATTAAAGAGGAGTATGTTAGCATATGGCACAATCCCTAGCTGTCATCCCTGCTAAATTTTCACTGCAAAAGTCCTGAAAAATTAGCTCTAGAAAAGAGTGCGACTGTCGACTTTGAATATGTAGAAACAACAACAAGGAATGCCATGATGTATTGAGATATACTGCTACACCACCTAGTGGCATAATACCAACATCAACATCTTTTTTTTGCACGTAAAGCAATCACAGATTTCATTTTAGTTGTCTGCTCTGATGCCACAATGCTTTACATCACATCATTAATAATATATAGTTTTTTTAATTTTGTGTGTGCAGACCATTGGAGTGATTGTGCGTGCAAACAAGAGAGCACAAGTAAACATCCTGATCAACAGAATCTCTGGATTCCCGTAAGTAACTGCATGTAAACAAAAGTCAAGGATTTATTACTCTAAAGTGCTGATGTTTTTATATCTGTGCTGCATATTATTGCTTCACACAACCTTTTCATTGAATCCATAACAGGAACACTAGATACCTGAATGACACAGTCTTTCCTGTCATGTTCCTCAATGAGGTAAGAAACATTGGAGTCACGCCACAACAAAAACTTGTATCTTGTGACTGCTGACAGTAGGGCTGAACACATTAAGAATTAGTGGTTTGTCATGAAATTGTTTTATTTTATGAACAAAAATTATTTAGATTTTTCCTTCTCCTTTTGATTTATTTAAGAAGAATCATTCCAAAAATCAATCTGTAGAATTATGTAACAAGAACCACAAGAGGATATTATATGCAAGATGTTAAATCCCTCAGTAGTGATATAAAAATATCCTCTGCATAATAAATTCGTGCTCTCTCTTCAAATACACAGAGTGTGGTGATTGACGATGCGTCTGCAGAAAAAGTGCAGAAGTTGCTGCTCATTGTCACTCTGGTGTCGAACTTCCCGCTCCTCATTTTGGGACTTGGCGCCATTATGCTCGCAATCTTCTTCGTCCTTCTGTTGTGGGCCCGCAAACAAAGGGTATGACATCACTTCTTCTCTGATTTTATTCTAACAACTTGCAATTTACTTGCTTTGTCCCAGTGAGTAATTAATGATAATTTATGTGCAATTAATTCAATTGCTTTGGCATACACTAATGGCACTCTGCATGTATGTATTACTCTTTGTCTCCGTGCAGAATGAAGCTAAGAGCATTAAGTTTACCAAGCCTCTCTATGCTGTAAGTGTTCATGGTTATTTTGCTTGTTTTGTTTAACTTTCTTTGTTGTCTGTGCTTTATTTAATGATTGTCTCAATGTATTGAGTGCATATTGTCCATATGGGTCTTTAATCCCATTTTTAATGCAGTTGTAAGACTGTTACTTCTCTTGAAATAATTGCAATGCTGTAAAGTAAACTTATTGTCTGGTTTTAACACAATAACTTCATGTGATATTGCTAAATGTTTATTAAATGCTGTAAAAATGTCACTAACAGTGTGAGATAGCATGTTTAAGGACATAGGTATAATTGTACAAAGTAAAATGAGAAAATAATTTTTAATACCGTTTTTTACCCTCAATCTCTCACTAGTCATCCACTGAAGAGGACACATCTTACTCTCCAGTCAATGACAAAGAGAAGGACGATTCTCACAATGGAACCTATATCGGTTTGACACCTAAACCTGACCCACAAGCTTGAGGACAAAGTAGGAGGAAGAAAGGGGCTTTGTACATTAACAACAATCAGAAATACAATAGAGATTTGGCCTCTTTAAGGAGATAAAACAATCAACAATAGAAGTTTTTTTCTGTTACAACTCTCAGGGGGGTAGAGTGAAAGAGAACGGGAGTATATTTTTAGTCACAAATATAAAGTACTACTTCATTTTTGCCATGGAAAGCTACCTTCAGTTCAGGTCTAGCACACTGTTTTCCCAGGAAAAAGATATTTGACATTCATTTCAAAAGCACTGTGTGTGAAGGGCTACTTTTTGCTGTTTGGTTGAATCAATTGCTGTAAATGTAAAATTGTTGACAACAAGAAGCAGATCTTTAATGAGTAGAGATGGAGAGCACACTTTGTTAGTGGTCCAAAACAAACAAAAAACACCCTTTGAGCTGTGCCTCATGTTGTATTTTTAGTCGTATGACAGTTTTAGCTGCTGAGTACAAAGCAGAGAGGATGATGGGACCAGGGTAATGAAGTCCACAGACTGAGTTTTTTAGGTATCATACCTCACTCTCAGGGGGCCTCTGCTTGGATACTATCAAAGCTTGTTAAAGCAGGAGAGAGGAGAAAAACAAATAGCAAGTCTTCTCTTTGTGAAGACATTTCAATCAATTCAGTGTTACTATGTTTCATTTGCATTTCATCCTAAATTGATGTTACAAAACATTATTATTTTTTGTTTGTGCACTCTAGAGGGATACCTGTGCAAGTTATTCTTACCATACCTGGAAATCTTAGAGTGTGGCATATTTTTGTATATACATATACAGTGTAAGATGTGTTGAACTGCTCACATTCCCTTCAGTGTATGATAGGAATGATTGTCACACAAAACACTGTATATTTTGGATACTTTAATTTTTGTAAAATAAAAAAGTCCTAATTTTTTGTAAATGATAGTGTAGAAATGCTTGAATGACAAAACAGCTAGATCTTCACAAATGTCTTCTAGTGCCATAATAAGCGACACTTTCTGCAGTCGTCTAAAACCCTGAACATGACAGGACTTTTAGGGCGGAAGCAATGATTCATACACTACTCAAAATATTATAGGTGTTGTCAGTATATTTGCCCTGTGAAACTGCTTATACTATCTAACATGGCCATATCAAAATCCAATTAATCTTGTTATTATATCAAAATGTGAATGTGCTTTTTTGATGCTGTTGTTGAAGGCCTTAGCATTGTTGGTGCTGAATATAAAACACAACAGATGTTGTTTTTTCAGTGTTTCTATCAGGTGTCCAGTCATCGCAACTCAAAAGTCATGAGGGCTCAATGTGAAGGATCGCTGTAGTTGTGCCTTTTTAAAAACTCATTGTTACTGGATTTTTGCCTTTTAGAAGGGCTATATGTAGTATTTGAACCAATTACAGTGTTTCCAATACCAATGCAGAGGTCAAGTTTGTACTATTTGTAAAGAGTTAATGTCGAGTTTAAAACATGGAGGAATTGAGCAGCAAATGAATGTTGACTGAAAGAAACAAAACTGCTCACATGTCAGGACTTAAACACAGGTGGCCTGAGTGAAAACCATGAATCCTAACAGCAAGACCACATGGGACCTGCACATCATGAACACAGTACTTAAGATAGTGGTCCATCATGAAGAAAAGTTCAAATGACTTGAAGCTTGATTGCACTTTGAAGCTGTGTTTAAATTGCGTTCTGCGAATTAAAGTAAGGAATTGCACTGTAATTGGTGCTAAAATGTCACATAAAGCCCCTTTAAATTTTTTTATTTCTACCAACAAATCTACTCTCAATTTTATGTAATTCTTCTTCAGATACCAAACAAAATGAAGCATGCAACTGTTTTTATAGTTTTCAAATAGTCGGCAGGGTCAAACTGCACTTGGAAAACACTGCTAGAATTGTGGATTCTTCAGCAGGTCTACAGCTTTCTTACTCAAGTCTGGTAAAATAATCAGATTTTTCAGGTGCCATTTAGTGTAATAAAAAAAAAATGCTGCAGAATGAATTCATTTGAACTGCGATGAGCCTAGCTTTTATTACTGCTCGTATTGTCAGATGCAAAATATTAAGGATCAATGAGTTGCTTCATACCACCTCATCATTACATGCACTCTTATAATCAGCAAGGACTATCTCAAACAATAGTGGAGAAGCTATAGCATTTTATGTTTAGTCGTTTTTTATTTCAAATTTGTGTTTGATGTATAATCCAATTCAATTATGTACAATAAGAAAAAAGAATGAAAATAGAGTGCATTATGTAGTGTCATAGATTCATGAAATGTTGAATGAATAGAAAAGCCAATAATTTTCAGTGTAAAACACACAGTATTAAAAAAAATTGCTGTTGTGGTGAATGAAGATAAATTATTTTGTTATATTGGTAAAACCAAAACACAAAAAGCACCATGCGGACAGTACACTTTGCTACTTTGTGCCATACTTTGATTACAGATTGTACTTTTTGAAGTTATCGTTACAGCTATAACCACATATTCTTCTCAGCTTGTTTTGAAATGTTGACTGTTCATATTGTTTTTACTGTGTACACAAAAATAAAAGTAGTTTCAGTAAATGTGTCTCTTCATCATTTCAGCCTTTTATTTGTTGATGCATGATTCTCATTTCTGGGAAGTGACAGTTAAAAAGCCATAAAGCTGCTTACCTAAGTACAATTCATTTTAATACCTAAGTATTGTATTGTAATGTAATTAAAATGAAAGAAATTTTACAATTAATGTTATGTGTCACGTAGATATAGATTTCTGAAACTGCACCAGCTTGTCTAACGGTATGGTGGGAGGAAGGAATAAAACAGACATGCTATGAAAAGCGTTGTTCCATGTAAACAGGCATGTTGTGATACCATAGAGGACTGAATCGTAATGTTTGAAAATGTTGTAAATTGTAAATATTTAAGGAACAAAAGGCATAAGTTTCTAGTGTTGCATTAGTCTAAAGCATCTTACCATGCAGATCTAAAACAGGGTTTAAAACATCTGGTTTAAGTTAGGCTTTTTGTCTTTGTTTTACAGTAAAGTAGAAATCCTGCTAGTGTTTGTGAGATGAAAGAGATATAAATATATCAGGATGCTGTGAATAAAAAATATTATTGCTATTTACATAGTCCAGCATAAAGTATTTTCATTTTATGATTCTTTACTTGTGCGGTATTTGTTATTTTGTTTAGTTCTATTACTATGCATATTAAGATAAGATAAGATAAGATATACTTTATTGTCCCACACAGGGAAATTTATCTTGGGCAAGGTGCACTATGTCAGC
>JAQMCX010000027.1:8131161-8169590 GCA_029814765.1 Acanthurus leucopareius | reverse complement strand
TCATTTAAAAGTGCAATAGAGGTTGGAATAAAAGATAATTTAAAACGGTTGTTTTTGCAACGACTAGTTCTGTAACGTCTTCCTGAAGGTAAAAGCTCATATTCAGGTAAAAGAATGTGAGAAGGATCAGACAACACTCTATTTGCCAAACTGAGCACTGACTTCTCAAAGATAGACTGGAGAGAAGGAGAGTCTTTCCTGCCAATCACCTTCATTGCCGTTTTCACCATTTTAGATATTTTAGATTTGAGCTGAACAGAGAGAGTCCCAAACCAGGCAGCCATGCCATATCTAATAATGCTATTAATCACCAAACTACCAAGGAAATTTCCTAAAAAAATAAAATAAAATCCTATGCATAGACATTCATCAAAGGTCAATCCTCACACCTACGGAGTTAATTCTAGTATCTTCAAAGGACCCAACTCAAATGAGGACCCTTACACCTCAGCATTATAACTGCACAAGTTATTTTTTTCACGAGAGGCTCACAGCAGACCAGCAGACGCACAGACATATTCCGATGCGTCTGCTCATAGACATATGCCTATGAGCAGACGCATCGGAATATTTCTGATTCAGACTCTAGGTGGCGGTAAAAAGCCGTTATGTTGGATGATGACTGCTTGGCCTCAAGAAAGAGGAGAAGAAGAACTACATCTGACAGCAAACATGGCGTTTAGTTTTGGCGGCGCCACGAGCAACACAGCAGCAAGTAAGGTTTTTTTTTATTTGAACTATTTCTATTAGGCTGATATTACACCACACATGTTTTTTCAAAATAATGTTGTTTTGGTGTTTATATAGTAGCAAATAAATATAAATTTTTGAGCGAGCGCACACGTAGCTTCTATAACGTTAACATCAACAGTCATGACGGTTGGATCATCTAATTTACCGACCGGCAAACGGCAATGCGAATAGCTCCTTACATCTGAAATATGTAGTTAATACAGAGTTAGTTTTCGGTGGAAGAGCGCTTCCTAGCTAGTTAACGTTATACCGCACCTGAACGTATTGAGGCTGAAATGTTAGCTGTCTTGGCTAATAAAGAACGTCACCCTGACAAGCTCCACTCTTTAGGCTAGCTAGTGCTACTTATTGACAAAAATGAGCTTAACTACAACTCATGAAGTCCAGTGTAGCTGTAACGTTACTCTTACAACACTCAACACTTATAGAACTCTCTATGTTCTTGTGAAGACACGTCCGGGTTTTCATTCGGTTCATTTGGTTCCAAAACCACAGCATCTACAGCGTTTGGCTTTGGAAGCGGAGCCACCACCACCGCCTCGTCCGGATTCGGCAGTAAGTTCCGAGTGCTGCTCGGCTGAGATGGGCATCTCTCCTTACTCATGACCTGCAGTAAACAAAGCTGTGTTGTTGGTCACAGATGTATCCCGCTTATTTGCATCGTTTGGGAGTATATAATTTGTGTTGACGATTTTTTATGTTTTCTTTGTTGTTGCATTACAATCTAATTGTGTGCCAGGTTAACAAAGTGGCTTTTTTGTGTCCTCATTGTCTTTTCAGCTCTTACAGCCCCTAGTTTTGGGGCAGCTACCACGACTGCTGCTGCACCAGCCACAGGATTTAGTTTTGGCTCCACCAACACTGGTAAGATACACGTTATGTAAACACATGTAGCTTTGTATTTTTTGCCCTGTTTCTTTTTAAGGTATTTAGAAACTGATTAACATTTTATGAGCCCATACTAGGCCTAACCTTCTGTCATTTAACTCCTCCATGTCGTTTTCTCTTTCTTGCTGCCTGCCTCTGCTGGCTGCAGGATTTGGGGGGCTGGGAGCTGGAAACACCTCGGCTGGTGGGTTTAGTTTTGGGGGGTTTGGTTTAAATGCCAACCCAGCAGCAGTCAGCTTTAATGTGGGGTGCTTTGGTACAGCAACCACCACTGGCACAGTTTTCAATTTTGGTAATAGCCTGGCTAGCACAGGTAGATGACTCTGATTTGATTGATTAATCAGTACAGTCTGTCTTTAAACACACATTATCACCCATTTTTTACATATTTGTGGTGGAGTGATTTTTCCTTACATCTCACATGTTGCTCTGTCTCATAGAATGCCATAATTTGTGTTTTTCATTTGCATGAAAGAACAAATTTTTGAATCATGCACTCATCTCATTTGATTCCTGTAGATGTATAGTATGTTTTCACCTTCTTTGTAAGAGAGGAGAACAATGCTGGATGGAAAAAAGATTCAGTCTTCCTTTGTTAATCTTGAAGGCCCAGTAATGATTTGTCTCTAATAATTTATGTCAAGTAGTCAGTGATTTCATTTTTTTTTCTCCCTCCATTTATCCTTCTCAGCCTTTTTGTGTCACCACATTTTTCTAATTTGTAATGATTTGCTTTGTTTTGTAGGCACATTTGGTGGCTTTGGGACAACTACAACTACTGCAGCTGCACCAGGCTCTACTTTCAGCTTTGCTGCACCCACCAACACCACAGGTCAGTAGTATAGCTGCATTCAGCCTTAACAAAAAAATAATAATTTAGACCAAGACTAAAAGCATCATAAGGTTTTTTTTAATGAATAAAATTATTAAATTGAGAAATAGGACAACATAGTTGACATTCGAGTATTATATATCACTTTTCTAAACTGTACCTACTTAAGTTGGACTGTTGCTTATAGCTGCACACTCAGCTTTGTGTTAAAATACCAGCTTACAGATGCCACAAGATGTGTCACTCACTGAACTGAAATCCTCTGTTTTAGGAGGCCTGTTTGGTAACACACAGAACAAAGGGTTTGGGTTTTCCACTGGACTTGGCACTGGTACTGCCGCTGGAACAACAGGATTTGGAGGTGGATTAGGAACAACTGGCCTGAGTGGGTTTGGAGGATTTAATATCCAGCCAACTCAGCAGCAGCAGGGTGAGATCCCATATTTACAAATAGTTCAAGTGTTCTACATATGAAAATCAGCAACTTGTGACATAAGTCTGGTGGCCATTGTAAAACATAAAAATAATTTTACAAACTTATTTTTACTATGGTTTGAGAAACATCAATCGGCCTGTTCTGGAAGGTAGTGTCAGTAATGAGTTTTCAAAAAGCAATCAGCATTGTCTTATATGCTGTTTTTTTTTTCCACATTTGAAAAGCTCAGCTCAAGTCCAGAAAATTGTGTTTCCAAAGGTTTTTTTTTTAAGAAACACTGATCTAGATAAAATTAGAGCTTGTAAAAAAAACCTTCATGATGTTCAGCAGCTGTGCAGTACACCTCTTATTCCTGCAGAGGGCGACAACAAACACAGGAAAAATTATCAGCTTTAAGAGCTCATCAGCCCAACAATGTGAAGCTAAAGGAGAAATGGAAGACTAAGTAAGGTGTTTCAGAAATTATAAGTCTAAGACAATCCAACCTGTCATTTTTCTTCTCTTTCCCTCTACCAGGAGGTTTGTTTGGCCAGCAGGCCCAGCAAGCAGGTCAGGCTCAGTCCACCCAGCTTTACCAGCAGGTCGCTGCTCTGTCAGCACCCACTTTGTTAGGGGATGAACGTGACTCCATCTTAGCCAAATGGAACCAACTGCAAGCTTACTGGGGCACTGGGAAGGGTTACTACAGCAACAACAACCCACCTGTAGACTTTACCCAGGAGAACCCATTCTGCAGGTTCAAGGTAAAAATGGATTGTTCAGAAAAATGGCTGAAAATGTTGCTGGGCTCATTTGAGTTTGACTAATAACTGGTACATATCCTTGTGTTTGGTTTGCTAGGCTGTTGGCTACAGCTGTGTCCCAGTGAGTAAGGATGAGGATGGTTTAGTTGTCTTGGTCCTTAATAAAAAAGAAGCTGATGTGCGAGCTCAGCAGCAGCAGCTGGTTGAGTCCCTCCACAAGGTCCTGGGAAGCAACCAGACGCTCACTGTCAATGTGGACAGTGTCAAAGCCCTGCCCAGTGACCAGTGAGTTTCTGTAACACTAGTGCTACACACATGGTTTCCAAGTTCATAATAGAAGCTTTGTAGAATACATATATATATAAATCTATGTGGAATCATACTCTTGTGTCTCCTGTCTATCAGGACAGAGGTGATCGTTTACGTGGTGGAGCGTTCTCCTAATGGCACCTCCAAGCGTATCCCAGCTTCCACGCTCTTCAGTTATCTGGAGCAGGCCAACATCAAGGCTCAGCTCACACAGATTGGAGTGCTCATGTCCGTCACACGCACAGAGCTGTCTCCAGCACAGATCAAACACCTGCTGCAAAATGCACCTGCAGGTAAATGCATGCATGTTTGTGTTGTCTCACTCACAGAATTCATTAAAAGTTTTGGTTTTTGTCTTAATTGTCTTAAATCATAACTGAGGATGTTGTCTCTTCTTATTAGGAGTGGACCCCATCATTTGGGAGCAGGCTAAGGTGGACAATCCTGACCCAGAGAAGTAAGTTGGTTAAGAGGATCTGTCCATAACTTTTAATAAAGAGTGTCTATGTGTAATGTGAAAAAGACTGAGTCTTAAAAAAAAGATTCTTTTTGTAAATTTGTACTGTTGTACTTCAGTGTGTAACACTACTTACTCTACTGGTGGGGACATAATCTAATAGTTGTTATTGAAGGCTATTTCCAAAGGCACATCAGCAATATACGTGACCGTTTAAGGGCAATTCTTTTCAAACTTTTAACTTATCCTCATTTAACTTAACTTTTATTAATTAATAATTTTCTTTTGCCCCCTATGCAGGCAATTAATAAATATATATATTAATTTTTTCCAAAACAAAATACAACTTAACAATTATGAGTTATAATAAGATGCTGTGTGATCCCTAGAATTGTTTCTGTTTTGTATATATCTTTTTAAATTGCCTTTAAAAAAAACAGTTTACAAAATGCCTGTATGCTATAGTTTAAATTACTGTCACAAGAAATCAAGAGGAAACAACTGATTCACTTGCTGTGGTAAATTATCTTCTCATTATTTGTTTGTTTATTTATTTTTTTTATTTAATCTGTTTTTCTTCAGATTAATCCCAGTGCCTATGGTGGGTTTTAAGGAGCTACTTCGGAGGCTACAGATCCAGGAGCAGATGACCAAACAACACCAGACCAGAGTGGATGTAAGTTATTCAAATGTAACAAAAGCCTCGCTGAACATGGGCACACTGCCTTCTGATTATCAACAAAAGGAATATTGAAACTGATTTTGTGGAGTCAAGGACAGAGGACACAGATGTCCAATTCATACTAGCTGCCAACAGATTGTTTACAGCTGGAATTATTGTTATAAATACAGCTGCAGGTGGAAGTGGAAAGAGATATTTTTAAGTCATTTGGCTTGTATATTTTAAATAAATTTGGTGGACTTCCTGAACGTATATTTCGGATACATCAGGGAATATGTGTGAAAGGCTTACTGACAATACAAACACACTTTCACAACAGGTTAGTCTCAAAAGCTGGTAGATAAAACATTAAGTTTGTGTGAAAGCATGCATCATTTGTTTTTAGTATTTTCTTGAGTGAGATTACAACAAAAAAGTCCCTAAACATAAGGAAAATATTCAGTGAGAAAAACAGAGCAGAGGGTGTTTTCAGGTCTAAATCAGTGGAGAAATGCTAAACTTTTTCACAACTGTTTTCGCTCACATACACACTGATATGTGTTGCAGATTATCTCCAATGACATCAGTGAACTGCAGAAGAACCAAGCGACCACAGTGGCGAAGATTGCACAGTACAAGAGGAAGCTGATGGATCTGTCTCACAGGGTGCTGCAGGTAGCTGCCTCACCTTTCTAACTTTGTCTGGAAAAAATGAGTTGTAGGTTTCTGGCTCTCCTTTCAACAGTGAAATGACCTGAGATGAAAACCGTCTGTACATTTCAAAGAGTTTTAATGAATGCCCTGGCACTGTCTGTGTCTTTCCCGGCTGTATCACTTCTGTTCCAGTAATTCTTTGTCATACTCATCACTCATATTTCACTATTCTCTGGCAGGTGTTGATCAAACAGGAGATTCAGAGGAAAAGTGGTTATGCTATCCAAGTAGATGAGGAGCATCTCCGGGTGCAGCTGGACACCATTCAGTCTGAACTTAATGCCCCCACACAGTTCAAGGCAAGTGTCTAACTTTATCACTTAGAGGTGAATCATGTCAGTGTTCATGTTTTCATTCATCTAAAGTCTTACTAGACTTAAAATGAAAGTAAAATGGCTTCACTGCAGGTTTTAAAAACATGTCTACACTGCAAACCTGTAATGTAACCAAACTAAAGTTGTATTTACATTCAGTGTTACTAATCAAAGTGCATTGTGTATTCTTGCAGATTAACATAAGCGTCAGATCAATTTCCTCCCTCCATAAAAAACTTAAAAAGCCTTTCTTTATTTTAGAAGCCTGCATTGTTTACATCTATATTTTCTAGCAAGCAGTCATCCATTTTTAAGCATTGCTGTGTATTTTGGGACATTACTGTCTCTCAGGTTGCATTTTTGGCAGATGTTGTGATCAAGTGACTATTTAAGCAAGATTCTTTCATGGATACATCAGAACATTTGTGTTGTCTGTTCTTCCAGGGTCGGTTGAATGAATTAATGTCCCAAATCAGGATGCAGAATCACTTTGGAGCTGTGAGATCAGAAGAGCGCTACAGTGTCGATGCAGACCTTCTCAGAGAAATCAAACAAGTAAATCAGCACATTTATACACCTTATATTAACTTCTGTACCCAGAAATGATAGTTTTAGACCTCTGAATGCTGAGTTGTACTTTAAATGTAAATGATTGAACTGTAAATCATTTTTGTCATTTTCTCAAAGACTCATCTCTCCTTATCTCTTACTTTCAGCACTTGAAACAGCAGCAGGACGGTTTAAGTCATTTGATCAGCGTAATTAAAGATGACTTGGAAGACATCAAACTCATAGAGCACGGGCTGAGCGACAGTGGACACATGAGAGGAGGCATCCTGAGCTGAATCTGTCCCACCAGCACACATATCCTCCTGACTCACAAAGTAACTCTGCTGAAAAGTGACACGCCTGTCACAAGGACGATTCAGCGAATGCTGTTTGTCATGGTATTGGATTTAATATCAAAACAATCTTGTGTCTTTAGGTCTGATCTCAGGAGGGCGTCTGAATGCAAAGTAATTCCTCTTTATCATCATTTTGGCACCATTTTATCGGAACTTTCCCTCTCTGTGTATCAACAAAACAAAGACTGTTTAATCTGTGCTCTCCGGACTGAGTTGGAAAGATTAATGGAAAGACTCAAAGTTGTCTAATAATAGCTGGCTTCCCTTATGTTAAATCAGATTATGGATATGAGACTAAGAATGTGACTGGCATGTAAACAAGTTGTGGGATTGAGTGTGTGTTGTGATTGACCACATTGTAAATACATCTTTGTATTTCTTTTTTTAGGCTGTTAAAAACATTAATAAATTTCATTAAAACTGAAAAAATGCTGCACTATCCATTTTCTCGGGTAAATAATGTAAAAGTAGCCCGTTTTTTGGAGTTTTTTTTGTTTCTTCTGTGCATTTCTGTCTAACAACATCGCTGTTGATTTATATCCTGTTTTTGATCTGAGGACATTATATACATTTATGTTGTTGGGGTTACTTATATGGGTCATCTGACGTTGTCTTTGTTTACGTTCAGACAAGCCCTTTCCAGCATCTCATCAAAGTAGGGCTTGAGTTGATAGGATTCATGTCCTGGATTCAAAACCCCAAGAGGATGAAAGACTGATTGGCAGTTGAACTGATTAAGCAGCTGTTACAGATTATATTCCCTCATGCAACCCAACCCAGTATCCTGAGGGTCTGCACAGGTAGAAGTAAAGTGAATGTAGTGACTCATGTCTGACAAAACACAGGCAGATGAGCATGATGCATTAGAACTGATTTAAACCACAAAAGATATTGGCTTAATTCTTGATTATTAATACTTTACCCCTGTATTACTACATAAAGGAAATTTGGGCTAAAAGTTTTTCTGTGATGAACATGAAGGCAGCATTCTACGATGTCAAGAGCCCTTGGAAAGCAGTAATAACAGCAATGGATTAAAGGTATAATATGAAGGAATGTCCTTAGAAAAATAGATGCATAGACACATAAAACATTTACCCTCACTATCATAATTTATGGCCCACTAGAAGGGCAGCATTTTCTTATTTTCCTATGTGGTGTTCAGGACAATTCTGGGAATTGGTGTGTAGCCCCCCGACAATAACAGCATGAGGTTTGGTCTCTATAAAAACATATCAAACCAGTTTCATTGCTGTTTCTTTTCTTGTCATAAGCTAGCTGCAGGTCTGCGTCTGTTTGACCAAAAGGACGCACAGAGAAGAGAGGCAAACCACAGAGAAGACAAATTTACTCAAATTTTGACATTACAGCAACTTTCTGCAAGATTGTGCAGAAGTGTGGCTGTGTTTTATTTGCTTTAGATTATAGCTGGTGTGAAATAACACTGATCATCTGATTCATTGCTTTGTTCTCAGCCGCGCCTCTCCCTCTCTTGATTCAGTCTGTAGTTGGCTTGACCAGCTCTGCTCTCAGTCTGCCAAGAGTGCACTCAAGAAAAAAAAAAACAAAGACAATAACATGTGCATATATTTTTTTAATGTATAAATTACCAGGAGATAATAACGTTACATACAAATCATTAAAAAAATAACAAATTATTAGATAAACTAAAAAGTTACCCATGAAACAAAAACAGATGTTGAATTTTTGTTGTCGTTGTTTTATCACATACGTCTTGCGCCGATCATCATCAATACACCAGCATGTGACCCAACAGTAACAAAGTTGTTTTGATAGACATTTTTTCTTTTCCTGAAAAACAAAGCTAAAATTATTGCATTGCAGTTGTCTGCCTCCACAAACCTGTGAAGTTGCATTTAACATCTGAATCAGTCATAGAGATGTTTTTTACAAGAGGAGTAGCACCCCATCACGTGGTGCAACAACAATCACCTGAAGCTTAATATAAGTGAAAAGCTTGTGCTGGAAGAATGAATGTGGCTGCAAAGAAGCTCCAAGTTTTTAAATTTATTTGACCTCAACCCAACAGTGCAGAAGATCAAAACAATCGGCATAGTTTTAAGATGGTCACCCAGGATTAGAGACAGTAATTCAGCATCCAACCAAAAGTGAAATATGGTTTCAGTCTCTGTTCCTGCCCACACAGCTCAAACAGATGAGACACTAGACATTTTAATTTCCACAGATGTCGATCCAGATAGACAAGTCTATTAAAGACAGATCTTAGTGGATTTTTTTTTAATGGAGCCTCAGCAGATATAGCTACGGCTTCTCTTAGGTGTGTGCGGAGAGGTCCACCAGCCGGAAAGCCTCCATGAACTCATTGATATCGATGCTGCCGTCCTTGTTGAAATCCATGCTCTGTGCAAGGTCTGCGATGGCCTTGTCACTGATCTCAGTCTTTAGATGAGAGCTCAGGAGTTTCCAGGTCTGACGAAACTCCTCGAAAGAGATCAAACCTAGAGGGAAACAGGAGGAGAGAAGGAGGGTTTAGCAGTACATTTTGAAAATTTTTGGACTAGAAAATCTGTACTGTGCCTGTTCCAGTGACGATAGGGATTCTTAGAGCCTGTGGTGCTTTGAGTTTAATGCTAACATACATGCTATCACACTGATGATCAGATAAAAGGTTTATCTTGGTTTAAGTTGTTCATGGTAATCCATTGAGTAGATGTAAAGATTTTTTCACTAAATTAGTGAAAACGTTGGCCCACTGGTGGCTCTAGATGAAAAGTCAGGGGTTTAAAGTCAGTAGGATTCTTCCTCTGGGAAACATTATTGTCCGGACAAAATGTCAAATGCCAAAATACAGTTGTTGAGATATTTTGATCTGGAAGTGGTGGACAGACTGACGACAGCATGGCTAAAAATCAATTTAAGACATGGTGCTGATGTTTGGGATCCAGACTAAGCTGCTTACTGACCTGAGTGATCTGTATCTATGATTCGGAAAATGGTTTCCAGGTTGGAGTGGTTTTTGTACATGGTCTCCATTATGCTGTTGTCTGAGATCTGCAATGGAAGAGACGAGCGGGATCAAGATTTCAAGAAACACTGTGTTTATCTGATTTACGGGAAGCAGCGAGGAAAGAAAGACACACGGAAACAAAACACTGACACTAATTGTACAAAACTGACCTCCAGACTGGACTCAGTGATGGACAGCTCCCTTATCCACTGCTGGTAGTCCACCATGCCATACCGGGTGCTGCTGACAAGCTGAGGGCGCAGCACCCTCCACGGCAGACCCAGATTCAGCACCGTCTCTGTGGCACTGGCCCACTGGCTTAGCGAGATCATCCCTAAGACACAGACAGAAGTATAAAGTGGAGTTTGTGTTGATGATTCTGCCACTAGATTGTGATGGCATAGATTTACTAACTGAGTTTGAGGTTGCCTAGTGGACATCTAACATGATTCCTCTTTTTTTTTTGGGGGGGTGGGGTGGGGGGGTACCTGTGTTGTTTGGATCAAACTTCTGGAAGGCACTAATGAGATCTGACTTATGTACAAACAGTTGTTCCCTCAGAGCTCGCAGAGCTGATCTTTCCGTCCAACCAACACTGAAAAAGAAAAAAAAAGATATTTTTACTTCTGTTGAATGAATCGTGGCATAATTTGTCCATCTCACTGTTTTATCAAAGGTATTTTTTGTGATTGCTCTTCACAAAAAATTCTTTTGACCCCTTGTGTCCTGTAAATCACTCAACTAAAGTGCTAAACTCAAGAAGTTCTTGAGAGAAATATGATTGGGGGTTTTTTTTGCTGTTGTTGTTTTTTCTGTTAAATTTTGTGCAGCCTCTTACATATGTACCTTTGTCTCAGGGTGAACTCTCTGCTCGTCCTGCTGGCCTGATACTGAACAAAATGGGGGACCAGATCAGAGCCCATTCGGATGTAGGCTCCTCTGTTGCTGCCCACCTCGTAGTAGTTGGATGCCGAAAATATAGTCAGCACCTGGATACAATAGAAGACAGTTTTTAGGACTTGCAGACTGTGATACTTAGATAATACGAGATGACACCACTTAAAAAGCAAAAAGTACTTGTTTCCAGGATTAATGTCCTACCTCCAACTCTACCTCATGTATGTCTCTGTGCTCACCATGCGGTTGTGACAGAACTCGTAGCCTTCCTGTTTGCACTCGTGGGAGCGGATGAGGAGCTGCAGGTTGTGTCTTCGCAGCACTTCCTCTGTGACGTCTGGCCCCCAGTAGCAGCCTCCGCCTCGCACTTCATTGGGAATGCAGCCATTCTGGGGCATCGGGTCACTCCACAACACGTCCACTATCTGGACGGCCAAATCAATCATTTCACTCAGTTATATTTTAACATCTGTACTGTTGACAAACACCAAGCAACTGTAAATAACATGATATCTCCCTGTCACTTACTTGTTTCCACTCATGCTCATCCGTCTCTGTTGTTTCTCTAGATTCTGGGTCTGAATCAGAGTCAGACTTGGTCACTTCTCTGTAGGACTGATCAAAACCAGCCAGTCGGCGCCTCCTTTTCAGCTCCTCCTCCACCGACCAGTTGGGATGAGCGCTCATGGTTGGCTGGTTGTGGAGCGAGCGGCGTGGGAAGTTGTGCCTTTGAACCGAGGCTGAGCTCTGGTAAGTCAGAGAACACACTCGACGTCGACCTTCCACTGGCCCGCAGGCCTCCCCGTTCCTGTTGCCCGTTGTTTGAGTCTTATTGTCATTGACTGTGTGAGTCGGGTTTGGAGGCCTGAGAGCTGACACATACTGCACACATTCAAACAAACACACACAGATTACATGCATATTTCTAAATTGGTTGTCAAATATGCTCGATGTTAATGCTGGAAGCCTCTTTTACTTTGTGCCTGTCCACTCTGGCGATGGTGTCGAGGTCTGTTGTGTCAGAGATCCCACCGTGGACAATCAGCACCCTGCGATCGATCACTGTGGCCAGAGGCAGCCAGCTGAAAATCTTCTGGAGAAGCTTCAGGATCTTCTTGCCATGCAACTGCAAATCAAATAAAACTTACTGTAACTTAAATCACAGTTAAGGGAATTATCATGATAAAAACCTTATCTCATAATTTTGGAAATGGTAGTTATTATAGTGGTGGGGGGGGCTGGCAAACCACCACATTGGTCCAAGCTGAAATATAGCAAGAACTGCTGGATGGATCAGCAAGAAATTTTATAATAACATAAAATGCTATCAAACTAAGTCTTAATTTTCCTCGAACACCACAATGAGGCTGAAATTTGTGACTTTTTT
This sequence comes from Acanthurus leucopareius, assembly GCA_029814765.1. Classification (NCBI taxonomy): domain Eukaryota; kingdom Metazoa; phylum Chordata; class Actinopteri; order Acanthuriformes; family Acanthuridae; genus Acanthurus; species Acanthurus leucopareius. Next base: position 8,157,305 of record JAQMCX010000027.1, on the reverse strand, counting down.
TTTTTCAGGAAAATAGAGAACATCCTTTGGCCCACAGTCCAGGTAGTTCACACGTTCACACCTTTATCTCAACCCTCAAGCAGGGAGTCAGACATATTGTATCAAAGTTCTGCTGTTTTTAGTAAAAAGTATGATATGATTTTGAGGCCTGGAGAGGTTGCCAGAGCCGTCCACATCATGCGATCTTCAAAAGTTACAATCTGAACGTTGTTTTTACACATGCAGGCTTGAATGAGGCGATTCAGTGTGACAATTTCTATTAGATACATTTATACTTTTAATTTACTACACTGCAGAGTGAAAAACTGTAGTTTTTTGGAACACAGCTGAACACAACTGGTTCACACAGCAGAGCTAAAACGAGAAACACCTTGAGATTAAGTTTGGTCTGATGCAATAAAATACTGAATTTAAAGCAAATTACTTACCCTGTATTTTCCCAAAACCTCTTTAGTGAAACCATATCTGGAGAAAACACATGATGAATCGTTAGATTAGTATAAGCATCGGCTGTAGGTATATTACTTGATTTAGAAGAGCGTTAATAAAAATATAACGCTGAATGAGGGACTGAATGGAAATTTGAGAAAAGTTGTGCACAGATTAGCTCACCTCAGGTTAACTATGTGATCCTCATGGTTCCCTCGGTTCAGATGGACGTCGTTGGGATAGACGAGCAGGAACCCAAACAGGATGAGCAGGATCTCTAAAGAGTTTTTACCACGATCCACAAAGTCTCCGTTGAAGACATACGGTTTCTCAGAGGACGGCAATCCATTCTGGACAGGATAAGTCAAAGGTATTAATTAAAAGAAACATTACTTCCTTACAATATGATAAATTGCATGTTTTGAATACCTTGTAGAATATCAACAGCAGATCCTCAAGGTGCCCATGTAAATCTCCTGTGAAGGAAAAGAGAAGGAACAACACATTTTTTTTTTTTAAAAAAAGATTGCTTCCTGAATGTCTCGAGGGCAATAAAGAAAAACATGAAAAGATGAAATATCAAGAGTAAAAATGTGTACCACATATGGTGATCTCCTTGGTTTGGCAGGAGGATACTTGATTGATATTTGGAAGAAATCTCAAAAGTCTCCAAGTCTCTCCAAGAAGCTGCAGAACGTATCGAGCGTGGAGCTGCTACTGGGAAAAAAGCTAGTATGAATAAACTGACTGCTTGAGAAAAGAAAAGGCAGCTCAAATAGATACTCAAATCAGGCTGTAAGTGTGTGTTATGCGCCTGTGAACCTACTTGTTTGTGCTTGAAGGCCTCCACGAGCTTCGACACCCCGCAGAAGGTCAGTGGAAAGGTCAGACGGGGGCCACTGTAGCTGTCCGGCACCTCAATACTCTTATAGCAAAAATATCCCTCCCATTCTGTGTCTTGACAGATTTCATTCTTACGAAAGATATGTGATATCAAGTTTCCTACATTAAAGGCAGAGAAGGGAAGAAATGGAAAAAATATGGATGTTGTGTTTCTGAAGGAAGCAGACATAGTAGGCACAGATTAGCTCATTGTCAGTAATCTAATTAAACCTACAAGTCAGTGAATTAAGCCCCAGCTAAGACTTACTCTCACTACTGGCTGGAGTGAAGTGGTCCATCAAGAAGCCAAAAAAATTGTAGAGCTGCAGGAAGGATATATATGTATTGAATTATTAATTTTAATGTTGATTTGGTAAAGGATAAATGAAAAAGATGAATCTACAGCCACCTAAGCAGCCTTTTGAAGCTTTTAAGAAACAGCAGCGTGCTTGAAGGTAAACGCCAACACCAGCACACTAACATGCTCATTATGATACTGCAGGCGTGATGATGTTAAGCAGGCACCATACTTATCATGTGGACCATCACATGTAAGTCCCAGCATGTTAACGGTTTTAAGCAGCACTAAACATCAAATGTGATGAGGCTAAATGAAAAGTTAATTGGCAAACTGACAGCCTCATGGCGTTAGTGATGTGACTCTCCAGTTCTGATTTAACTGATGCAACAATTAAATCATTGAGAGAATTTTTTCATTTTTCATGTAAGAAGAGGGAAGAACGGAACTAAAAAAGTTCCCTAAATGGGAAAGATGTTTTCACTCCTCTCCTGATTCGCTTTGCCAAGAGTTTAATTTGTTCGTAAGGTTGATAGAGAAAGACAGATGGCTCATTTAATGAATTGCCCTGCGTTTTTTGAATGCATCTGCTCTTTTCAAAACACTTTCCAAGGACTCCTCCTCACTGGCTCTGTGTAAAAAAAACATCTGATCCATCAGATCCATTAAATTTGAGACTAGCGTTGAGTTTTTTTAAAATCCCTTTCCTTAAAGTTTTCTCAAATCTGCCCCCTCACCTTGATCTGGTCTTGCTCTCCTGCATATTCAATAGACTGGAAGATGTTCCACGTGCATCTGCGTCTCATCTCCAGCCGGGCGACATACTGACGGTACCAGCGCTGGATCAGCAGAGCTGCTCTGATGGCTTGTGGTTGTAGGGGGAAAAAAAAGTGTTTGATCACAACTTTGAAGAGATAATCCTCATTTTCCACAACAGAAACAATCATTCACACCCGTCAAATCCTGCAAGACTGCAATACTTACCAGTGGCAGCTTCAGAGTGAGCACAAACATTTAGAGGAGATTGAAATAATTAGCAAACAACTGCTACACTGATCTTTACAAAATGTGTCGTACTTTTGTTTTAAAAATTAGATTAAATAAAACACATATTTACCTGGAACTGAGATGCTCACTAAAACAGACAAACAGTAATGACACTGATGTTAAATTATTGCAAAAGAAGGGAACATTTTCTTTAAAAAGTTGTACTTTTGTACTAGAATGACTTTGATAACGTCCATACCTCTGTCATATTTCTTCAGTTGTTTTTCAGATTTACCCATGCCACATCCCATGACCCTTTGCAGTTTTCACTGTCAAAGACAAAAAAAACTTTCATTTAAGAATCTGAGATATCTGACCTTGTGTTTTGCAACTTGGAAATAATGCAATAATAAAACTCTTCTTACAGTACATTATAACACATGTTCCTATTATTTTGACTGATTCACAACCATTTTTTATGTTAGAGGAATTCTTGATAAGTACAATTTTGGTAATAAATCATTAATAACATCAACTATAACATAAATAAATCAAAATCATTTTGACCTATTACTCTTGTACCTTCGCAGTCAGACAAACATGGAACTGGCTAAAGGAACCTTACCTGGACACGTTACCTGTCTTTCATTACATCCTTTCACTTCTTCTGCATCTTTAATTGAACCTTGTCATTTTTTTTCTGAAGCAGTTAAAATTTAAAAAGAAAAAAATTAAATAAAGTATGTGTTATTTCTTAGACTTTCCCATTTCCCATGCAGAGCATCACAGATCCCAGTTGTTGTAATGGTGTAATTGGACGTCTTCACCCTTGGCCGTCACTAACACACACTGGCTAAAGGCTTGTGAACAGCCTAACCAAGTGTGTCAGACAGGCCTCGTGATCACTTAAACAAAACAAGATGAGAGTGGATTAGGATTAAAACCTTACTACGGCTGGCATCCACGCTGAATAAACGCATGAGGGCTCTGATAAAGGGCAGCAACTGTTTGGAAAGGAGGTGTGTGACGTGTTGGCCTCTGCTTGAGACCTTTGTCATCATTATGACTCAACCACGAACGTCATTATACACTCTCTCCATCTCCACTAACGGTTAAGTGACCCCTGGCTTGTTTGAACCCCATTATTGTCAATTAACATTTGTCCAAATTAACTCACAAGATATATTATAGGGAATTTTCTTGGAAACAGTTATCGGATACTATGGATCAGAAATCACATCATATCAGAAAAATAACAACAACAACATACAAAATAATCAACAATTCAACATCTTTGTACTAAAATTAAACATTATAAAGCTTTTAGAGGCAGCAATCAGGATTACTGGGTTGTTACAACACGTTTTCTGTCTACAGGTAATAATCATATGAACATTTTGTTGTGCAGACATGCATGTCAAAATGTATCTAATACCTCCCAAGGGTAAATTTCTTTCAATATACTGTAGCTTTTCCAACATGCTACATGAAATCCTGTTACATTTTTTTTATTATTATTAAACTCATATTACATTAAACAGTGATGAGAGTAAATGTCCTTAAAACCGACTGTAAAACATCCCTCCCTTTGAAGTACATTTCAAGAATTTCTTCGTTGTCTGCTTGTGGAACATCTGCATCTTTCATCCTCAGCCGTCCCTCGTCTGTGTAAAAAGGCTCTTTGTGATCCCAGACAGCACCAGCTGTCGATGGTGTGACTCCCAACAGCTCATCAAGGACTCTGATCATTCATGTTTAAAGGGGTCGAAAGCTGCAGAGTCTCGCAGTGACCTCAGGTGTGTCTGAGTGTGTTGTGTGTTTGTGCTTGGACCTCCTGTTAGATCTTGTTTTTGGGTAAATGTCACATTAAGTTTATGGTTAGCTGTGATGGTTAAGGTCAGTATGTGTTTAAAATATATGACTTACGATATAATATACTTTTTTATTTGTGCAAACAAATCCCATGAGAGGAATAAAGCCATCAGTTTGTTCGAACTCACAGTAATTCATGACTTATTTGTGCTGTCAGTGGCGCTCCGTTCCAAACAGAAGTTTTCCCATAAAAAATGAAAATCCCTAAAAACAGGTACTTTACAGCTATATGGTGTCATTTTTTTTTTTTAAATGCCTGAATTATTTCTCAGAACGGCTGGGCGCTGTGAGTTTTAGCAAATTTGTTTTAGCAAATATTGTGGCAGAAGATAACATGCAGAAAAAGTGTCAAGTTACTCTGCCCCCTCCCGAAGTCAACTGAGAAAAAAAAAACGTACGTAAATCTGTACAGATGCTCAACTGTGATCACAGATTACGATTTCAGAGCATGACATCAAAAGCTTGGGCACAAACTTTTAAAGATGAGAGTACGGATTTTCACATGGCTCTTGTTTTTCTGAACTGACACCATGGGCCTCCGTATATAGTTATTATAAAGTATATGGTCAAAATTTATACCAAACATAATTTATATATACAAATATAATTTGGTTTTGTGCAAAAACTGAGTCGTCATCATCAAAAAAAATAATTGCAATATATAAAATGGCAAGCTCCAAAATTTTGGATGCGCAAAGTATAAAAAATTCTTGGGACTTGCCTGTCTTGACTTGAGACTTTGGTGCAGTAGTCTTAATTACTATATTTATTCTGTATTTTTTGTGCAATAAAAAGAAGCTATTGATTATTTTCAAAACTCACACCTATAGAGGGTAAAAGCATGTGAAAAATACCATAAAGATTTTTTTTCTGTCTTTAAAAATTTATTCACAAATCCAAAGAGGCATGGAGGGTCATCATGATGCATCTATTTTTATAAATTTTCCATAACAGCTTTATAAAACACCAGCTGCTCCTTCTTTTCCTCATACGGGTTGTTGAGTTTCTATTACAACTCCCATTTCTTGGCCTGACATAAAAGGTAGAAATCTTCACTGATAAATATAATAACAATATTATTCCCCTGCAGTTTTCATTCAAGGACAGGATCTGGAGGAAAGAAAAGTTACAGAAAGCAAATATGGCTTCTGCAGGTGATGTGAATATCTGAAAATCCGGAGCAAGTGAGCTTGGCAGCATCAACATTTTTGTGAGCCAGCGAAGGTTGAAGGCATGCAAGGAATGGTAACTCTGTGTCCTCAGATTCCCTCTCCTCTCAGTCCTCAGGTCTAAACCTGGTCACAGCAACACTTTCCCATGTAGCTGTGTGTGACGGTTTATCTGCTGCAGAGCATTTCAACCCATAATTCACCAAAAGGGCTGCAAGAATTCTTGGAACAAGCTGATACAAGACTTGCAAAGATTATTTTTGCAGCCAATACAAAATGACAGGATGATCCTGAGGTGAAGATAAGTTCAATTCCTGCAGATCTTATATCTGAGATGCAGACCTGCAGAGGTAAATTTATCTTTCGTAGTGCACATTTTTATCCAGTAAAGAACTATACATCTATGTTTTTAAATATAACTTTTACAAGGGGCAAATTTCCCTATGTGGAAAGTAACTTTTTTACTCAAGTAAAAGCAGTGCAATAAGCAGCCTTCACATGTCTGCTTCATTCAAACTTTAGGGAGAGATGTTGTACTATTTTTACTCCACATTTATCTCACAGCTATGATTTTAAAATTTTATTTGTTTGTTTTTACATATAAGATTTCACATAGAAAACACATGACAGGTTTATGAAATCCAAAGTATTGATTAGTCAGTGCCCTTGGCTGAGTCCCAGATGTCTCTAAATTGTTAGTAGTTCAAACAAAGTGATATTTCTTAAATGGTCTCATATTTTTGAACCCAAATAGATCAATGTGTCCAGTATTTTATCAAAAAAGCAACAGTTAGAGAAAATGGAGACAGATTTACATAGCAGAACTTCGTTTCTTTATTCTTTCCAACCCCATCAATCGTCTCATAACCCCTCGGATTAATCTTGTGACCCTTTGAAGGAGCCACCCACCAGGTTGAGCAACGGTAAATGTATGTAAAGTAGTTACAAGTGGCTTCACCTCAGTCAGCTACAATGGTAGTACGCAACTTGTGAATCAGTATTACAGATATAGTTATTAATAATATATCTGTCAGATTTTTTTTTAAGTACTTTCATGTTAGATACCTCAGTTTCATTTTATGATGATTATACTTTTTTACTTATATTCTTGCAGCAGAACATCTTCAAGATGTTGCTACTTAAGCTTCACTTAAGGATCTGAATATGTTTTCCTTGACTGTCAAACCACTAAGGACCCTCACAGCACTTTGTGCACTCACTGTTATCCTATCTGGGCCTCACAGCAGCACAAGTATGTGATGTGATCTTGCGTAAGATGTTCTGCAGGTCTCAACAACACAGTGAAGACCTAAATCTCAGGTCTGAAATTATTGCCAGATTTCATGGTGCTGGAACACTTTTAGCAAAGATCGGCAGTGTTTCAAGAATGAAATGAGGTTACAACTCGCACACAGACTTTGGTGATATTCTATATTTTTCTCATTGTAAAAAACATCCTATACAATGACCAAATGACCAAAACCAAGAACAAATGATTCTGTAAGTAAGTTGTGTGTAGTTCTGTAGCTGATTTACATTATTTATCATAGCTTACCACAAAACCATGTATGTATATGCATATGTATGAATATATATACATGATCCCCCTAAAAAAATTAGGTCTTATGATGGTCTTAGAGTTGTTATATGTTAGTATTAGTATTTGTATTTATTTGCGTTTATTCTTGGGCTTGAATAGCTTTGTGTTAAAAATCATTAACCTCCAGTAAGGGGATGAAACAAATTGACACAAACAGGGATGCAGGACTGGACAGCGGAGGGAGGTGAGTGACTGAGTTTATGTGAAGAAGGCCCAAAAGATAGCTGTGAATGCAGGAAAGGGCCCACAGAGGGTGTCAATGTACAAAGTTAAGGCTACCAAATAAACACTATATTAGCTATTAGAACAAAAAAGATATCCGCATATAATATAGTCAAGTTAATGACTACAATAAAACACATATAGATAAATTTATACATTTCTGTTAATCTCAACAAAGACTTGCCATCATGAGCTTCAAAAAAGACAGTATTATTACAGCAGGGCTGTTGAGTTTGATTTCATAGGATTGTACAGGTTTACTTCATTGAAGTAAAGTGGCCACTCTGTGTGAAATAATATGATTTGAAGAAAATTCAAGCTACATAATGGGCAGATGTAGGAGAAGACTATGCTCTCTGCTGGATCTTCCTCCTTGCACTCTTTCACAGGGGACAAGACAACAATGTTAAGTATCTCAAGGTCACACAAGCGTACAGGATGATAAAAACTTAGGTTCCCAGGCCCAGACAAACAATACCTACGAGCTAACACCAGCAACATCACTGTCTGGTCACTCCCATCTCCTTGTCCAACTAAGACGCACAGAACCAGCCGCAGCCTTTCGTCCGTCACGAGTCTGACTCCAGAGCAGTTCACGGACCGGACCGAGAATCCGACTCATGCACCATGTCCTTCACATTCATTGTCATGATGCTTCTGGGCTCTTCAATGGCCATTGCATTTGTCTTGCAGCCGTCCAAGGAAGAACCTGCAGCCTCTGTCACTCATCACAGGTCAGTATAAAACACATTTTATGTCTGTGCAATGACCTGCTTTTTATTCGCGGTGACATTTCTTTAAAGACTGCAGATATAAATAAGAAACATCTTGTTAGGTCACAGAGGTTATCACATTTTAAAACAGCCTCAGGCCTCTGGACTTGCCTTCCAAATTACATGTCGTAATCTGCTGAAGAATGCACACTGAGGCCCGTCTACATGTGTGAAAGGGAAATTCAGTATATGATTCAAGGTCACTTTGACCGTTTGGTTTGTGAAGAATGTTCTGCAGAGATATAACATACTGTTCTGTTTAAGCTTGTACTCGATAACAAATATCTGCTCTCACAGTTTATTAAGGGGGATACAGAGAACATGTTGTTAATATTTAAAAGCCACAGCTAGCATCTGTTTTAATGCATGCATTTTTTGTCTTCAATTTCTGTGTGTTTGTGTTAAAACACTTTTAATATAATGCAATCTTAACTTGAGTGCTGTGTGATGTTCAGGTGCCAGGGAGAGTCTTTGCAGTCCATCAGGAAGGGTCTCCTCAGTGCTCTCAACTTGCAGGTTGAGCCACGCCTGCCTGCTGGTGGGCTTGAGGGTGTCAGAGAACGATGGAGGAACATCTTCAACGGCACTGCTCAAGGAGTCCAGGATGCTGCAGGTAAGTTGAACCCAGAAGCCACTTCAGCATGCAGCTTTGTGGTTTTTTACCTCATCTAACCCTCCTCTTACTGTGCCCTTAAAGTTCCAGCGTTCCCTGGATACTCTGTGTCACCTGATGGTGGAAACAGTACAAACCTTAAGTGCTGCTCCATGGCCTCCGAGGTCTTCATGAAAGGTATGCAACAATCCATCCGTCTGTTTCTGCATAATGATATCCATTTATATATGAAGAAATCAAGCAATATTCTCTAAATCCATTCTTTTGCTCACCAGACCTTGGATGGGACAACTGGGTGATCCATCCTCTCAGCCTCACCATCGTTCAGTGTGCACCGTACCACACCAAGGTCCAAGATGCCAACTCACAGGTATCCATCTCTGAGACTTTTAAATGTCTGCAAACCTGTCAAAAACTGTCAGATAAATATAGCAAAGAAAAAAGTGCAGCATTTCCACTGAATTGACTTAATCTGTGTACTTTGTTGCTTTCCACAACTGTGCCTGAGTTTTAATGTCTTATTGCCACAAACAGCATGAACCCTCGCTTACCTCAGTGTTCCCTCAAGCTTCAGCTTCCAATATATAAGCCTGATTTCCTCTTCCTCCAACATAAATGTACTTTGCCAAATAAAACCTCTCGTGTGTTCAGTAGTATAACAGTGTGTCAGTATAACTGTGACAAAATGTGTGCACATAACTGTTAGTAAAATGATATGCAAAGACGAGGACTCATAGTAAATCCATTTACAGTGAACTTGTACTTAAAGCCTCCTTTTTTACTCAAATAGTCTTTTAATGAGTCAGGCACATCTTTTATTGAAATGATCCAGCTTTGACAGACCATGTTTGTAATTAGATTTTGGCTCTTTCTTGTTCAGGTGCCATGTTGTCATCCAACCTCCCAGGAAATGGTGCCAATCGTCTACATGGACGAATCCAGCACCATCATCATGTCCTCCATGCAGCTGACCCGCAGCTGCGGCTGTGAACATGAGAACATCCAGCAGCCCAGCGAAGAGTAAAGTCTGATTTGTTATCCAGAGTATGTGAAAACTTTGAGCCATCTGTTGCCAGCTCATGCTTAGCTCATTTTGTGGACTATTTCTCTTTAGATTTATGTTTTATCTGATATCCTCATAAAGTGTGTGTTCAACACAGATTACGGGAACCAAAGCAAAGAGGCTATATCTGAGCTCAGTTTTGCATTCCTGTTCCTCTATTCCAACCAGAAAGAAAGATGCAAGTGCCAGCATGGATCCTTTTTTTGAGCCAGCCAGAGATTAAAACGATCAACCAAACATGTCTGGTCTTAAATTAAAAACTACACATTTGTGCATGTAGATTAATCATGAAGATAAGCGATAAAACTTTGCATTTCTGTAGGTAAATCCGAGTATTTCTCCTGCACAACAAGCTGGACGCACAGTGCATATGCATGCAGCCACTTTATCTTTAAATAAATCTCATGACTGCAGAGTGCTATTTAAAGCTGCTAACTGTTACTGAGTGTTCCCTTCAAAAATGTGAGACTGACCAGAGCCAAATCCCCTCAGTTGTCTCCTTTCTGACCTGTGAATCAGCTATTTACTCTTACAGGCAAGAAGTCAATTTAGTCCCATAAAGAGAACAAACTTAAGACATAAAAATCATGGGGGAACTGCAATTTTAAATTAAGCATACACTTGCTGCTTTAAGGGTTTAACACTTTTACAAGGGAGAGTAATAGGAAGAGATTTGGTTCACCAGTTTAACCATCTGCAACTAAAACTTAGTATAAATCTCTCTTGGGTATGAGCAACATCTGTGCTGAGCTTTTCCACCAACGCCCCTTGGCCATGCTCCATTTTCATGTTTCATCTGGTAGAAAAGATAAATGGGATGATGCCACTCTGTAAACGCCCCAGAATGTGGCTTTTTACTAGTAAACAATTAAACCGTTTTATTGTTGCATGAAAGACATAGTTTGCCACAAAATAAAATCTAAAAAAGTAACATTAAACCAAATTAGAGCAATATGTAAAAAAACAGACATCAAGACTTATCCAAGTATTGTCTCTTGACATCCTCTCCGGACAAAATATAATACAAATTAAATTGTGTCTTATTTGTGATTGAAAACATTGATTTTCATGCCTAAATTTGACTGTCAAAATTCAGATTTTTGCTTTTAAAGATTTATTTTTCTTTGTTTACGTCTCAATCCAAAGCATTTTGTTTGATTAACATAATGTGTGCTTTTTATACATTATTAACAGCATAATTGTTTTTTTTTAACTCACAAGTCTCTTTAAACATTTCTCATGCTTTTTGTTTTAGTTCTGTAACACATATTATGTTTGTATTTGTTTAATGTTCTGACTCACATTACAAAATTACCTCACTGTTGACTTTTTTAAGTATTTTTCCCACATGGACTTCTACTTATCACCTCAACTTAATATGATATATATATATATTCAAATGTATTTGATGTGACATCTTAATCATTTGTACCTACTTACTGATTTTTTTTTCTCACACATTATTTGAATAAAACTAACTGCAAACAAAAGTTTTTGGCCTTTTTTTGTCTTGTAAAAATAAATTTTGGACTGATATTAATATTATTTTTTAAAAAGAAAAAAAAAAAGCTGTTCCTCATACCAGCCATTCAGGATTTCACGCCTGTGTGTCATTAACATGTTCAGTCTAGGAGGGAGGAAAAAAAAAGCAGAGGGAGAAATTTTGGCACTAAACTCTGGAACACCAGGAGCTGGTGAGGGAGAGAGCAACATGTTGCGCACTTCTGGGAAGTCTGCACCATTTCCCGTTGCTCTGCATGCACACTCAGGGCTTTTATGACTCAATTCCTGGATGCAGTGCAATCAAAATTTATGATTCTCAAGTTGTGCATTCAAGAAAGTGATCCTTTACTACAGTGCAACAACTCTACAAGAGGACAGCAGGATCTGGGCCCGTAGCTCCACGTCACTAGCAGTTTTATGTGTCCGTGATATTGGACAGAATGTCGAGGTATTTCACTATGTGGGTGTCTTTTGGCATAGTGGCCCCTCTTCTGCTGGCTGTGGGGGCCATTGAGTGTTCAGAGAAGGAGACATTGCTGAGAGAGATTCCCAGCAGGGTGACACAACCGACGGACTGTTTGATAGAGTGCACTGGGATGACGTACATTAAAAAGCTGCAGCTTCAGGACAATCGTAATATACGGCTTAAAGATTCCACTGAAGGTAAGGAGACACTCAGGGATATTTTCAACTTAAGGGTGCTGAAGTAATCACATATCATCAGCTTGGTGTATCAATGAAAGTGGTTCTCTTATGTCATTTCATCCCTGCTTGACTGATAGACCCACTCTGATGCGTATAGGCTCTCATCTAATAGTTTCTCTGTCTAGGAGACCTCGGGGAATACTGCTGGTCTATGGAGCTCAAATGCACCACAGGAGAGAGCTTTCAGCATGCCTATGTGGTGCTGCCTGTGGATGTATCTGCAGTTGCACATGAGATGCTGGAGGTCAAAACCACTGCACCCGCTGCCACCACGCTGCATGCACACAAGAGCCCCACCACGATCGCAGAGAGCTGTGGCCTCCGTTACGACGTTTCACAGCACTTCAGCAGTACAGAGGACACAGGGACTTCATTCTGTGTACAGATCATAAGCCAGACAGACGTCCTGGGGGACAAAGTTATTAAATGTCCTCCCTATCTGGTCACCTTCTGGCAGAGAAATCAAAATCAGTCCAACCGAGAAGGTGGGGGATAAATATCAGGGAATAAATAGTCAGATTTTTACTTCAGTAAAATCCCACTGTATGAATTCTACACCACAAGTAAGCCTTGCATTAAAAATGTTACTTTAGGTTTCTAATATTAAATTATATCTCATTCATGACAATAACTCATGCATTAATGTATAAGCTGTATTTTACCGTTACTGTTGATAAGGTGAAGCTAATTTTTACCTGTTTTATACAGAACTCCAGCTAGTGATTATTTGCATATGGATTAATCTGCTAATTCTGTTCTTGATTAATTGATCGATTGTTGGTTTATAAAATTAAAGTGCCATCACAAAGTGATGTGAAACTAATAGCTAAAAAGTCACAAAACTATAAAACTTATTCAAAGGAAAAGCAGAAATCCTTGCATTTCCGAAGCTCAATCTATGAAATTTTGATGAAAGCTACTACAATTATTTCAGCTATACTTATGTATAATGTTGGAGAGTTTAAGCTATAAAAAACTTGTTTTTTAAGTTCTACATATGTTATTTTTGCATCTTGTAACTTGTTATGTAACTTAAGCTGAAGTAACATGTATAACATGTTCCTCTAAATTGACATACAGTAGAAGTAAAATAGTTTAAAAGACAATATACAAATATAGCAGGGGCATCTTGCATGTTTGCAGTGAGGTTGATTTAACATGATTTGCATAGTTTCTGACTTAAAACCTCATCTGAAGGTGTGAGTCATGATGTATTAAACATAATATATAAAATAGTGTAAAAAATAGTGTGTAACAGTTTCATAGTTATTTACTACTGGCTTAAACATTTCTCCCTGACGACTTATGACAAGGTAATATAGAACAATTGTTTGTGTTTTTGTTTAGAATCTGTTTTCCAGTGATTCCTCTTTCACATTAAAGCTCATTTGGGCACATTTACAATATGCTAGGCACATTTTGGCAACAGCTTTCACTGTCAAACTAAATCCATAGTTAGGGTTTGACATAATTTTTATAGTTTTTTTGTTCTATAAGAACATTTTAGAATCACAGTTAATGATTACCAGTCTTTAGGGTTGTTTGATGTGACTTCAAACCCCTTGTTTTGTGTTTTTGTTGTGAATGTATCTGATGGTGTTAAGATGTGGATCACTTTGTATGTATGAGTCCAGCTTTGTCAAACACTAAAAGATGTTTATTAGAATTTCTACAAGACATTATCAGTGCTTTGCTAGACTTATTCAGAGGTAATGATAGTGATGTAAAAGTTCAGTTCTCTCAGTTCAATGAAGAATGTAGATGTTAACTGCTGACAATGTTTATGGGAATAATAAAATATGTTATTTTCTTTTTCAGCCACTTGTTTAATTATTGAGAATCACAGATTTTAAAGATATTACTGTACCGTTATGAAGGAACCTATAACTGAAAACAGTTTTTATTTGGACTAAATGTGCTGTAACATTTGGGTCACTGCTCCAACATACATACAGTTTGTACCCTGCATGTATGTGTTTATCAGTTAATGTACATATATGGAGCATGTCAGCATGTTCTGCTCAGGTAATTATGCAACATGTGTGTGTTTTCTTATGAGGGGTTATTGATAAATTTGTGGCTTAGATAAAACAAGATAAGCTATGCAGCTCTCCTAACATGCATGAGCAGTTTAACTCTACGAGTGTTTATGTTGAAAGCTTGGAGTCACTAACTTTTATGGCATTTCTTGTTTCAGATATTGGAAAATTGCATGTCAGTGCTATTTAAGAAAATGGTAAAATATCAGCTTTTGCGCATATTAGCATAAATTTCACCTGCCCTGATAGATTTGTGTGACCAGAATGATCCCAACCTATTACGTTGTGTTTTATCTACTCAAACTACAAAATAGTGCCACCTTGTGGTTATTTTTAGACTTGTAGCTTATCAGACAGCAGTGTTTCACATCATCCAGCCTCTAGATGTCAGGCTTGTCACAGGGCAATGTTGCATGTCCGTGTGTTGACACTCCTCACTGCAGTAGGTGTGTGTTATAAAAAATGTGAGGTGGAAGCAGTTTAGATATTCACTGAGATATTTGTGTTTTTAAATCACTGAGACACTTCATGCAACCAAAACACTTTGTGTCTCAGACAAACTACTACCAACACTCAGTCAGTTTCTTGAACGCATATTTCAATTCTGAATAGGCGCAATTTCCATTATATTACACTATATATATGATTTAAAAAATATTGTGTTAAAAAAACTTAACAACTACTCTCTGGATCCACTTTTTTAGTGTTATAGTGTTATAGTGTTATATAGTTATATAGTTATATTTATAGGACAAATGCAAGGCTTTTGACAATCCATGTAGCAGTCAGCTTTTGTTTCAGATATGCTCCAACTACCTTTGTTTAGAATCGTAATAGTTAAACATGAAAATCACACATGCCGGTGTTTGAGTTAGTGACCCATGGCCCACTCGGCTGTCATGAAGCCTGCAGTTACATCTAAATGGAGGAAGATGGGGTTGGTGTGCTCCGCTGGCAGACGGCCAGCGGCAGCATAACATAACCACCCAGGGTGAGTGTCCAATAACAGACCTTTTCTGCACAGCCTGTGCTCAGGCCTGCATTAAATCATACACGTGCCGGTGTCCATGTTCAAGCAGCAACAAACAGATAGTGGTGGACTCTGACTGTCCGTCTGCAAACATAAAAGAAGGGGGGCACCAGCATGCAGAGTGTCATGACGCATTTATTTAGGGTTTCATAATTTCAAACCATATTCTAGAGTGTAGAGCTATACGACACTGTATCATGTTTCCTCCACTGAAAAGGCCCCTAGAGTTCACCTCATCACTTTTTCTCCACCAAAAGACAAACTATGGCACTTTATTGTGTTTGCTTCACTGGATTGGCAAAATAAAGAACTCTCAATGATGCTTTCTACACTGAAAAAGCACCCGAGAGGGCACTTTATCATGTTTTCTACACAGAAAGGCTTCACTGTGGCTCTTATTATGTTTTCTGCACTGGAATGGCAATATAGAGGAAACTTTATTATATTTTCTACACTGAAAGGGCACTCTAGAGGGCACTTTATTGTGTTTTCTGCACTAAAAGGGCACCTTATGGCTCTTTGTCAGGTCCTCTTCACAAGCGGGTTACCTTTTCAAACTCTTTATCATGTTTTTCTCCACTGGAAGAGCACATTGGAAGGCACATTTTCACGTTTTATCTATCATATGGGCATCCAAGATGGGGCACTGGTATTAGCTGCTTGATTTTTCAACCCAAATAAAACTTTTTCTCCTGTATTCCATCCCACATCTCTTGCTGAAATGTGTTAAATGATTCATCTGTTTTTTGCTGCAGGCAAAATGAGACATTAGAACTGCAGCCAGTTTTGCCTCTGTGTCATTAAATCTAAACTCACTCACCATATCTGGCACCAGGTTGGCATACTGAGTCAGAAGGCTCTATTATCTGCAGTATTACTGGGCAGGAGAGTCTGTTCCTGCAAAGTCCACAGGTCCTGTGTTTCAGCTGTGAAAGAGATATAATGTTGTATCACCAGAACCAATCACATTACGTTGTGCCTTTTGGAATTTTTGCACATTATGATTGGTCATTTTTTTAATGTAACAGTGTTTTGTGCTGCGTTCACAATTAATTTGGTCACATATGTCTTACGTTTGATTCAGGTATTGGATGAAATGTAAAACTAATGTCAAGTGGCCACTGTGTTTTTAAATGCAGGCCATGAAGGACAAAGGGTTTTTCTTTTTCAAACAGAAGCAATTTTTTTTCTATAGTAGGTGCTGTTCTGATTTCTCTGGATGAACTATCAGTGCGTTAAAATGATTTCATCTGAATTATCCCAAAATTTTTTAACATAAATTACATAAATCGGCTTAAAGAATGGAGAGTGACTCTGGTAGGAATAAGAGTGGACCACCAGCAATGTATATCTGTTTAATTGAAGGTAACTCTTTTAAAACAGACCATTATTGCTTAAAGCAAGCAGATAAATATATTGATGATATACTTAATCTGCTTGATCATGTCTTGGCTTTTAAATTAACTAAAAGTTGGGGGGGGGGGTTAAGTTGGTCAATTGACTTTTTGCACCATGGTTCTCAGTTATGCTAATACTCTGTCACTCTAAAGCAGGGAAAACATGTATTTAAATATCCTTCACTGCCACACTCAGGGTCAAATCTCAACTTCTATATGATTGTATTTGTAGTTTTTTCTGTCTCCTTTTGTAACACTCCTTCCTTTTATGCCACAGATCTATTTTTCTCCAATCTGTCAGCAGTCAAAACAAATTAAGATAACTTGCAAACATGCTTTAAAATTAAAAGTCAGCAGCACTACATCAAATAATGAAAACTTTTAAGCAGGTCTCATAACACCACTGAGTGGCTAAACATACCTATCCAAACACAGATGACTGTACCATGTCTGTCACGCAGGGGTAATAGTGTAAAGTTTGAGCCAACTGAAGTAATGAAGAATAAACAGTAAATTATAGTAGTATTATTGCTAGTAATTGACTTATTAGTTTCATTTACTTTGTTTTTACTGTTACAATAGTAAAACAAATGGTTTAGAGGCGTTTTCCGACATGTTTAAAGTGCATTGAGTGTATAAAACCGAGCTTCATCCCCGGATGGCTGAATAGAGTAGAACAATCCAGTCGGCAGAGAGAGTGGACAACCCAAACACGGACGGTTAGCAGACAACTATCAAACAACGGCGGCCTGACAGCCTTTCACACCAACAAATTATCTTCACCGGTAAACGATGTGACCTAGGGAGAAGGACACCGTGGTGAGGACTGTCAAAAACACATGACAACCAACTTTGGTTGTTGTGAGAGACGCACCATGGCATCTCAGCCGAGGTAAGGCAGCCCCAGCCGCGGCTAGCTGCTAGCTGCGGGGCGCTAGCTACACAGCTTGCCCTGAACGTTAATTAGCTAGATACGGTTAGCCTGCTCACTAGCAGTGCGTTTGACAGGTCTTAAAGTAAAAGTTGTAGTTTGAAACTCTGTGAAAGTATCAGAAGAAATGTGGTGTGAGTTTGGCGATTTTTTTGTAGTTAATTTAAAAGTGACATGCAGTGGTTTAATGCTAGCTTGATAAGCGGTTCGAGGAAGGAGGTGGAATCAGCTGGAAAGAGCAGGGGGATGTGATTTTTACCAGCTGGTCAAACGGGACTTAAATGTTTATATAAGCTCTTTTTGTGTGTGTGTTTTCCGTGTTTGTAAACGTTTACATGTTCAACGTTAGTTTTTAAGCCTCGCATTACTTAGAAGTTATTTTTAACCTCATACATCGTGTTTGATTAACTTGGATTTTGGTTAACTAGTTGGAAACTTAGGGAACGGGTTGGACTCCGGAGTGTCTGCATTAAATGAATTGACTTTAATGCGTATATTACTTAAAAAAATCACTCAAAACACAGGGCAACCAAGTTCAACCAACCAAGTTCTCAGTAAAATCATCATGTAACTTTGGCATTGGTAATCTGAGTAGAGAAGTACTTAAACAGTCAGTATACAGTGACATTTTCTCGTTTAATGATGTGGCTTCAACTTTCAGGCAGTATGTTGAGTAAAAACTTCAGATTTATTTCAAGAGCAAATATTACAGCTGACATTCATGTGTTGTCAGCTAATTAAAATAGGAGTTTAAGTTTTAAAAAGAGATGGTGCCTTAAAATTGGTGCTTTGGGTTGCTCATGCTTTTCATTTTATATTGTGGTAAGAGCAAATGGCTTTCTGTTGTAGAGGATTTTAAAATAAATATTCTGTAAGGTCTATTTAAACAGCAAAAATATCTTAGAGGAAGTACTCAAATATATGATGTAGTCTATAATGAGTGCAGTGACCTAGAATACAGCATGAAAGAGTGGGGTCAGATCTGTGGAAGTACACATTGTGTGAAGATTAGAGAAAACCTAGTGAACTGAAGTCAAAAGTGAAATTTGTTGATTGTTTGTCTTTTAGTAAATGAATTGTCATGAACTAAATCGATTATAGGTTTCAAAAGCTATCAATCATTCAGCACAGCCCAAGTTGGCCAATTAATTTTTGGGTCCAAGCAAATACTGGCAAATTCCAATGATATTCAGTTTACTATTTTACATATTATCACTATTATGCAAATCTCTCAATTGAAAAGCTTTTACAAGGGAAAGTTTGATGTTCACAGATTGATTTATTTTCCAGAATAGTTAACCTTTCATTTATGGCCAAATTGTTTTATTTCCGGTTTCATTTCAGCCAGACAGAGTTTGATTACAATAAATGTTCAAAAAACCCTTACTTAATAACATTTTCAAAGATAGATAGATAGATAGATAGATAGATAGATTAATTGATATACTATGCATGAATCAGTGTTATTCTATAAGATTACTATTTATTTACTTGCATGATTTTTATCTGCACAATAATACAACACACAGCTGTGTCAGTTTCTTTATCACTCACAAGCTGATTATGCATCATGTTGCGTCTCATATTTTCCTGAGAGAGTTGAGACAAAGAGGGACAAAGAAGAAGCCTTTAGGCTCTTGAAGGAAATTATTAAATCCAGAGTGACTTTTTTGAGTGTTTCACAATCAATAATTTTTCATTTATAAACATGAAAAGCTGCTATTGGTGCCATTACTCCTGTTCAATTGATATTTTTCCTCATCTGCCGTGTTACATCAAAAGCCTGACTGTTTACTGTCTAGTCAGATTAGCTGTCCAAGCAGTAAAAACATTTAATCAAAGGGTTGTTGCTGCCTGTTATAAAACTTCAGTGTAGATACACCTGTTCTTCCTCGCTCTTAGCTCCTTTATAAACCTCCTCTCTCCTTGCTCCTTGACTTCTTGAAGTTCATTTAAGGAACTGGAAGATCCTCCTTGGAGATCAGAGGGAAACAAGTTCAGGGTCACAGTAGGAGAGGAGACACGAGGAAACATGGGTTAGCATACAGAAAAGCTCTAGTGGCTTTCAGAGGTCATATTGCAGTCAAACATATACAAACAGTGTTTTACAATGTCTTTAAAGTTATTTGTCTCTGTGAAATGTGCTTAACCCTTTTGTGCTTAATGCTGTAATTACGTTTTGGTGTGCACTCACATAACCTGCTGTTTGTGTATAATTAAGGATCCTGACGCAAAAGTGATTTTTTTTAAGTTAATTACAAACTAGAAACCATGTGATGCAGAGCTACTTTATGCAAGGCTGGCAAAATGAAGAGGAAAATAGTTTTGTGTGTTGTATCATTGATATATCTGATAAGTATAGGAACTGCTCTCTTTTGTAGGTTAATCATTTTGACAGTAATCATTGATAAATCAGTACACTCAGAGCTCTTTTAGTCGAGTATGTGGTGTGCACAAGGAACAGCAAATCAAAATCTTTTTTTTTGAAGGCAGAGAACTTGTTCACCAAACAGCCAACCAGGGCAGCCAGACCGCTCAGAATGATTGACAGATTTATCTAGTTATTCAGTCAATATATTAGGCATTGACATAATATTGGAATTGAATCACTTTGAGATTGTTAATTCTGTAAGGTTTTTTGTTCAAGCCTCATCTACAATTCAACCCCCCTGGCACTGTTTTCAGGGAACTGTTTCTAATCAATTCTGTAAGATGCATATGCTGTATCATTAAACTGTATAATCAGCAGTAAAATGTATGTTTCATGCTTATTCAAGAGGGCTAGTGTGTAAGTTTAGTACAGGCAGAGTACGTTGCTTTAGCCCTGGCTGTTACTGATGTAGGGCCTTGTGACTGGGCAGTGCCAGTGTGTGCTGTACCAGTTATTTGAGCAGTCTCTCTACTAAATTAATGAGTAAGTGCTCATGTGTTTGGCTTAGTCTCAAATCTGTGCTGCTCCACTTGTTACCATGGAATTATCCCGTTGGGGTTGCTGAGGATGATCAGCTCTGTATTTTGGGAAGAAAGCTACAAAATTGAATGTAGATGAAGTTCATTTTAGTATATTAAAATTCAAAACAGATGTTATCCCGTGGGGCCTCCTGTTGTTCCCACAATGTTATTTTTCAGTAGTAAAGTTACTCTTTTTGCCACTGGCACCATATCAGAACTGGTATTCATGATTATCTATTTGATGTCTGCATTGGCTGCATGCCATCTTTGGGGACTAGAGAGAACAGATGTGAATGTTCAGGTGAATCCTCCTGGCGTCTGTAAGTCTAATTACACTTGTCTGTAGATCTGATAGGCACTGTCTTCTCCCATTAGACACCACTGTTCTGCCCCGAGGGTAGTCTGTGACAAGTCTGAGATAAGATACCTTAAATTCACAGTCTCTAAATTTGTCTTTAGCCAAATCTAATTTTTATCATAGAGATCAGTCACATTTATTGTTTTTGGGGTAATGAATGTATTATAAAAAAATAAGAAACTAAAAAAAAAATCCCAAAAAGCAGGGTTAATTGTAATTTTAGTCACCTAGTAGTGAAGCATCTTAGCTTTGCCGGATTCAGGTTCTAATATTTATAGCAACTACTGCATCTTTTTTTGTATTTAGTGTTCGACTTAAAATGATACACTTGTAAATGCAGTGCTGATTGAATATCTGTCTTTATTTTGTAATGTTCTGCAGTGTTGACAATGAAGAGAGGAACCTTCTTCGCCTCCGTGCATGGGAACAGAGGAACCAAGAAACAAGCCAAGCCAAAGAACTCAACCCTGAAAATGTGCCACTCTTTGGGGAACCATACAAGGTAAAGACTGGCATGGCGAGACTAAAAATAAAAACACTGTCAGTTAGTGGGTCTCTATTTCATAAAACATAATTGATGAAAACCCTGCATCCCTTTGGAGACTATTCATTGTGTATAAAAAACAGGATTTTTTCAAAGTGAGAAAACATGCAGAAAAGCTGGCAGAAGTGCTTTTCTATCATGAGTAGTATCCGCACTCTTCCTCTTAGGCTGCAAACATCCTAAAAGCCAACTTACAGTAAATAAGACATGGCAGCCTGAACGTAGAGAGAGAGAGAAGCAAGACAGGTCAGTGAATCACTCGCTACTGCTGGTAAAACCTAAGTGCAGTGCAGTTCTTTGTGTGAGCGAATGACAGTAATTGAAGGGGACTCAGATGGGCGTATCAGCTAATATAAACTCCTCATTTCTCATCTGGAATTTGGCATCTAAACAGACAAAGGATACTCTTAAGTGAGATTTTATTGAGTAAATCAAGCTTTATTTTTAATATTTAAATGTTTAATCTTTATGGTTGCTCCTTAAAATTTGTCTTCAGTCTAGGAAACTGTTTATAAAGATTTCAAATATAAAGCTAATACTTCTGAAAGGAGAAGAATTATAAAGGAAGAAAACATCAATGGGGGCTTGAGGTTTGAGTGTTTTTTGCAGAAAATACTGTTTCAGTGTTGTTCTAAGCAATATGTTGCAGTGTACCCAACTGAGGGCTTAAGGACATTTGGCTCAGTGTAATTATGTTTAGAAGGTTAGTAAACTGAGATATTTGTCCTCTGTTTACCTCTTCTTTTTCTAGACAAACAAAGGGGATGAGCTTTCCAATCGTATCCGGAGGATGCTGGGCAGTTATGAAGATGTGAATAATCCCCATCCCTTTCCTGTTGAGCCTTTACCCATTCCTTCTCATGTAAACTTCTCACAGTCAGGTCAAGGTCAGCCAAACACAGAGAAATCAACCAAACCTCCATTCCATAACCAGGTCCATCACATGTCCACCCAAAATCAGAAAGCTCCTTCTGGTAACGGTTACTCCTCTCAGCCCACGAGGACATCCACTGCCTCCCCTCTTCCTCCCAACCACCATGGACATTCATCTGCTTTCTTAAACACGTCGTTGAACCACAGTCAGCTCGACCACTCAACACACCAACAAAAGAAGAGTGAAGCCCAATCAGATCTCAGGGAGCGAATCAGCCTTTTACAGGAAATGTCTTCTCAGTCTTCTGATGCTAAGCCGCAACCCAGCCTGCGTTCCAGTGACAAGGATACCACTGACACGGACACTAAGGACACCTCTGATAGGCATCAGCTTCAGGGGTCCACAGATCAGCCCCCTGAGTGCGGCAGCTCCATGGATGTTTCCTCATTTAACCTTAAACAGTCCCCCAAAGATACATCTCTGCCTCAGGCCAACAAGGGTAACTCGCTACCCTCCCAGACCTTCCCTTCACTCCTGTCTAAGCAGCCCAGTATAGTCATGACCCAGAAGCCGACAGCGTATGTGCGGCCCATGGATGGTCAGGACCAGGTGGTCAGCGAGTCACCTGAGCTAAAGCCTTCACCAGAGCCATATGTGCCTCTCCCGGAATTAATCAATAAATCTGACCTGGGCAAAACAAAGATGCTTCCAGAATATTTGGAGGTGAGTACCTTTTCATCAATCTCACAGTAAGCTTTGCTAAAGAAACCCTTATTTTTCTTCTCTTAAAACTGCTACTTGTTATATTTCTATTGTGGTTTTTCTATGGATCAAAAAAAATGACATGAAACGTGTTCATTCGTGAGCCTTAAAGGTGGATTTTTTTTACCTTAGGGCAGAGCAAAGCTAGCTTTCTCTCCCTTTTTCCAGTCTTTGTGCCAAACTAAACTATCTGGCTGCTGGTTTGGCATTCAGCTTAGTATTTATCTTCTCATATACTGTAATGCTCAGCAAGAAGGCAAATAAATGTTTTTTAAAAAAGTGCAAACTATTCCTTTAATAGCAGTTGTAGCAGTAACTGCACAATTGAATTGAAGTAACTACACAGCATACTGGTGAGCAGGGTTATGTTTCAGGGTTGGATTTTTCATAATTATGAATTTCAATGTGTGTGCAAATTTGAATAAAATTTTCTTGACTTGGATAATGGGAGTTTCCAAGTCCAGTTGTAGTGGTAGTTCCAGTTGTTCTAGTTGTTTCAGTTGTAATCTACCTTTATATAAACACAACATTTCCAAAGCTGTCACAAACTGAGCACTGCATGTGCATGTAGCAGGTGCAAGCAATAACATTTTTGAGTAAGTATTACAAGTTACATTGCTTGAGGGTCGGGTGTGAGAGAAACTGATAGCAGGAGGGAAGTCCTCCTTAATATTCTGCACTGTTGTCGGGGCTTTACATATACTGTCTCACGGCTTACAAGGATTGTGCCTGCAGATCTTAGGATGTCCTTTAATGCTCCTTAGTTTTGACTTTCTCGCTTGACTGCAAGCATTCAGGTAGGACTTGCTTTGAAGTTGAAGATTTGGCTGAACTCCAGTTCAACTCTATTCATTGTTCTTTGTCACACAAACACACACACGCAGGCCTCGCCTCGCCTCGCCTGCAGCACTCCACACCTCCCTCACCCTCCTGCAGCAGCACAGCAGTGCTGAATATACTGCTGTTGTCACGTGTGGGACTCGTCCAGTGCAGGATAGCTTGTCAGTTACTCATTCCCTTATTTCTCATAAACCCCTCACCTCCTAGTTAAGTTCCACATCTGAAGACATTTGTGAATATATCGTTTTATAATAAAATTCACTTTGGCTTCCAAAAATTTTTAAGCAAAACTGGGATATTGTTTTGGGCATTATTACATAACTAAAAGAAGTAATGTGATTACAGCAATGTGTAACTCAAGTAAATACAAAGATTTCGTTGGTCTGAGAGCAGACTTCCTTGTGCACACTGTCACAAATATCTAAATTTTAGACTTCTGCTTTGTGATGATCCCAAGGTGCTAAATGCAACATTTCATGTCACCAACAAAACAGAATATGAAACATTAAGGGAAAATATGATTTTAGGGACCTCATTTCAGAAAAATGGAAGGTTTTTGGTTTGGGAATCATTCTTTTGCACTATGCTGCGCTTAGTAACAATAGATCAATATTTTCTGTTTATATAATACTGCTTGCTGGAACACAGTAACTGTATTCAAGCAGGTGGTGTCATGTCTGATTCAGGTGCATAGCAGCAGTGTGTGTGGCAAGCAGCCTGTGGTTGGTGTGTTTTCATGTGTGTGTGTGTGACCTCAGCTGCCTCTGATAACTTCACCGCTTGGCTCAGCGGGACAATAAATGAGCTTTGTCACCAACTTACATAACTGCTCCAGGGGCCCTTTCACTCTGACCTTATCTCAAACGCTGTCCATTCATAAAGGCAGATCTGAAAGGCAGGCTTGAAAACACACTGAAATGCAGCCTGTTGACTCATTCACTCACTCACACGCAGAGTGTTTATCTGATGTTGTGGTTGGCCTGTGTTGCTGGCTGATACGGGCCTTTGCGTCAGTAATCTAGTGACACAATATAAGAATCTGTGATTTTGATATTTTTCTGTTCTTTTTCTCCTCTTTAGATGGAGACTTTTTCAGTGCTATAAGGCCTCTAATGCAAAGATTTGAGTAGGCGTTTTCAATATTTGCCATAACTAATAAACTGTCACAACATCTTTTGGTAATCTAGTGTAAGATTTAAATGCCTAAATTAAAACAAATTTTAAAACTGAATAGAGAGAAATACAATACACACTGTTGTGAATATTGTATTTTTAATGCATTCGTTCAATATGCCAAAATTAAATTCAAAAAACAAAAAATCAAGATAAGATGAAAATTGTTCACTTTTTGCTTACAACATTTAATGACTTGTAAATGTTTTACATTGTTTTTCATTGTGACTTGCATTTTTGCTTCTAAATAATTTCAATTCACTGACAATACACTCATCCCAGATAGATGTGCTTCTATGTGGGTGAGAGTTTTTTGTTTTTGTTTAAGTTTGACCTGTAAAATACCATGAATGTCAGCCCTGAAACAAACTGTACTGTTCTTTGTGTTATTGTATGCATACAGGTTTCAGTGTTTTCTTTAAAGCTCATTGTTGTTCTTTTTCTTTTTACAGACAAAGACGAATGAAGCTCAGTGTGTTGAGGACATATTAAGGGTAAGTCCACCTGCTTAAATCCTCATGTACAGTTGCAATGGATTTATTTACATCCTACATTTGAGTTTATTGTCAAATCTGGTTGTATATGTGTGGGGTTGTACATGCAAGCACATAAAACACAAATAAAAGTTTTTAATCGCGCTTGTATTTCCATGTGTGGAAATACACATTTTCTTCACAGTTTCTGTATACGGAACACTCATATCACAATGTACATTTTAATATTTTTAATGGCAATGGTCATGCAGATTTCATCATGCATTTTATCTTGCTTCATATATATATGGCTGAAAATATCTAGTAGCAGACAACTGGCCTCTGAGTTTTATATGACTTGGATGGTTTGATCCAGCTCACAGGGCAAAAAAAAGCAATTCAAAAATATATCAAAAACAAAATATATTTTTAATCAGAACTTTATTTGTTTGAGCATATTGGTTTGGCTGTAAACACATTTAAAGTGACCATTTAAAAAGTTTATTGTTCTTGTTACTGATGGAGCCCCAAGGATTAACTGCACTGGTCAAAAAAAAAAGTGAAAAACTTTGAAAACTGTTATGTCTGTGGAGATTCTCAGTCATCCAGGTCATGATTATCTTGAAGAGTCATTAAGACAAGGCAACTGGACTCT